>JAUPFR010000012.1:18145381-18505381 GCA_036925125.1 Oreortyx pictus | reverse complement strand
AAGGAAGGAAGGAGGAAGGAAGGAAGGAAGGAAGGAAGGAAGGAAGGAAGGAAGGAAGGAAGGGAAGGAAGGAAGGAAGGAAGGAAGGAAGGAAGGAAGGAAGGAAGGAAGGAAGGAAGGAAGGAAGGAAGGAAGGAAGGAAGAAGGAAGGAAGGAAGGAAGGAGGAAGGAAGGAAGGAAGGAAGGAAGGAGAAGGAAGGAAGGAAGGAAGGAAGGAAGGAAGGAAGGAGGAAGGAAGAGAAGGAAGGAAGGAAGGAAGGAAGGAAGGAGGAAGAAGGAAGGAAGAGAAGGAAGGAAGGAAGGAAGGAAGGAAGGAAGAAGGAAGGAAGGAAGGAAGGAAGAGGAAGAAGGAAGGAAGAAGGAAGGAAGGAAGAGGGCATCAGGGTCTGAAATGACAGCCAGAAGAATGGTTGGGATCTTTGCCTTTCAAGCCCCTTTAAACTGAGCAGGAATGTCCAGATTGGGGGACCATGTGCCTCTCCAGGGTTTGCTGTCATAGGGAGCACAGGGCACCACCTACATGCACATTCCATGCCGGTGGCTTTCCCCATGCAGCCCTGGGGTGGAAGGCTCTCAGACAGGACCACCTCGTGCACCGCCTGGGGTGCATGCAAAGAGGATCACCAAAGAGGTCTCCATCCCAAGGACAAAGCAAATCCTAGGGATGTGGACTTAAACCCTCAGAACAAAGTCCTTATTCTTGGAAAGCCATGACATCCTTGCAGAGGAAAAGCTAAGGACACAACGTCTCCATGGGATGGCTGGATTGCCTCGAGCTTGGCATCACCCAATCCCAGCCCTATCAGTGTGCCACCCCCACCTTGACTAGTTCCCAGGACAGGGTTGCACAGCAGTGCTTATAGGGTCAGACAGAGGGAGCTGGGACACCATCAGACAAGTCTTCACCTCGCTGGGTCAATACCCAGCGGGCAAGATGCACTCTGCCGAGAGTGGAAAATTCCTGTTGCCTCTCCGGGCACTCCCTGCAGCCCCAGCACACAGCTGCGTCCCGCAGGACTTGGCATGCCCCATAATGTTTATCAACACGGTTGCGCAAGGGCCGTGGCACGCAGCTTAGCAGGGGCATGGGGCTGCTTGGGCAACCGGCTCTGCCGAAATCTGGAGCTCTTAGGAAAGTCCCTTTGCCCGCAGAGCTGTGCCTCCAATGGCACGGTGTCACCGACACGGCGGCCGTTGGCACCTGATGGCCACCAGATTTTTTGGCCTCCCAAATTCGAGGCTATGAGCCCAGAGGTTTGCTGCAGATCCCTTCTTGTCGCTGCCGAACACACGGCGTTGGTTTCTCTTATAAGGCACCCGTTGCATCACTTGAGATATGTGCTTCTGGGATGCTCTATCTCGTGTGAGCCTCCAAAACGTGACACAGTGCCATTCCTTGAGGCACTGATCAAGTGTGGGATCCACAGCACAGATCCCAGCTCACGTGCCCATAAGATGAGCACATCTGGAACCCATCCCCATCCCACATCGGTGTCCTGAGGTCCCCTTCAGCCTCCCAGCTGCCTCTGGATTCATCTGCAGGGCTGTGTGAGACCTCAGAGTGCTGGTGGCCCTTGCCCAAGGCGTGCAGCTCTTTTTCTCAGTGGGGAAACCCCTCGGGAGGGCCAGGGCCTTCAGCAGGAGCACGGGCACGGTGGCAGCACATCGGAGTGATGTGCCAGGAGGCTGCTGAGGAGGAACAATGCCAGGAATGCTGTTCTGCACCGCCAGAGACATGCTGGGACTCAGGTACCAGCTGCTTTTAAAACCCCCAGCTGTATTCCAAAGCCCTGCTGGAGTGGGGAAGGGCTGGCAGGTTTGTGGGGTGGGTGCTGAAGCACAGCCCCCCGTAGCCCCTCAGCAGCAACCCCGGGGTACTGAGGGCTTGCACCAGGGCTGAGGGCACAGAGGTCGAGGTGGGGGCTGTCCACCACGGAGACGCATCGGGCAAAAGGATCCCAAATTTAGGGTCCCCCTGACCTCTCCCCAGGCCCGCCAGCAGCTGGAGGCACAGCGCGGAGCAGGCTTGGTGCAAGCCGGCCAAGATGTTCGTCGGAGCAGAGGCATGCATAAACATTTTGCTTAATAAAGGACTCTGGGCGAACACAGTGTACTCTGGCTCCGTGCAGCGGGAACAGCTGTGGCCCTGCGGGGCCAAAAGAAGGGACGTGGAGGAGCGGTGGCAGAGCGACCCCGTATGGCAGCAGCGGGCACCCCGAGCCACGGGACACCCCAAAGCGCCCCAGCCCTGCAGCCAGCCCGCTCCTCAGCCCAGTTCTGGGATGCGCACTGGGATGCTCTGTCTGAGAGCATCCAAGGATGCGGCACGTGAAGCCGAATCTCGCTTCCCATCCCTCGCGGCTCGCTGCAAATCTGATCTCCGAGAACGAAAGCTGCCCGGCGCGCACCGCTTTTCTGCGAACGCAGCCCCTCCTCGGGGCGACGGGATGAATTCAGCCCCTGCTCCCTCCGATGGGGCAATCGGGGGGAAAACCTCCTCTCGGCTCGAGTACGAGGATCTGGAGGATTGCTCCCTGCACCCCACGCAGCAGGCACGGAGCTCAGCAGGCAGCCTGCGTGGGAAACAAGGGGACACGACAGAAACGCAGGGCACAGCATCGCTCAGCGGCGGTAAAGGCTCACGGCAGGCACGGCGGGGACCGGCAAACCTGGTGGGTTTGGACTGATCCACACGGGAAATGGAAGTGTCCGAGGTGCTGCGTTTCGTCCCCTTCTCTCTTCCCCCACCCCTGTACACAAAACGAAGCGACGCAGTTTGCAGAGGGAAGAATGGCATCCCCGCACTCCCTTTCTTCTTTTAATCTCCTGAAAGCATCCTGACATCCACCATTCATCCCGCAGCTCCTCTCGGCGTTACAGCACCGAGCAGAACCACCCCGGCTTCCCCCACATCTCTCGTGTTGATTTAAGCCGTTGCTAATAACAAAACACTCGGGGATAACGACGGGCATCAGTGCCAGGAGGGAGAGAACCTGAATCGTGCTTTTGTTCCTCCTCACTGTGAGATGCTTTGGGATGTGCGAGCTGCTCCGCATGTTCCCCACCTCCTCACTCTTTGCGGCTTGTTTTGTAATCAGATTGCAATTAGCTGGCTCCTTGGTGTGCCTGTTGGGCTGGTTTTAGTCGTTGAAATACAGCCCTCGTTTCGATCGGGGACCTCCCGATGCGTTACTTCTGGAGCACCTTCCGTCTCGTCCTCCCATTTCTCATGGAAACGGAGCTCCTCTGGAGTGCCATGAATTATGGTAGCTGCTCTGTTGGCTTTGCTCCTGGAAAGCTCAGAGGCTGCTGGAGCTGCCAGCCGGGGCACACAGCCTGGTGGGTGCCAAGTGCACCGGCGTGCATTGCAGAGCTGCTCCTGGTGAAGGCAAAGATGAAGGGAGGCACGTCCCCCAGCAGAGGATGCCGCCTGGGGAAGGTCTCAGCCCTAGTGGCAAAGGGAGCAGAGACCTCAAGCAGGAGTGAGCTCGCTCATCCCTCTCTCTACCAACACCTGGGCAGCACCGGAGGGGGAAACAAGGGCAAACCTGCAGAGAAAAGAAGCCAAGAGCAGCACTGGGCTGGAGATAGGAGGGATGCTCCCTCCGCATCCCCTGCCAGAGGTCGGACCTCACTGCTCTGGCTCTGGCAGAAGCCTGGGGGGCCGTCTGCCTCACCCAGGAGCTCAGCTCCGGGGAGCTCTCCGCCTTCCAGCTCCCGTGCAGCATCACGAAGGCCGCCAGGAGTCTGTGCAGCCCAGGTCCGAGCACGTCCCGGCTCCCCCCAAACAGGCGACTGCAGGGCCGCACGCGGTGCGGGCAGGAGAGCATCTTTCCAACCCTCCCCTGTCGTACTCTGAGGGCGTGCAGGCTTCGATACCGCAGGGGAAAGTGCAAAGGCCGCCTGAGGACTGAGATAAGGCGTCTGCACAGCGGTCCCAGGCACGGCAGGACACAGCCGCCGCGCTCCGTGCTGCCAGGGCAGCGCTGGGGGGGGGGAAGGGGGCAAAAGGAGGGAGCGGCTGAATGGGGCCGTGCTCTAGGAGGGGCTGCTTTGCTCTTTGATAACAGCTCGTCTAAAAATATCTCCATTATTGGTGCCACGCTGTTTTCTCGCTGCGGGTGCCATAAAAGATTATCACGGAGAATTATTCCTCCGAAGCGTTTATCACTGCTGGGGGAGGGGGGGGGGGAGGAAGGGGCTGCAATAGTGCCCGGCAGGTGCTGCTCAGACGGTTTGCTTTAGAAACCATCAGCTCTTGGAAAGGGCAGAGAGCGGCAGGACGAGGGGAAACGGTTGTGAGGGAGGGAACGTCAGGGGGAAGCTCTTTACTGTGGGAGCAGCGCGGTGCTGGCACGGGCTGTTAGCCCCGACGAGTCCAGATCGGATGGGGCCACGGGTGACCCGGTCTGGTGTGAAATGGATGGAGGGGGGAGGGGGGGGGGGGGGGTGGAGATCCACGATCCCTGAGATCCCTTCCAGCCCGAGCCGTGCTGTGACACATAACACCCGCTTTGCTCAAGGGGCGGTAACTCCCCGCCCCGCTGCCCGAGCCCACGCGCGGGCTCTGACCCCCCCCCCGAGTCAATCCCACCCACTTTTCTGCCGCTGACGTCACTTCCGCCGCCCCCCTCCCCCCCCGAGCCCTTCCCCCCCGTCCCCCCCCACGCGGGGCGGGGCTCCGCAGTGATGGCGCTGTCGCGCGTGGAGCGGTTCGTGGTGCTGCTGCTGCGGCTCGTGTCCCGCGCGTGTCTGGCGCTGCTGGGACTGCTCCCCGCGCCGCCACGCGCGGTCCCGCCACCGCGCCACGAGCTGCTGCTGCTGCCCGCGCGGGAACTGGCGCGCCGCATGCGGCTCCGGCAGGTGGGCTCGTGGGGGGAGGGGGGGGAGATGGGAAGGGGGGGGGGGGGGGTTGTGCGTGATGCTGCGGTCACGCGTGGCGTCCCAGCGGTCCCCGCTGAGCGCCCCGCGCTTCCAGGTGAAGTGCATCGAGGTGGTGGAGGCGTACGTGGAGAGGATCAGGGAGGTGAATCCGCTCATCAATGCCGTCGTCAAGGACAGGTAGGGCTCGTCCCGCGCTGGGCTGGGCGTGCAGGCGGCCCCGGGAGCTCGTGGGGAAGCCTCTGCCCCACGCAGCTCTCCGTGGTTCCTCGCAGGTTTGAGGAGGCCCTGCAGGAAGCACACCAGGTGGACCGGCTCCTGGCTGAGGGCCGCTTGGATGACAGCCTGGAGAAGTACCCCTTCCTGGGGGTTCCCTTCACCGTTAAAGAGGCGTTCTCCTTGCACGGTGGGTCTGCTCCTGCTCCTTATGCAGCGAGCTTTGTGGCTGTTGCAGGGAGCCCAGAGGGGCAGTGAGCCCGTCCCCTTTTGCAGGGATGCCCAACACGTCTGGCCTGGTGAAGCGCCGCTGTGTCGTTGCTGCCACGGATGCCATCGTGGTGGGGAGGATGAAGCAGGCGGGTGCCATCCCGCTGGGGGTGACCAACTGCAGCGAGCTGTGCATGTGGTTTGAGTCCAGCAACAACGTGTACGGGCGCACCAACAACCCCTACAACCTGCAGCACATCGCAGGGGGCAGCTCAGGTGGGCGGCAGCACCTGGCTGGGAGGGGCTCAAATGTAACTGCTTTATGGAGCCAGTGCTTGGGCTGTGCAGGTGTGCTTTGCACCTCCCAGGTGTCACGCCTGGCATTGCTTCAGGTGCGGACAGCGCAAGCGAAATCCCTTAGCCCCGTTTCACGGCCACTGCAAAAGTTGGGTGCCAAGGGAATGTCTCCCTCGGGGTGCCGTGTGCTGTAAGCTGCTGTCTCTGCTGTTCTCTGCCCTGCAGGTGGGGAGGGCAGCGTCCTCGCAGCCGCTGGCTCTGTGATAGGAGTGGGCTCCGACGTCGGTGGCAGCATTCGGATGCCGGCGTTCTTCAATGGTGTCTTTGGCCACAAACCTACCACAGGTGACACACGGAGGAGGAGGGCTGTGGGAGGACAAGCAGCTTCTTGCACGGGGCAGACTTGCTGCGTGAGCACAGCAACGGGAAAACGCCCAACGGCCTCAAGTGCAGGGGAGGTGGGAGGGGCTGCAGCCTCAGCGTGGGATGTGTTCCCAGGGCAGGGCTGTGCCGTGTGGGCATTTTCCTGGCAGCAGGGATGCAAAGCACGTTCAGCTGGGGTTAGGGGTGCTCAGCTCTGCCAGCCAGCTGCTTGCCCTCCTTGTGCACCTTGGTGTGGGTTGCAAGTACACCTGGATTCAGCATTGCAAACACGTGGGGTGGCACTACAAACCCCAGGGCACCGTTAAAAACACGGCGGTCTCGTTGCAAAAGCCCGGGGGAGCGTTGCAAACACTTGGGAGCACGAACCCTGGGGCACCACTCCCCAGAGTGGCACTGCAAACCCCCCAGGGCTCCTTAGCAAGACCCTGGAGATCTGTTGCATGCAAGCCCTGAGCTGCAGCAGGGCAGCAGGACACCACGGTGCCATGCTGCTCGCCCCATGTGGCAGCAGTGGCCCTGGGAGGTGGCGTGTGCTGACCGTCCCCTCTCCCCCTGCTTGCAGGAGTGGTCTCCAACGATGGGCAGTTCCCCATCGCTGAGGGGGTGCGGAGGAACTTCCTGTGCTCGGGGCCCATGTGCCGCTACGCCGAGGACCTGGAGCCGATGCTGCGGGTCATGGCTGGCCCTGAGGTGCACAAGTAGGTCGCTGGCAGTGCTTCCAGCTGCACTTCCCTTTTGGAGCAGGCCGGCCTTTTGTCTCGTGCTTGCTTTTTCCTGTTGTTGCCTGATGTTTCTCCATTCCGACCACCGCTTGGTGGCCGTGCAGCTGAGCAGTGCTCAGTGTGCGTGCATGCACCAGCAGGGAGCGAAGTGTGGACGGGGCAGGTCCTGCTGCTTGCCGCAGGGCAACGTGTGGCCGTGTTCCCCGTCGTTGCTTGCCTTTGTCCCGTTGCAATACAGAGCTGCATTGCTGTCCTCGGGCATGGCCGGGCTCTGTCCCTGCAGGATTTGTTGAAGGGACGAGGCACTGCAGCAGAGCCATGCTGGGAGCAGAGGGGTGGGCAGGGAATGGGCAGCACTGCGGTGTCCTCAGAGTGTTTCTGTGCCTGCGAGCAGCTCCAGAGCACAGAGTTGCAAGGAGCCCCATTCCCTTTGCAGGCTGAAGCTGGACGAGAAAGTACTTCTGGAGAAAATCAAGTTCTTTTGCATGGACCACGATGGCGGCTCCGTGTTTGTGTACCCCGTGGACAAAGAGATCCTGCAGGCCCAGAAGAAGGTAGGGAGGAAAACGCACCGGGACAGTTTTCTGCATTAACAGCAGGAGCACGGTGGAAACGTGTGAGTGCTGCAGATGTCCTCCTGAGCAACGCTTGTCACTGCGCCCAAAGCCTTGGGTGCGATTCCTGTTGCAGCAGGGAGGAGCTGTGGGGTGCTCCCTGCCCCACTCCCCCCATCTCCATGGGTTTCAGCTGTGTCCTGGTGGAAGCACACCGCTCCCTCTGCCCCCAACAGGTGGTGGAGCACCTCGAGAGCGATCTGGGGGTGCGGGTCCAACGGGTGTCCATCCACAAGATGAAGTACTCCTTCCAGATCTGGTCAGCCATGATGTCCTCGCAGGACAGCGATGGGACGGTGAGTGACAGGCGGGAGCACGTTGTGGTGTTTCCACCTCCCTGCAAAGCCACGTGGATGCCACGTGCACGCTGCAATTGGGATCTGTGTGCAGTAGCATCCCAGCCCTGCTCACCTTTGCAGCTGGGAGAAGTCACAATGTCTGCACAGGGGGTTGGGTGCAGGGCAGCAGCAGACGGTGTGTGTGTGGTTGCAGGAGGCACAGCGCTTCACAGACCTCCTGGGGGACCACGGGAAACCAGTGTGGCCACTGTGGGAGCTGCTGAAGTGGCTGGTGGGGATGTCCTCACACACGCTGCCGGCCATCGGTAAGCACGGGGAGCCCTGCAATTAACGGGCAGCCCTCGTTAGCGGTGCCATGCTGGTGGTTAACGAGCTCCATCCTTCAAGCTGTGGGTGTGCGGGAGGCCTTTCCCATGGCAGCACCTGCGCTGTGTGCTGTAGGGCACGGTGTGGGGTTTTGTCTCGCACCTGGTGGGAACCACAGCCCCGTTCTGCCCTCACCCTGCAGCCCTGGGGCTGACGGAGAAGGTGATGCAGCTCAACCCTAGTGCCAACGCCAAGCTGGTGAGCATGGGGAAGAGCCTTCAGGCTGAGATGGAGACGCTGCTGGGGCCGGACGGCGTGCTGCTCTACCCACCCCACCCCATCGTGGCCCCTCGGCACCACCACCCCATCTGCATGCCCTTCAACTTTGCCTACACAGGTGAGCAGCTCTGTGCGGGGCTCTCTGTCCCTAATGACAGGCTTAGCAAAGGGCGCTCTCTCTGCTAAGGGCGTGTGGAGGTGGGTGTTTGTTTCTATGCACCCTTGTCCAGAGGGATGCAGCGTGCTCTGGCAGCTGCTCCGTGCCTTGGGGAGCAGCTTGGAGCTCCTCGTGTGGTTCTGCTGCGTATCAGCACCGTGCTGCAGTGCTGTCTGGCTTTGGGGTGACGTGGGGATGGCTCCTGCAGCTGCGATTTCCCATTCCTGGATGTGCTCATGTCCATGTGGTATAGAGCTCGAGCTGCTGGTTGGGCTTTAAAGCCCCTTCCAACCCAAGCTTGGAAACCACCTCCTCTCTTCCAGCCATCTTCAACGTCCTGGGGCTGCCCGTCACGCAGTGCCCGCTGGGGCTGAGCAGTGAGGGCTTGCCGCTGGGCATCCAGCTGGTCGCAGCCTCCTACAACGACCACCTGACGCTGGCCGTGGCTCGTTACCTGGAGGAGGCTTTCGGAGGATGGGTACCTCCCGGCAAAGCTTAGCACGGCCTCCAAGAGGCGGGGACCGAGGTGGCCGCGTTGCGAAAGGAGAGGGCGAGGGTCGTGCTGCGTCGTGCCCGCGTCCATCCCGACAACCAAGTTGGTGCCCGGCTCTGTGATTCCTGCTGCTTTGAAGACGTGTCTGGGAGGAGGAGGAGGCTGGCCGGAGCCGTGGCTGCTGCAGAGCTGGGTTTCTCCAGCCTCTCTTGCCTCTCCCTGCCTCTGCTTGGGGTGCCCCAGGGCTGCCTATGTCCGTGGTGTGCTGCAGGGGGGTGCTCCCACCTGCTGGAGGTGGTGTCGGCTGTGGAAGGGATGAGGTTGTAGATCCATCCCGTGAGCCTTTGACAGCACTGAAGAGCTCTTGGAATGCTCTTTTCCCTGTGCTGGGATGGCTGAAGCATCCCCTGCCGCATCCCTGTGGAGTCACCTGCTCTGAGCGGCGTCCTGGGCCCCCCCTCCTCACTGCCATCGCCCCCCACGAGTGACACACCGTGGCCATGTGGGCTGGTGGCCGTGGCTGGGGTGGGGTTGGCAAAGTGTGAGATGTTCTCCATGAGGATGCCATTAAAATCCGTCTGTCCAAAGGCTGTGTGTCCTTGTGCCAGCACTGTCCCCAAAGAGCCCACCCGGCTCTGGGGGGGGGGGGAGGGGGGAGGGGAATTGGGGGGAGCACCAGCCCTGGGTGGGGGGGAGAGCTGTGCACCCTGTGCTGCTCAGTGCTGATGTGCGGGGAGCAGAGGGCACTGCTGAGCTGGCAGCGAGGTGCCACGGGCAATGAGGAAGGAACAGAGAATAAACCTGACTGAGGGGGGAGGAGGGGGGGGGGGGAGGAAGGGGAAAAAAAAAAAAAAAAAGGAAAAGCACAGCACCTCAGAACCGTCACGGGACACATCCGGGCACAGCTGGGCCGGGCACGGAGCACAGCGGTGGCAGTGGGCGGCACGGGCTGGGGCTCAGCCCCTCTCCCCCCATCCCCACCCCCCCCCCCACCCCCCCCCGGCTGGGTGTGCGGGGGGATACGGGTGACTGCGGGTAGGGAGCGGCAGCACGGGATGGCAAAGGGGGCTGGGGAACAGCGGGAGAACGGAGCCGGCTTTGTGCGCGGTGGGTAAAAACTAACGTGCTTTTGGGGAGAAGCCGTCCCGTCGGGTTTAGGCGCTGCGCGGCTCGGTGGGGTGCGGGGTTTTTTGGGGTGGTCGGGGCGCCCCGTTTCTCCAGCGTCTCCTGCTGTCCGTCCTGTCGCACCAGGGCAGCACTGAGCCGCCACTTCAGGGCAGTGCCGCCGTTTCCTGGGACGCACCCTCGGCACCGAGCACCGGAGCACGGCCCCACGAGCTGTCCCCTTGTCACCGCAGCCCCGTGGGGACAGTGCAGGGTCCCCACCTCTCTGCAGTGCACCTTCCGTGCTCACAGCCGGTGTTGTGGGGTGGGCTGTAGCTTGGGAGGGGGGGGACAAATGAAGCCGTTGGGGTTTCTTTTCCTTCTCCCAGGTCTTGGCTGCCCATGGTGGTCACGGGTGGCCCAAGCGCTCGGGCACACCGTGGGACCCAGCGTGGCCATGTAGGGCAGATGGGGACGGGATGAGCCCCGCGCTGCACCTGCTGCTGTCCCTGGCCGGCTGCACCCTGCTGAGGGGTGAGTCCCCAAAATGTGCCTGCGGGGCCGGCGGGCGCAGCCTGGCCAAGGAGGAGAGAGGCACGCTGCTGATGGGGTGCTGCTGGGGTCCCTCTGCTCCCCCCAGGCACCCCACTGCCCCCCCGAGGAGTGTGGCTGTGGGCTCAGAACTTCCACGTGCAGCTGCGGTGGGAGCCGGACCCGAGCGCGCCCAATGGGACCACGTACCAGGTGGAATGGAGGAGGCGGTAGGTGAAGCCCAAGGATTGCTTTCCTGCAGCAAACATCCCATAATAATGCAGCGGCAGGGTCGGCTCAGGAGATGCCGGGGCCCACAGCCCACCTGGGCACATTGTTTCCTCTGCTGTCAGTCGCCCTGTTCCCTCTGTTGGTCCCCACCAAGGAGAGAGGGTTTAGGTTTCTTTTGGGTTTAGCCTCCCTGGGTTTGTTTGTTTGTTTTTTCCCTTCGTGCTCAAATGGAAACTCTTCAATCCACTCAATCTGTCTTCGTTTCAAATCTGCTGCCCTTCCACCTGGCTCCACCAAGGAGGCCATCACTCCTTCCCTGTGGACAGGGTCCCTCTGCTCCGAGCCGCCTCCTTTTGGGGCTGAGCCTTCCCGGCCCTCAGCCCCACCCCACAGATACCCCAAGCATCAGAAGCTCTCCACAAGGAGCTCGCCCTCTCAGTCCTTCTTCAGCACACAATAAGCCACCGCTGCTGCGCAGACGTTGCTTGGTGCTGCCCGACCCCAAACCTGCCTGCCCAGGTGGGGTGGATGGGCGATGCTTTTTCCTCTCCTGTCGTTGTCTCCATGGGCAGAATCTCTCGCTGGACCAGGGTAGAGAACTGTGGTGGGAACAGCACCGGCTCATCCTGGATGTGCGGGCTGCATTGCGATGACATCCATGACATCTACTGGGTGAGGGTGAGAGCGGTGCAGGCTGGTGAGCCGTCCCCGTGGGTCAGTTCCAACGAGCTGCTGCCGTACAGAGACAGTAAGGAGCCTTCATCTGCATTCCTGCTGTACTCAGGGGTGTCCTGAGAGAGGTGGGACAAGCATCATTCCTAGAGAATGCCCACTCCTGGAGAAATAAGATGCCCACCTCATGTTTTGAAGGGCACAGTGCTTCCTCCCCTTTATTTTTTCCTCCTCCCTACAGCAACTGTGGGCCCCCCCACCTTGTCCTGGCAGCTCCAGGGCCATAACCTCAGCGTTGACCTCCGTGCGCCGCTCACCCCGTACCGGAGCAGGGATGGATCCTACAAACCTCTGAGCAGAGTGCTGCGAAAACTGCGGTACCACCTGCGCCTGTACCACGGGGATGTGCTCCAGCAGGAGGTGTGTGGAGGGGTGGGGGCCTGGGGATGCTCTGGAGCCCATATCCCACCATGCTGGGGTGATTGCATGAGGAATCGGTGGTGTCCATAAGGTTGTCCCACATGTGCACAAGGAGATAGGAGACAGGGATGGTTTGCATCCCAGAGATGGGTCTGGGGGCCCCTTTCTTCTTTCAGACTGCGTGCGTGGTAAGGATTGAATGGTGATGGGATGGAAGCATCCCACCATCACCACGCAGCAGGCATCGGGACCTTGGCCCTGGGCTTGCAGGTACCGTGCCGATGGACCACCAGGAGAGCGCCGTGCACCTTCAGGTTCCTGATGCCCAGCACACGGTACTGCGTCCGCACGGTGGCGGTGGGCATGGCCCTGCGGCGGAGCCGGGAGGCTGAGCAGTGCCTGGTGACACCGGCGGGTCCCGCAGGTGAGAGTTCAGTGTCACTGAGGACACGTGGGTCACGCACCCCATGCGGACCCCTCTGCTGTGGGGTGCCGCCGTGGGGGCTGACGGGGGCTGTCCCTGCAGGCTTCCCCTGGGTGCTCCTGGCCGTGCTGGTTACTGCCCTGCTGCTGCTGAGTGTGCCCGCTGCCTGCCTGAGCTGTGTGTACGCCTTCCCGAAGCCCTCAGAGTCACACTTCCCCAAGACCCTGGTGAGTGACTGCTCTCGGGATCCCCCCCCTCTGCTCAGCCCGCTGCCCCCACCCCTTGCTGCGAGGTTCTCAGCTGTGCATCCCCATCCCCCTATGGTGGTCCTCAGCATGTCCCACTGCTCCCCATATTCCCATGTCCCGGCACCGGGGGTGACACGAGTGCCCTGCCAGGCGGAGCAGGTCCCCGTGCACCACAGGGGGAAGCGTCCTGCTGCTTAGCCCACCCCTGACCCCTTTGCTCCCCGCTTCCCTCCAGGCTCTGCTGCCCGGCAGTGCTGCAGTGCCCACCTTGGAGCTGCAGGAGGATGCACCAGCCCGGCTGCTGCCGGCCCCCAGTGAGCCCCCAGCGCCCACCGCCCCACTGCTGCTGGGGGAGCGGCGCTCCCAGGAGAGGAGCAGTTACTGCCCCAATGGGTTTGGGATGGAGTGGCACGAGAGCGGGGCTGCACCCAGCTCCCAGCCGGGCTCCTGGGTGCCAGCACAGCAGGAGGATGAGGAGGATGAAGGCGATGAGGATGCTGCGGAGGTGTCCCCAGCTGGCAGCGTGTTGGATGGGGACTATGGGGTGTCAGAGATGTGGCTCTCCCCGCACCTCCAGCTTTATTCCACAGCTCTAGGAGCGGGTGGCAGCCTTCCTCCCGCCCTGCACACCGTCAGCTTCAGCCCTGGAGAGCTGCAGGAAGGCACGGCTGAGTCCTGGGTACCCCTGAGCTCCGTGAGGTTACCAGGGATCGAGCTGGGTGTGGGTGGCAGTGGCAGGCAGGAGGGGGGCTGTCCCTGTGCCGTGCTGGGTGCTCCTGAAGCGGAGCACGAGGGGTAGGTGCTGCCACCCAACCCCCACATCTTCCTTTATCCCCCCCATAAGTGTGTGAATGGCATACATGGACTGATGCAAGGCTGTAGGTACGCACACATGGACGTCTGTTTGTTAGAGACCTGAATTGATCAGGACTGTATACAGTTATTACTATTTTTTTTTTAATAACACTAATTTATTACAGAGAGCTCTTTGCTGTGCCTGGTGCCTCGCAGGGCGAGCACTGCTCTGCTGCAACGAGAGGGGATGATCTGCCTTCCCTCCTCTCTTTTTCATGGTGGGGGGGGTGGAGAAGCAGCTCTTTGGGTCACGCAAAACGGTCTCTTTGGTCATCAGATGTTGAGAGAGCAAAGCCCAAAGCTGCCAGAAGGGCCCAGGGCTCACTGCTGGTGCTCCATCCATCCCTCTCTGTGCTCTGTGCCACCCATCCTGGAGGGGGAAGGTGGGGAGTGAGGGGGGGGGAGGTGAAGCAGCAGAAGAGTGCGAAACAGAAAAGGTGAGAGTGGAAAAAGTCGAAGCGCGCTGACATTTGGGCAGCTCGGCTCCCCGAGGTTTTGGTTTTGCATGGGCTGGGAGGTGTGAGGCATCGCACGGCGACGTTTGGGTGGTGCTGCTTTGAGGAGTTTCACTTCAAAGCAACGAGGAGAACGCAGCTGGCAACGGCTGGCTGTGAGAAACAGCCCACCGGGGACTGGCGGTTCGTATTGCTCAGAGCTGTCAGACCGTCCAAATATCGGAGTGGGGGAGGGCTCTGTGCCGCGTGGGATGCCAGGACCCGGCGAGCGTGGGTGCTGCTGGAGCTATGGAGCCGGATCCAGCTCTCACACTTCTGCCTTAGAGCCCAGGAAGGGTTCCACTTGGCTTGGAGGAGATGAGCGGAGACGCCAGGAGCAGTTCTGGGGGTGGTGACCTCCCCCAGAGGCCGTGGTGTCACAGCCTAGGACCACTCGTGGGGCCGCGCCGCTGGGATGGGGCAGAGCTGGACCAGACGCGACGTGTCCGGGCGGGCGTGGGCTGTGAGAGGTGGGTTTAGGAGGTGTGCAGGGGGTGGGTGCTGCGTGCCGTGTTCCGTACGGGTGTGACCCACTGTCCTCGGCCGCGAGGCGGCCCCGCGGTGCAGAGCAGAGCGTTCCCCATCGCACGGGCTGCGCTGGCAGTGCCCTCCTATGGGGACGTGCGGCAAGTGCCGGCTGTCGAGGTGGATGTGCCGGCAGAAGGGGAGAGAACGCCTTCGGGATCTGCCGCCGACACCCGGCATCCGACGGATGGAAACGGGACCGGGGTGGATCCGGCAGGAGGACGGTGCTCGGCCGGGACGGGCAGCCACCACCCCCTCCCCCCACACCACCCCTGTCTTCTCCATGGAGCTCCTCGGTGTCTCCTCGAGGAGCCTTCAGGTCGCCCCGGGGAAGGACTCGGTGCTCGGGGTGTGCAGGCAGAGCTGTGGCCCCTTGGTGACAAAGCAGCTGCTCCCACACGTCCTGCCCCACCTCCCCAGCCGTGTCCCAAGCAAGACAAAGGCAGACGTCCCACCACCATTCCAAAGGGACTTTCCTGGTGGCACCCCTGAAAGCACGGGTGGGTTTCCTCTTCCCACAAGTGACAGCGCGTGGCTGAGCCCCCCCCTCGTGTCCCTGCAGTGCTCCCCCACTGCTCGTGGGGAGGGTGACACCGTGGGTGAGGGGAACAGCTGCAGTCACAGCAGTCTGAGCTCAGCGAGGGGACGACGTCAGCTGCATCGCTCTGAGCTGAGCCTCTCAAAGAGGCAAAGAGATGCAAAAGGATGTGATTCTGCTGGCAGTTACTCGGTAAGTGGCTATTCCCTCAGGAAAGCCCATTCTTTGCCACCATGCCCACTGCTTGTTTCCCACGGAGAAAACAAACTGGATATTTAAGCCAAAAACATCCACTCTCCTGCACTGATTGGGGTTTGCACGATGTTGGGCCGGAGTTCCCTCCCTTTGCATTGATGGATGAGTGGATCCGTGAGCTTTACCCAAATGTTGGCCCCACGTTCCCCTCCCCAGCCCCACCAGAAGTGGAGTTCACCTCTGCAACCTCTCCTACTGTTTCCTCCCCCAGCACAGCACACCCTGCACTCCCCCAACTCCGAAAGCAGCGGAGCCGGAGCGGGGTGAGCTCTGCCCATCACATCACACTGCTGCTGAATCAGGGGAACGAGAAGCCTCCCGTCTCCTCTCGCCTCCTGGCTGACTCACGGGGACTTCCAGAGCTTTAGCAACACTATCACTTGTCCGACACAGGGAAAATACCCAAGCCGAGTGCTTGGGAATTTCTCTGGAGCGTGGTGGGAGCTCGCTGGGGTCATGCACGGACAGGAGCTGATGGAGCAATGGGTGAAAGGGATCTGGAAAGCATCGCAGCCTGCTGGCTCCTGAGGCAGGACAAACTGGGTGCCCCAGGCTGAGCTTAACCCTTTGCAGCTACAGCAGCACAGCCAGGGAGCAGAGCTGACTTTCATGGCAGTGGGAAGCTCGGTGGCCTGTGAGAACAGTCCCCATGAGTCCTGAAGGATGCAGGTGCTCCGCGTAGCATCTTCCTCGGGGTCAGCAAGTGAGCAGTGCCCCCAGCAGGACATGCTGGGGGAACATCCTTGGAGGGTTCCCTTCCATTTCACACAGCACTGGAACCAGTCCCATGTCAACAGGTGACCTGGCTGGTGAGGCAGCTGGGCTCGTGGCTGACAGCAGCTTCCAACAGGACCCCAACCATCCCAGAGCCTGGAGCAGACTCTGATTGAGCCAAATGGACTGAGCCAGGAGCACCAAGCTCGTGGCAATGGGGAGTGCCAGAGCTCGGGGTCAGCTGGGCATGAGGGTGGGACTGGTGTGGGGTCACTCATGGAGGGAGGGAGGCACTGAGCAGCAGAGACAGAGCAGGACCCTCAGTAACCCAACATGAGCAGTGTGTGCCCGGTCCCAGCGAGTTCTGGGGCCCGTGGGTGACCTGCTGAGGGGACACAGAAATCAGGGCTGGCCTTGGGGTGGAGGGGTCATGGACTGAGGTGAAGGGATCAGGGAGTGGGATGGAGGTTGGTCATGTCTTGGGCTGAAGAGGGATGGATCATATGTGGGGCTGGAGGGTGAACATGGTGTGGGACCGAGGGTGCATCCACATCACAAACTGTGCCGCTAGAAATGGCTTCAATGGCTGTGGGACCACAGCCAAGCAGCACTCCAGCCCCTCGCGTGAGCAGCAGCTTCACCTTTCTCTGCCTGCTTGCTGCTGGCAGTTCTGCATCACCAAACACAGGGCATGGGAGACCCCTCCTTCCCTCCGCCCAGCTGTGCCCAGATGCCACGTGCTGACAATTCACAAGCAAGGCGTATTAAAATAAAGTTTATTGCTGTCCTTAGTTACAAAACAAAAGAAAGAACAAAAAACAAAACCAAAAAACCCACCGAACAACCCAAAACTCATCAATAAAAAAAGAAAACAGTCCCCAAACCCGGTGCTATCTGAAGCAGGCTTGCAAGGACACACCTTTTAGTGCAAAGAGGGAGGTGGCAGTGAGAGCTGGCGGGTGGCTCTGCCAGCAAGGGTCTGCACGGGACCCTCACACTCACTGTACAGTATTTGTTGCTGGCCATGGGGGCTGGGGGGGCTGGCTGTGTTGGCTGAAGCCCTGGGAAGAGCTGGAGGCGTGGGGAGGGAGGATGGGAGGTTGGGGATTTGACATCTCTGGCACTGGAATGGGAGGAACGATGCCGACCAGGGAGCTCGGGTGGGACCAAAGCTGCCCGGGTGGACGTGGCAGCTGTTGCCTGGGGCTGCACTGTGGGAAGCAGAAGGATGCTCTGCTCTCTCCAGGTGAGGTGGGGAGGGGCTGACGTGGAGTAGGAAGGTGGCAGTGGCCAGGTGCTGTGTGCTGGAGCCAACCCCAGGTCCCTATACCCCAAAGCTGCAGATCTATTAGGAGACCCCACAGTGCCCTCCATTCCCGCAACCAGCACGTCCCCAGCACTGTCCCCAGCATTTCCCTGCCCTGACGTCCCAGTGAGGAGAGATGGATGCACGTCATCAATTACCACCGCAGAGGAGGAGCTTACAGAGCCTGGATGTCTCGGGGAAGAGACAGCCCAAGTGCAGGAGGTGGTGGGACCTTGCAGGGCCACACAGTCCCTTCGAGCAGAGGTGGGACACACTGGGAGGTCTCAGCTCCTCCACGATAAGCTGTGCTTGGCTTTCCCCTTCGTGTGCTGGGAACACAGTTGCCCCCACAGCCACACGGTGACCAGTCCGTAGCTGTGGTCTATGCTGGTGGCACATGGGGGCTGCAAAGCAAGGCACTCTTTCCAAAAACTGGGGTGTAGGGATGCTGTGAAACCCCCCCCCCCAGCCCCACTCATGGCCAGGGTTTGGTGGGAGGTGAGGGACCCAGGTCCCGCAGAGGGCTAGGTCATCTTCCTGGCCACGCTGGCGTAGGTGTGCACGATCTCCTCGTCTGCAGGACACGTGTGGCTGAACTCATCGCAGGCGTAGGCGTTGTTGAGGTAGCGCCAGACGCCCGTCATGTCGGCCGGGATCTCGAAGTCGCGGTACTTTTTGGCCGCGATCTGGATGGAAGAATGGAGCTGAGACCCCCTCCAGCACCACCCTGAGCGGTGAGCACCCCAGATTTGGCACTGGGAGCCCTTACCTTGATGATGTGCAGCTTGGGCAGCAGGTTGCAGTCAGCCAGCGTCAGGTGGTCCCCGTCCAGGAATTTCCTCTTAGAGATGGTGATGTCCTCCATGCTGTCCTGGTCGATCTCCTCGGGCAGTGGGGTGGTGAGGTACTGATCCAGCCGCTGAAACTCCCGCAGCAGAGCCTTCTCCAGGTCTGGGCAGGCAGGGAAGAGCATGGCATCATCCAGGGGCCCAGTCCCCATCCCCACCCTGAGGCTCTACCAGGCTGTGCCTAAGGGAACAAAGCCCTGGCTCCATCCCCAGCCCCTGGTCCTTACTGCTATTTGCTTCCTTGCGTGAGTTCTTGATGTACGCTGAGAACTTGGCGAAGATGTCACTGCCCACGTCAAAGGACTCCTTGTACTTGGGGCTCAGGTGTGGGTACCTGGAAGGAGATGCTGGCGTCAGCATGGTCCTCAGCTGGAGGCAGCTCATGGATCCTGGCACCCACCGCTGAGCAGCTGCAGTGCCTTAAGGAACTGCACCTGCTGCATTAGCACGGCTGTTTGCTGTAGGGCAGAAACTGTAGGGCATGGGGACACTGCCCTGGGGTGCTGCACAGGGGCTGACTGCGTGCGAGGAGGATGACAATGAATGCACTCAGCACTTCCTCTTTTGTGTAGGGCGACGAGCAGGGGGAGGTGGGGGCACCTCCCATCCCCACCCTGACAGCACTTGCAAACCCACCAGCTCCCAGGGAACCCTCACCCTACCTCTGCTGCTCTTCATCCCGTTGTTCCCCATCCCATTGCTGTTCCCCAGCCTGGATGCTCTCCTGCCTCAGTTTCCCCATCTGGCCAGCCCCGCACAACATGGGTTTGTAATTACGTGGGTGGGCACAGGGTCTGCTCCAGGAACTCCTCGATCTTGATGAAGTCGGTTTTCAGCTCCCGGTTGAACAGCAGGAAGGGCGGGTTGGTGCCTGGTGCTAAATCTTTCAGCTCCTCGGGTTTCCTGGAGCAGAGAAAGAGAGAAAAGCTGGGATGAGCGCATCGGCAGCTCTGGTTCGGCCCCGGGAGGTGCCCCTCAACTTTTTGGTGTCTCAAATCCACGTGTAAGTGATGCACGTGGATGGAGGACAGGGACAAACTGCACCAGGGTGCTGGCTCCTCACCTGGTCATGTCCACCGTGGTGACGTTGAACTTCACCCCTTTGAGCCACAGCACCATGAAGAGGCGTTGGCAGAAGGGGCAGTTCCCGATGTTCTCTCCATCCAGCCCAGCCTGCGGGGAGAGCACAGAGGTCAAACCCTGTCCTGAGATGAAGTAGGGAGGAGAGGAGGAGGAGGTGGAGGAGGATGGACAGCGCATGGGAGAGGAAGGGAGGGTCAGCTTGGCTGGGACACTGGGCTCGGAGGGGAAATGTGCTCATGTTTGCCAGGAAAAGCACAGCTTGTTTTTGTCTGCTGCATTGCACAGCCTTAAAGCAGCCAAGCAAGAGGCGTGAGCATCACCCAGCCCCAGCCAGGAGAAGGGGTTGGGAAGCACAGCCACCACCAGCACCTGGAGGAGTGTTTGGGTTGCAGGTGTCCTGAGGGGGCCTGGCAGGTTAGGAAACAGCCTCAAATCTGTCCCACTCTTATGCTATCAAGCATCTCCGCTCCCTTTCCGCTCTCCACAATCCCTAGCAAGCCAACACCAATGTCATATCCCTTGGAGCGCCTCCAGCTCCGACAGCTCAGTGTGGCTGTCCTGAAAGGAAAATCAGGATGGCCTCTGCAGGAAACAGAAAATAAACCTTAGCCAGACCCATCTGAGGATGCTCGGAGCCAAATGTTATCTGGAGGAAGCTTTACCAGCACTCATGGCACCAAGCAGCGGGGAGGGGAAGTCTTTCTTTTGCTTCCCCCTCCAGCAAGAGCCTCTTCCTCTGCTCAGCGAGAGCTCCTGCTCTCCCCAGTGACTGTGCCCCTTGCTTTCCCCTCCAGATGATTCAGAAACCCCTTAGGATGATGACCGAACCCATCCACATGGTGGAGGAAAGCCTCCAGATGATGGAGAACCCCTCCAGACAACGGTGAAGGCCTGAACATGATGGAGAACCCATCCAGATGATAGAGAACCCCTCTAGAAGATGGAGAACCCTTCCCGATGCTGGAGAATCCCTGCAGATGATGGAGAAGCCCCGCAGACGATGGATGAAGGCAGCCTGGGAGGCGCAGGCTTTCAGCCCCCAGCCGAGGCCCCACATCTACACAAGGCATCAAAACCCCAAAGTTGCTCACAAGTTCCGGTGGTTTCTCGCAGCGCGAAGCAGCACGAGGAGGAGGGAGCACGCTGTGAGCCACACTGCCCCAGCACCACCTGGACCCACCCGAAACATGGCCCTGAAAGAGCTGGGGGGCACCAGGGTGTGGGCTGAGCAGGGACACCACGCAGAGCACGTGGAGGATGATGCATACATCAGCTTGCTAAGGGGCGTGCAACAGGGGGTTTTTGGTGCTAAATTAAGATTTAGGGGAAGTCCTGAGCCGTCACTTTGTTTTCTGTTTCCCTTCCCTCCAAAACCCCCCTCAATGCTCTGCCGCCATCACAGCAGCCACTCAACACGTCCTCCTCTCCCCCACAGCCATCCCGGGACAAAAAGAGGT
Organism: Oreortyx pictus; assembly: GCA_036925125.1. NCBI lineage: Eukaryota > Metazoa > Chordata > Aves > Galliformes > Odontophoridae > Oreortyx > Oreortyx pictus. The sequence continues at coordinate 18,484,818 of JAUPFR010000012.1, read as the reverse complement.
GCAGAAGAGGGAATGTGAGACCCGAATCCTCGTCCCCAAGCAGAAGCATTGCTCGGGGCTCAGCCTGGGCTCGGTGCCTGGGGAGCATTGCTTTGGGAAGAGGGGATGGGGCGACGCTTCTCAGCGCTGATATCTGAAGAGGGGAGAGGAGAGCGTGGCTGCAGATGTTTGTTTGGAGCGGAATGTTCCCGAGGAAACACTTGAAAAATTGCTCAACAGAAGGGAAGAACAAGAAATAAATAAATAAATAAATAAATAAAGGGGAAGAAAAGGAAAGAGAAGGAAAAAACCAGCACATTTTCTACTGAATAATCGTCAGGGCTGAGAGAAGGAGCTGCCCCATCCCCCCCACGCTGGGGCACCCGCTCCAATTCCCAGCCCCACTGCGCTGCGTTTCCACCCTCCTGTTGCTTTCCCAGCGGGGTTTGTCTCTGCTCTTCTGGAGCTGCTCACCCCTCTGCTCTGCTCCAACTGTGCTTTCCAGGGGGAAAGCATCCTCTGGGGCTCCCCACACCACCCAGCTGGCTGCCAAACCACAGAGACGCCCCGAATCCCCGCCGCCCTCGTGCGACACGAGCCAGCAGAGCTGGCCGAGCCCACCTTGACGAAGAGCTCGATCTCGGGCTCCTTCACCGGCCGGCTCTCCATCGTAAGGAGTGCAGTGTGGGGAGCTGCTCACTGCTGCGCTGAGTTGTGCCCGTGCTCTGCGGCTCTCGGCTGCGGCACCTCGGGGTGGGCCGGGGTTGGGGCTCGCCCTTTCCTTCCCGTCCGAGGCAGGGAGGAGCGATGGGGTGCGAGGAGGGGGAAGCTGCGGGGCCTCCCAGCTGTGACTCAGCACGCATCTATCAGGGAGGCACTGACGGGTCCCCGGTCAGGCTATCGCTCCCTCCCAGGCGTCTCAATCACCTCTCCAATGGGAATTGGGTTATTTTTTTTGCACAGGAAGCGTCTTCACCATCCTCCAGCCCGCTTCTTCCCCTCTGCCCGAGCTTCTCGCCGGCACCCTGCTGGATCCCACGGATATAAGGCACGAGCACGATGCCACAAAGCCCACCCCACTGCACGGGGACACGGGGCTGGGGATTTGGGGAAGCGTGGAGGGCAAGCCTGGCCGCTTGCCACCCCCTCCTCGCAGCCAGCCTTACACGGGAAGGCATTGCAAAAGACCTAACCACGGCCCTGTTCCTGGAATTTGGGCTGTTTCATGGGAAACATGCCTCCCTGCTTTCCTCCCCGGGGTGCCTCCGGCTGGGACTGTGCTGTGGTGCCGTGCTCTCAGCCCCCAGCTTTGCACACAACAGGGATTTTGTTGCTCCCCGCTTGCCCCACTCACCCCAGCTCCAGCTTGGATAAGCTCAGAACTTTCTGCGAACAATCTGGGAATGAAGAAAGCTTCCTGCTGCTGCCCAGCACAGAGCAGCCCTTCCCTTCCTCCCCAGCACTCAATGACCGGACATGTGCTGGGACGCAGTCTGCAGCACCCGCGTATCCGCCTGGCCATACACAGAAAGCGGGGTGCAGGCTGGGGACCCCACTGTTCCCCTCCACCTGCTGCACAGCCCTCAAAAGCACATCCCCCTCCTCCCGGTGACAGTTGTCCCCGTGCTGTCCCAGCTGCCCAAAGCAGTCCCAGTCACTCTGCGGAGCACAGAAGGAGCCATTGTCCCAGCTGTGCCAGCCCCCACCCCGGCGCCAGCTGCTGAGGGGCCGGGCAGTGACAGAGAGCGGTGGTGGCACCATGGTGGCCACGCTGGTGGCGGTCCTGCTGCTCCTCTGCTTGGCTGCAGGGACAGAGGCCAGCCCGGAGCTCGGCGGTGAGTGGGGCACAGGGGACCTTGGGGACCGTGAGGGGTGGGGGGTAAGCAAGGCATGGCTGGGTGGCTTGTGGGGTTTTGGGGGATCCCACGGGAGATGCGTCGGCTCTGCCCCAGCACACAAAGAACTGTCCTGGGGCAGGTGGGGAGGATGTGATTTCATCTGGGCAGAGCTGACTGCACGGCTCTGGGTCTGAGTCAGCCACACCGCGAGGAGAACCACTAGCAGTCTGGCAGCAGCCTCCCTGCTGCTGCTTCACCCCAAAAAGCAGCGTCTGAGCAAGAGTGTGTCAGTGCTGCATGGAGGCACTGTGACACCTCTGGCACTGGAGGAACCTCAGCCCTAAAGCACAAACCCTGTCCGCATCCCTGCTGACCCCCTGGATGCTGCTTCCCCTGGGAGCAGCTCCGGCTGCGGCTGATGAGGGGTTGGTGGCCATAGGGGAATTGAAAGGGGCTCTTTGTGTGGCTGAGCCTGGCACTGGTTTGCAGATGGATGGACAGAGGGACATGCGTGGGGCTGGGAGCCAGCACTCCCACCTGCTTGTGTTTGTTTTGGGGGCCGGGGGGCTGCTGGCTGTGCCAGCACTCTGCATCCTGCATCCCTCAGCATCCCACATCCCTCACTGTCCATCATCCACCAGTCAGCATCCGACATCCAACACTCAGTGCCCTGAGTCCTGCCTGGCAGGAAGGCTCATTGCCCTCTCCCCAATCCCAAACCTCCAAACAACAGAGGGAAACCACCGAGATAAGTGCTTTGGGACATAAACTACACAGGATTAAAAGAGAGAAATACTCCTCGCTGGGGATTCAGGGTGAGAAGGACCTGTGCCCACCACAGGGATAGCTCATCCACTGGGTTCTTCCCACTTCTGGTGATCCCCTCTTGGTGATCTTGGTGACTGACCGTCTCTCGGTGACCATCTCTTGGTGGCCACCTCCAACCATCATCTCTGGTCCCCTCCCTGTCCCCACGCAGGGTACCTGCGCAAGGTGCTGCGGAACCACACGTTGCACACGTGTGACGGGGAGCAGCTCCTCATCCTGTGCCCTCGCAAGACCACCATCAGCATCCTGGGTGCCTTCTACGGGCGCCGTGTGCCCAGCCCCAACCTGTGCCCCAGCCCTGGCAACGTGTCCCAGGAGAGCACCGAGTGCATGTCACCCACAGCCCACCTGGTAAGGACAGCATCCCAGGACGTTTGGGGTCACAAGTCATGCTTGGGGCCGTGCTCTTGGGGCATTTCTAGGAGAGTGGGGTGCGTGGGATCTCCTGTGCCTCGTCCCCATCTTGTGGCCGTGAGTGCGCATTGCACGGAGCCGTCCTGGGGGGAAGCAAGGGTGTTGCATTGAGCCACATGAGTGTGTCTGCATGCGTGCAGCCAGCAGGAAGATGTGTGAGTGTGCATGCTTGCACGCCTGCAGCTTATACATTGCATGGAGCAGTGCCTGTGCACGCAGTCTGTGCTGCAGTGCCTGGTACCGTGCACAGTCTGCATGGGCACAGGGCAGTGCCTGGTTTGGGAATCGGCCACCAAAGCTGCCCACAGGAGCAGGTGGCCACCGTGCAGGTGTCAGCAGGCACAGAACAGAGGTGGCAGCACGGAGGTGACAGCTGCCCGGGGTCCTGCCACCAGCCTCACGCCCTCTCCGATCTGCCCTGCAGAAGCTGCTGGATGAGTGTCAGGAGCAGCAGTGGTGCCAGTTCTCAGTGCACAGCCAAGTGTTCGGGCCGGACCCGTGCCCCGGCACACACAAGTACCTCATCGTGTCCTACAAATGCCGGCCAGGTGGGCAGCACCCGTGGGAACAGGGGGCTGGGGAAGAGGAGAGGGTTTGGGGTGTCTCACACACTCACCCTACAGTGCGTCACCCTCTCCCCTCCCTTCCCCAGATAACCATCGAGTGAAGACTGTGTGTGAGAACAACGAGCTGAGGCTGCACTGCCGGCCAAAATCCGTCCTGGCCATTTACTCTGCACACTACGGACGGTTCCTGCGGGGCAAACCTGAGTGCGATGCCCCCAACGCCGGGGGACCCCATATTGGTACGAGGGGGACAGGGTCGCAGCCCAGATTGTGGCTCGGAGCTGTGCTTAGCACCGTGCCCATGGACAGAGGTCCCGTGTCCCCACAGAGTGCCTGGCCCCGGACGCACTGCGGAGGGTCTCCAAGAAGTGCCACCGCAAAGAGAACTGCACAGTGACTGCCGACCAGGCCACCTTTGGGGACCCGTGCCTGCCTGGCACGAGGAAGCAGCTGCGGGTGTCCTACACCTGTGGTGAGAATGGGAATGTGGGGCCGGGGAGGCTGCGTGTCCCCCACTCCTGGGGACAAGAGGGGTGGTGACACTCTGGGACGGCGCATCTCATTGCAGTGCCCAAGCAGCTGCTGGAGGAGGTGGGCCCAGACACCTCGGACCCCTTCCTGCTCTCAAACTACATGCACGGTAATTTGGGGAGCAGGGAAACCACTTCATGCCCCGTAGGGATGGAGAACCCCATAGCAATCCACCTCCGAGCAAACGAGGGCAGGGAAGGTGTTTTCTGCTGGGGAAAAGAGGGGGACTGGCAGAGGGGCACCCCGAGGGCAGGCGGCCCTTCAGGTCCCCTTGTTTGCTGCAGGTGGCTGGTATAAAGGGCCCAGGTTCTCCAGGATCCGGGAAGACCGGATGATTTTTACTAGCTCCCTGACAGCGTTTACCCACCTCTGGGGTACGTGGCCCCAAAAAGTGCTGGGGTTGGGGGGGGGGGGGGAGGGCATCCAGGCCCAGGCACCCTGTGCATTGCAGCAGAGCGTGCACCCCGATGCCTCTTTTTGCTCTTCTCCCCCACCAGATGTCCCTGAAAAGGTCGCTCTCTACTTTCTCTGCGGGGTATCGGCAGGCCTGGCACTGCTGCTGTGCATCATCAGCCCCAAGGCTGCGTTCCTGCGCGAGGCCAGGGAGGCTCTGCTGGGTCCAGGGGGGCACTCAGAGCCGAGCAGGACCAAACTGCGGGACGAGCAGGACGAGGACCTGCCCGACGACAGCTCCTCCGACTCCTCCTTCCGTCGCCTCACCCGCGCCTACCGTGCCACCGAGAGCATCTTCGGCCCCGAGCTGACAGCGGCCATGGAGGGAGCGGCCGAGCAGCAGGGCCGTGGCGGGGAGGAGATCTGGATGCCCAAGGAATCCAGTCCCTACACCATCCAGAAGATCAAATCGGCCACCAAGTGAGGATGTGACGGTGCTGTGCCGGGAGCAGTGCCGGCTCTGTGCATCCCTTCGTGCTCGGCACGCTGGATGGTGAGCCTGATTCTCTGGGGAATGGGTTTGCTTCTTTTTGTGGCGAATAAAAGCAGAAGCTCAGAGTTCAGGAAGCGAAGCTGTCACACCCAAGCTCTTGTCACCCCATCCCTAACGGGCTCCTGGCCCCCACGGGGGGGGGGGGGGTTCCTATGTCCCTGGAAGGATTGTGGGGGACATGCAGCTTGCAGCTGCCCACACTGTGTCACCAGCGGCTCTTACCCCCCTTCGGTTTCTTGCTATTAACAGTGAAAAGGGGAGGAGGAACAACATGCCGAGCTCCAGTCCTGCTCGTGCCGCTCAGCTCCGTGCTGCTGGCGCAGGGCCACGGGGAGCAACAAGTCAGGCCTGTCTGAGCCTGGGAAAGGGAGAGGATTTAGCTTGGGAAAGGAGGGAAAACCCATCCGTGTCCATCCCACGGACGATACTTCTCGCTCCTCCTCTCAACCCCGAGGCTCTGCCGGGGCAGTCACCCCGCAGCGAACAGCTCCCAGCAGCTGCTTCTCGTCCCCCCCATCACCTCCAGACATCGGGAACACCCGAGGGCGGTGCTGCGGGGACTGGAAATTCCTGCTCCCCCCCCCCATCCCCCCCAACGAGGAGCCGGGCAGACACCGACCCGTCCCGGGCAGCTCTCCCCCGCACAGCCGCGGGTTGTTGGCTGGGGACGGCACCCCGCAGGCGGCTGCACCCGTTTCCCAGGTGTGGGTGCGGTGTAGCCCAAAGCAGCTCTGCTGGAGGGGGGGGGGGGGGGGGGAGCAGGACCCCGCTTCACCCCGCTCATCGAGCACAGCCCTCCGGGACCCCCAAAGCGCCGCACCGCACCGCCGCCATAGCCCCGCCCCCAACCGCCATGACTCCGCCTCCCAACCGCCGTGTCCCCGCCCCCCGTCCCTCCGCCTCTTCTCATTGGCCGGCGGTGGCGAATTTTAAACTCTTCTTCCCTCCCCTTAGCAACCGCATCCGTCCCGGCGCTCCCATTGGCTCTCGTGCCGTACGCTCCGCGCGCTGATTGGCCGCGCGGATCGACCAGTGCCGGCAGCCGCCGCGGCGCTGCTACTTTCAAAAGAGCCGGGGCCGGTGGCGGCTGCGTGCAGGTGAGCGGCGGTGGGACAGCGGGGCCCGGAGCTCTTATCTGTAACCCCAAACCTCCTCCTCCCCCCGGTTTTATCCCTCCCTACGAGTGGGGCCCCTTCTTGTTTCACTGGGAGCAGAGCGGGGCCCCTACCCTGTAGGCCCGGAGACACGATGGAGGGATGCATGGATGGGGAGGCCTCTTTTCTTCACCCCCCCCCCCCCCCCCCCCCCCGCCCCTTTCTCCCTTATATGTGGGATTATAAGTGGGGAGTGGGTGGAGAGGGCACCTCTGAGCCTCTGAACAGCGCTATCTGTTGCCCTGTGGGTGCGCAGTAGGATTTGCACCCCCTCCCCCCCCATCACCGTACCTTCTCCCCCCCCCCCCCCCCCCCCCTCCTTCTTTGCTCGCAGAGGCCGAGGAGGAGGATGCCGGTGGCACGTGGCACCAAGGCACAGAGCACCAAGCAGCCCCGAGCCAGCAAGGCTCCCTCTGTAACCGAGAATGTCCCCCCCCAGAAGGTATGGCTGGGGGGTGGGTGGGGGGAGGGGTGGGGGGGGGGTGGGGTGGGGGCTCCCGTCGGGCTGCCCCCAGCCCCACATCGCCGGCTCTGTTGCAGGAGGAGGGCTGCCAGGCCAAGCGTTCCCCCTCCTCGCCCCAGGGGGGGCCCAAGAAGCGGTCAGCATTTGGGGACATCACCAATGTGAGTATATTGCAGTACTTCTTCCAGTCCTCTGCCTTTCCCCCAACCCCATGAGCACTGATGGGCCTCACTTCTTCGATACATTTTCCTCCTTTCCCGCCCCCATCCCCACAATACAGGCTCACAAGAACCAGGCAGTGACAGGGAAGAAGGAAGGGGTGAAAGCTCCCACCCACAAAGCAACACGGGCCCCCACTGCCCCGATAGTGGCCAAGAACAATGAGATCAATCTGAAAAAGTGAGTACCCAGGTGAGATGGGAAAAGGGGGTGGGGGCCAGCACCCACTCACAGTCCTCCCTAAAAGTGCTGCAGCTTCCCTGGGGTGCTGGAGTGCACGAGCAGGGTGGGGGTGGGCAGGAGATAGATGGGGCTGTTTTGAAGACCCAGGAGATGTGTCCCCCTAACTTGTCTTGTCTAGGTCATTGAGGAAAACTCCCCCAGCAGAAGTTCCTGTGGAGCCTGAGAAAGATTCTGTGTCTGAGGAGCCTGTGCAGGTATGAAGCTGTTCCAGGTGATGGACCCTAGGGTGCAGCCCAGCCTTTAGCCCCATTCTAGAGTTACTGGAGCATCTCTGGAGATTGGTGGAATGGGAGCTGGAAGTTAAACCTGCTCCGAGTACCTCCAATGCGAAAGAGCGGAGTGAGAGCTGTGGGGCAACTTGGAGAGAGGGTGTGCTACCCCATAGAGCTCTGCAAGCTTTCCCCAAGCACGTCCTCACTTCTCCACCCAGCAGGTCCCAGTGGTGGAGGACATAGACAAGGAGCAGCTGGGAGACCCCTATGCCAATGCGGAGTACGCCAAGGAGATCTTTGACTACATGAGGGAGAGGGAGGTGTGTGATGTCTGCCTGGGGTGTCTCGTGTGGGGTGGGAGGGGCACATTTTTGGGGTGGAATCCCTGACTTCTGCTGCCTTGATAGGACAAGTTCCTGCTTCCTGACTACATGGAGAAGCAGCCAGACATCAGTAGGGACATGCGTGCCATCCTAGTGGACTGGATGGTGGAGGTGCAGGTAAGCAAGCATGGGGGAGTGCTTGGATTTGTCCCATGCTTTATTCAGGGTAGGGAGTCACTCTGGACCTATGAGCCCTCCCCGTGCTGATGGTGGCCCTGTGACTGACCCAGGAATTCAGGCTTTTGCCAACACCTCATATCCTTGCAGGAGAACTTTGAGCTGAACCACGAGACGCTGTACCTGGCAGTGAAGCTGGTGGACCACTACCTGGTGGAGGTGGTGAGCATGAGGGACAAGCTGCAGCTCATCGGCTCAACTGCTGTCCTCATCGCCTCCAAATTCGAGGTGACTCTGGGTGTGGGGTTCAGAGAACACCAGGGCTCAAGTTCTGGGGTGGCACACCCGCCCTTGTGCTGCCCCCTTTCTGTGGTGGGGACTGGATCTTGCCTACTGAAGGCCTGGCTCCTCTCCGCTGTCTGGGGACTGCCAGGTCAGCAGAGTGCCATGATACCATGCTCCTGGCAGGAGCTGTGCCCCTCCTTGGGCCTGAAAATCGTGTGGGCTCCCCCATACGTTGCCAGGATGAGCGCTGAGCAGTTCCTCCCCGCAGGAGCGCTGCCCTCCGTGCGTGGATGACTTCCTGTACATCTGTGACGATGCCTACAAGCGGGAAGAGCTCATTGCCATGGAGACGAGCATCCTCCGCACCCTCAACTTCGACATCAACATCCCCATCCCCTACCGCTTCCTGCGGCGCTTCGCCAAGGTGGGGGCCGTGCCTCCTCCCCTGGGCTGACACCAAACCGGGGTTGGGGTGAGGTTAGGGGGTGTGAAGGCAGTGACCTGAGGGTTTGGGATGTGCATCCAGCGCCCCAGGAAGAAGGGTGCTGGTGTGGTGTTGCTTAAACCTGAGCCTTCTGCCCGCAGTGTGCCCGTGCCTCGATGGAGACGCTGACGCTGGCGCGCTTCCTCTGTGAGATGACCCTGCAGGAGTACGACTACGCGCGGGAGCGTCCCTCCAAGCTGGCTGCCAGCAGCCTGCTCCTGGCGCTCACCATGAAGAACCTGGGTGGCTGGGTGAGCGTGGGGACACGGGGGAGGGATGGAGGGGGACGGGGCAGCAGCGCAGGGGCGGCCCTGGCTCACAGCTCGTGGCTTTGCAGACCCCCACACTGGAGTATTACAGCGGGTACTGCGCACAGGACCTGCATCCCTTGGTGAAAAGGCTGAACTTTCTGCTCACCTACCAGCCCTGTGACAAGCTGAAGGCTGTGCGCACCAAGTACTCACACAGGTGAGCATCCCACCTGCCCCTGGGGGCTTCGAGGGGCTGGGGGGGTCTCTCCTGGGGCTGCCAGGGCTGCTGCTGAGCTCCATATCCCCACGCGCCTCCTTGCAGGGTCTTCTTTGAGGTCGCCAAAATCACCCCCATGGACATGATGAAGCTGGAGGAGAAGTTGAAAAGCTAGCCCTGTCTCTGTACATAGCCTGTAAATAGCTGGGGGGCTGCCTGTGAGTGTACATATAAATGGGGGGAGAACGACCAAAACACTGTTTTTACTGAATGGGAGAGAGGGTGGGGGGGAAAAAAAAGTGATGTAGAGTTGTCAATAAAATATTGTGTATATCTTAATGTGGTCGTGGTGGGGGCTCAGGGAGGGGATATGGGGAAGGAGAAGGGTCCAGATCTCTCCTCTTTCTGTCCCCAAGCATTGACTTGAGACCAGCAGCAGCAATAAATATCTTTTCTCCAAAAATTTACACAGCTTAAATACCGACGTAGGGAAAAGGGGGAGATGTCTTTGCTTTGGCCCCACACTGCAGCCCAGCTCCCTGGCTCCTGTAGTGACCCTGCACCCTCAGTGCCTCCAGCCCCCCAGGCTCAGGGAGAAGCAGCAGCTCCAGGGATGCTGGGGGACAAACAGACAAAGCAAAGCAAGCGGGGAGGGGGGAGGGATAGATTCCACACACACACACACAGGGCAGCAGGGACCCAGGCCCCCCAGCTCCTGGCATCCTAGGGTGGGTTGCTGAGCTCCTTAATGGCTTGCAGGATTCTCTTCATGTGGCCAACTTTGGTGATGCCCAGGTCCTGTGGATGGAGAGAGAAGAGCTGCAAAGCTTTGCTCCCCTGTGTGGAGCACGGGCACGGTGCTGGTGAACCAGGGCTTGGGGCCTGCTTCCTCCCCACCATTTTGTCCCCAACCAGCAGTTGGGGACAGTTAGGCTGAAGGAGGAGCGGGGGGGACCCGCTGTTCTCTTGTGCCAAGATCTAGGAGGTAGAAACAAGGGCAGTGCTACCTTCAGGTCTCTCCTCTCCAGCAGGATCAGCTCTGAGCCCTGGATGTCGTGCCGGATAAAAATCTCTCTGTACTCCCCTAAGCCAAGCGTTTCCAGCCAAGCAGCCACCTCCTCAGCACCCCATTTATCCGCTAGAAGGGAGAAAAAAACCAACAAGTAGAGCAGGGCACCAGGACACAAGGATGGCAGATATTTTTCCTTGTTTCCCCCACCTTTGTATGGGGCTTCTTTGTTTCTATATGGAGTATCCAACCATCTCCCTTTGCCCAAGCATCCTCCCATGGGGCTGAGCTCCACCACAGCCCTTCTCCCCACCTCCCCTGGTACCTGCAGTTCTTTCACCTGGCAGTGCACTGTTGCTCTTTTGCTTCTGTGCCTTGTCCTTCCTGGGCTTGGGGATGTTGAGACGAAGCTTGAAGCTGCCCTTATTAGCACTGCTGGCACTCTCCTGCAAGAAACGGGGCTGAGCCTACTCATACACCCCCCACAGCCCCCCACCCCACTCCTGTACACCCACCTCCTCGCTGGGGTGGGCGATAGGTCCCAGCCAGTGGATGTCTAGCAGCCGCTGCAGCTCCTGACCCAGTGCGCTCAGAGGGCCCTGCAGCGCTTCCTCCTCCTGCGGTGAGTCCAGCTGCGGGGGACAGGGACCGTCCCCAGCCCCACTGCTACCCACTGGCGGGGGGGACACCTGGGCCGGGGGGCTCGGGGGGGTCCCAAGCCCCACACTCACCGCCTTCCCCTCCAGGAACGCTCTGGTCTCAGTATAGAGCGCTTTGATGCTCAGCACCACCTCCACAGCTGCGTTCCTGCTGAGAAACTGGGGGGGGGGAAGGGGGGCTGAGCACAGAGCAGGGGGTCTGCTGGGGTGGGGGTTTGGCCCCCCAACCCCACTCACCTCAGAGGTGCCAGCAGCTCTGTTGCAGAGCGCATCGCTCAGTGCTGAGGTGCTGGTGTTGACGGCGTGCGCCAGCTCCTGCTCCACTCCTTTGTGTGCCTTGGCTGCCTCACGGATCCTGCAGTGGGGATGGGACAGAGCCAGCATGTCCCCGTGCCCCCCACCCCTGCGTGTCCCCTCACCCCCATCCTGACCTGGCAATGAGGGTCTCGGCCACGCGGGACAGCTGCTGCAGCAAGCTGCTCTCCTCCTCGGTCAGGTACTCCATAGACTGCTGCGAGCTGAGCCGTGGCCGTGCCGCTGCCCGGTAGCTCTCCCCCTTCTGCTTGTCTTCCCACGACTTCAAAGTGCTTTCAAACGCCTGTGGGGCCACAGAGGTCCCACGCTGCTCATCTCCCTTCCCCCCCCCATCCCATCCCACGGGGCTCACCCTATCCCTGGTCAGCATCTGCGCCCTGTTCTTGTGCTGGATGCGGATGACGCCGGGCGGTTGGATCCACGCTTCCCCATCCACCTGCACCGGGACGCCCTCGTCCCCACGGATGGTGATCTTCACCACGCGGCACTGCGGGGCGGGCAGGGCTGGCACCGGGGCTGGCAGCAGGGTGGCAGCCAGCGGGGGCTCCCCCCAGCCCTACCTGAGCAATGCGGTGGTGCTGCAGGTTGATGACCCGTGACACGGCCATCTGGATGCTGCCAAAGACAGCCACCACCTCCAGCTTCTTGTCGTCGAAGGACGGCGCGCCAAAGTTCTGCATGGAAACGGCCCCACCGTGCTGGGCTCAGTGCCACCCCCCCCCCCCCCACACACACACACCCCTCAGTGACAGAGAGGGGTTCTGCACGACCGCCCTTCCCCCCACCCATCTCGCACTCACATTGTCCTCCTTGGTGCCACCCCAAAAATTGATGCCCCCCGCGTAGCTGGGGATGTTGAGCACGGCGATGCCCTGCAGGCTGGGCAGTGAGATGGGCACCCCGTCGCACTGCAAGAGAGGGCTGAGCACGGGGGCCGCCCCGCTGCCCCCCACCCCGGCCCCATCCCGGCCCTGACCCTGTACCTCCAGCTGCACCCGCTGCTCCAGGTTCTTGTAGGTGCGCTGCAGCAGCTCCTTGGTGCCCAGCACCCCATACCACATCATGTTCTTGGTGCGGCTGCTGCAGGGTGCAGTGCGAGTGGTGAATGGCCACCAGCCCCACAGTGATCCCAAAGTGATCCCACTTACCCTCCCAGCAGTCCCTTCCAGTATCCCAGTGGTCCCTTCCATCATCCCACTATCCTGAGTCTCTTCCAGCATTCTTGCACCCCAGCAGTCCATTCCAGCAACCCAGTGATCCCTCCCAGCATCTCTTTGGTTCACCCTGGCATCCTGACAGTCCCTCCCAGCATCCCAGCAGTCTCTTCCCAGCATCCTGGCATCCCAGTAGTCCTCTCCGGCATCCCAGTGGTTCATCCCAGCACCACGGAGCTGGGCGGAGGGGGACCCAAGCATCCCACGTTATTCCCCGGGGGAGGTCTCAGCCAACCTGCACTTCTTGGGGTGCTCATCCCGCTTGTTGTTGAACTCCAGAGAGATCTTGGCATCCAGGCCGATGCCAAAGTAGTTGTTCATGACACATTTCTCCGAGAAGTGCCTGAAAGCAGCGGGGCTGGGACCAGGATATGAAACGAAAACCCAACGGAGCCCCGGGGTGACCCCAAACTCACAGCACACCGGGGTCCTCGGGGAACTGCAAGCTGCCAAAGGTGTCCGGCCGCTCCAGGAGGATGGACGAGGTGGCCGAGGTCACCGTCTCCCGACGAGAGCCTGTGGGGTGGGTTGGAGGAGGCTGCTGAGTGAGACGCCCCATCCATTGCTCTCCTCAAAGCCCACCCTAAAAGATGCTGGGTGCCTTACAGAGCCGCTCCTCCTCCTTGTTGAGCTCCTCCGAGCTGTCCTTCTTGCTGGGGACCGCGGTGGCCTGGTACGCCTGGGTCTGTTTGTTCTGTTCATCCACAGCTGGGGGGCAAACACAGCGTGGCAGTGAGACAAGGGCTCTGCACCCCAACCTCACCAGTCTTTGGATCACCCTGGAGATGGGGTGATTCTCCTTTGGGATTGCCCAGTGATGAACATTTCGACGGGAAACTGAGGCACAGCCCCTCCTTGTGCCACCCCCTCACCTCTCTCAGCCTGCTCGATGATCTGTCGCAGGGCTTTCTTCAGGCTGTTGGCCCTCAGCATCAGCTGCTCCTTGGATTTGAAGATGCGTGGCACAGGGCTGGGAGCAAAGCCACCTTTCTCCAGCTCCTTGGCATCAGTCGGGGCACCCTGTGGGGTCCCCTCGGGGACCACGATGGCCTGGGCCTCCTCAGTCAGCTCCCGCACCAGCGAGTCCAGCTTCTCATTCAGCATGGCACACTGTGGGAAGGCCACGTGCTCAGGCCCATGCCTGGCACCCCAAGGGATGGGCACCCCAAAGGATGGGCTCTTCAAATGCCTGTGCATCCCATGCTGTTCAGGACACCCCATGTTTGCTTGTAGCCCATTGTTTGAGCATTTGATGCTTGCCTGAGTACCCCAAGTGCCTGGATGCCACGTGCTTGCCTAGGGACCCCAAGTGAATGGAAATACTGAATATTCAGGCACCCTATACTTCCATGGGTACCCAAATTGCTTGGGTGCCTTTGAGCACCCCAAATGCTTGGGCACCATGTGCTTGCCTGGAAATCCTGTGTATTTGCGTTTGCTAGGGTACCCCAAGTGCCTGGGACCCTAAGAACTTGAGGAACCTGATTCCCGGGTGCCTCAGTCTCCCACACTTTCCCGGGCACCCCAAGAGCTTGGGCACCCCCATAGCACACACACTACCAGCAGACACCCACCACTCCCAGGCCCCCACCTCAGCCCCCCAGGCCCACCTTCCTGGCCATCAGCTCTGCCTCCTGCTTGTTCTCCGTTGCCCTCTTGTAGGCACGGCCAACTTCAGCCACAAAGTCATTGACAGTGCCGCAGAGGAACCTGGTGAGGGGAGCAGTGGGGAGCAGTGGGACCGGTGGTGTCCTGGGGGGACCTGTCCCCAACAGCCCATCCCCAGCACCCCCGTACTTGGCAGATGAAATCACCACAGAGTGCTTGTCCGACTCCAGGATCTTGGCAAGGTGGAAGGCAACGGAGTCGGCGTAGTGGGAGATGTGGGCCTGGGGAGAGGACAGCTGGATGGGCACCCCAAGGCAGGACGGGGACGTGCCACCATGTCCATCCCTTTTGTACAGGGACACATGCCTGTCTGAGCCCCACCATGCTCACCCCACATCATGTTGCCCCCTTCCCCGTAACATCCCCCATCCAAGCTTCAAATTCAGGGTGGCAGGGACCTGTACCCAGAAGTGCCCACCTGGATGTTGGAGTCTCCATCCTCCTCCTCCTTCAGGGCCGGTGGGGACTGCTTGGGGGCTTCGTAGGTCAGCACGCTCCACCTGCCAAGCATAGAGCAAGAATGCCACAACCCCCTGACCCCATCCGTCATGCGGGGGTGCCCAGGTCCCCCCAGAGCTCACCGGTCCAGCATCTTGGTGGTGGCCCTCTCCAGCTTCTCCAGGATCTGCAGCAGCTGCGTGTCATCGTCGCAGAGGCTGCCCCAGCCCAGCACCCGCGCCAGGTCATTACCAGTGCCCAGGGGCAGGACACCCAGCTGGCACTGCGGGACGGGGACGGGGTTCAGCCCCACGCCCACCCTGCAGGCACCCCACACCTCAGGTGCTGCAGGGGACATCACCGCGGGTACAGTCCCTGCTGTCCCCATGGGGTGAGGATGGGGAGGCCGAAGTCCCTCAGCCCCGCTGTCTCCATGGGATGAAGATGGGAGGTGGCAGCCCGTTGCCCCTATCATTCCCGTTGTCCCCATTTGTCCCCACTGTCCCCTGCCAACGCTCACTTGCTTGTGCAGCCCCAGCGTGTCGATCTCGGACAGCACCCACCCCACGCTGCCATCGCCACCGCACACCAGGATCCGGAAAGTGGAGAACTTCTGGAAGAGGCGCAGCCTGGGAAGAAGGGCAGAGGGGGCTGTGGGGTCCCGCTGGGCTCCTGCTGGAACACCCCTGTGCTGGCACTCACCCCAGGTGCGGGCCCCCGTTCATGAGGTCAAAGACCTGTGCAGGGTTGAGGAACTGCTTGAACTTGCGCAGGAATTTGACGCCCTGGTTGTCCCCACTCTTGGAGTTGACGAAGGCCAGGAGGGGGCTGGAGCAGGAGGAGGGACAGGTGGCCTTCCAGAACCCTGTGGGGACACACGGACATGAGCACTGCCCACAGCACTGAGGACATCGAAGGAGACACCTCAGAAGACATCCTGACAGCATGCAGCCCTAAAGGCAGGTGGGAGAGTAAGCTATGGGCATGGAGAGGGGTTGGAAGAGGAGGAGATGGGGGTGGGATGAGATGGAGATGGGGATGGGGTAGTGACAGGGATGGGAATGGGGAAGGAGAAGGGGATGGGGCTGGATGGGATGGGAAAGGCAGGGAGATGGGGTTGGAGATGGAATGAAGATGGGATGGGATGGAAATGGGGAATGTGGATGGGATGGAGGTGGAGAAGGAGATGGGATGGGAATGGGAGTGGAGAAGAGGATGAGATGTAGATGGGATGGGGTCTAATGGGATGGGATCAGATGGGGATGGGGAAGAGCACGATCATGAGCATGGAGATGAGGTTGGGGATGGAATAGAGATGTTATGGGATAGAGACAGGGATGGGAATGAGGATGGAATGGAGATGGAATGGAGATGGGATGGGACGGGAATTGGTCCAGGGACAGGCGAGGCTGTGCCAGGGCAGCACATGGGCCAAGTCTGGTTCCTCCAGCACTGCCCCTGCACGCACAGTGTGAGTCAGTGGGCTGTCTCCTGTCTCCAAGCTGCACCCACAGCGATGGGCACAGAGGGGTCTGTCCCACTGCAGGGACAGATCCAGCAGAACCAGGTGGGAATCCCCACCCAAATTTAGTGGCATTCGGTGGCCCTGGGGAAAAGCCACTGCCAGAGGCTGCCACATCCCCGCCCAGCTCTGCAGATGACTCAGGGAGGTTGGCAGCCAGCAGCATGCTTTTAAAGAAATGAGATGGGGAATGTGATGTGCCTATGGCAGGGGATCGATGGGGCTGGCCCATCGGGGACACCTCAGCCGCCCCATTCCCCGTCCCTGGGTTGGATGGAGCAGACGCAGCTCCGAGGAGGGAGGGGAACCGCGTGACGGTTGCCCTGACAGCATCCCGATGAGTAACGAGCAGCAGATGAGCCACCGGCTGAGCGGAGCGGTGGAAATCATTAAAGAACACGAGAAGGAATATCCGGAGGAGAGGAACAGATTTTGCTTGGCGGAGGCCAGCTGGACCCCTCCGGATAGGGAAGCAGACAGGGCAAGGGAAGTGGTGCGGGAACATCCCTGGGTGGCGTTCACTCTGGAACCTACTGATGTCTCAGCCACGGTGCGTCCCCTCCCAACTCACCATCCGAATCGATGCTGTTCAGGGCAGTGGGTGGGATGATGGACACTTTGTACTGCCCCAGGGGGCACCTCTTGCCGAACTGCTCCTTGCAGGCACTGTGCACCTGGGGGCATTTGTGCAAGCCGTGGGACACCCGCAGCCTCACTGCCCCCGGGGGATGCATGCAGGGGATGCAGGGGGACACATCCTTACGATGGCTTTGCACCAGAGGCACCGCCAGTCCTGTAGCCTCCGCACGCTGCCGCAGGTCCGGTCGCAGACGGCACAGCGCGCGCTGACGGGCAGGTTCCCCTCCAGCCACTGGTGGGGCATGGCCACCTGTGGGTAGGGACAGCTGTCACCCCTGGGCAGCAGCTCCGTGCACCCAGGGAGCCATGGGTGAGGACAGGGCATGTCCCACTTGGTGTCATCTCCCGCCTGGTGATGGTAGCCCCGCAGCGGGGACGCTCACCCCATCCTCATCCTCGATGATCTCGCTGCCAATGGACGCCAGTGTGGTCCACTTGCAGTTGTTGGTGGCTCTGACGGCGCAGCGCTTGTGCGCTTTGAATTTGCACACTTGTGGGGCAGGGAAGAGCAGGTGAGGGGTGAGGGCAGTCCCGGACCCCACCTTTCCCCCCAGCCCCGTGGCCCAGGGGTCCCACCTTCGCAGGAGAGGCCGTGGGAGGTGACCCCTGAGAGCGCCTCACGACACACGTTGCAGAAGGTGGGTCTGGCGTGGGAGCAGGCGTACCAGTTGTGCATGCCCGAGAAGTGTTCCATGTTGAACTGTGTGGCCTATGGGGCACAGCCACGGCCCTGTGAGCCCCAGGGTCACCCCCAAATCGCAGTGGCCCTTCCCAGCATCCCAGCATCCCGGAGGTCCCTTCCAGCATCCCAGCATCTCACAGTCCCTTTGGAGCATCCCAGCACCCAGCAGTCCCTTCTGGTATCCCTGCATCCTGGCAACCCAGCAGTCCTTCCCAAAATCCCACTATCATGTACCCCCAGTCCTGAGGACCCACTCCCTGGCTCCACAGCTGTCCCACCTCGTGGATCTCCCACTTCTGCACTGACTTCAGGGCCCCGATCCAGTCCTCCATCTCCTTGCGGTTCTCAGCACATAGGATGAGCTTACGGAACGGTGTGATCACCTGCAACAAACCACAGTCCCACAGCCCATTGCAAGGCCACCCCACAGCGAGCCAAACCCCACAGCAGCCCACCCAAACCCCACAGCAACCCACCCAAACCCCACAGCAGCCCACCCTAACCCCACGGCAGCCCACCCAAACCCCACAGAAAGCCTCCGCCTCACTGTGAAGCTGTTGTTGATGTTCTTGGTGCTGGTCTCAGCCACGCTGGCATCAGACAGGTCCACCTCATCAAAGATCAGGGACTGTGGGAACAAAGAGGGGCTCGGTGCAGCTGCAAACCCAAATGCAGCTCAGTGGGGGCTCGGGACCCTCTCCCCAGCCCACCTTAGCATCCTTGGCATAATAGAGCGTCCGGCCCCGCAGCTTGAAGTATCTCCGCTTCCACCTCTGGAAGGAGCTCGTCTGCTTCAACAGCAGTCCCTCCTTCACACTCTTCTGCAGGGACATGGGGACATCAGCTCCCAGGAGCCCCCACCCGGGGATACAGCAAGGCAGCGATGACCATGGGGGCAGGGGGATGCATCGTGATGATGGGGAGATGTTGGGGAATCCTGCTGGTGATGGGTATGGGGGAGCAGGGGGCTGGAGGTGCTGATGGAGGGACACGGGGAGGACATGGTGATGTGGGGAGGGGGGCACTACCTGCTGGTGAGGAGTGGGAGGATATGGGAGGATTTATGATGGGAAGGTGTGGGAAGCTGTAATGGTGCGGAGTGGGGAGATGCAGGGAGATGGTGGGGAGCACGGGGCGTGCTCCTGGGGGAAGGAGAGGGGGAACATGGTGAGCTCCTGACAGTGAGGAGCAGGGGACATCCTGGTGGTGATGCACAGGGGGTCGCAGGGGGGTAGGGGGGGGGAGCAGGGGCCGCGGCACGGTGCAGGCACAGCGGGGTCGGAGCCAGCACTGCAGCCCGGCTCGGTGTGGCCGGGGGCCAGGCGGGCAGCACGATCCTGCAGGGCGGGTGCCAGCACCGCAGAGGGAGCAGCACCGAGCGATGCAGGGCTTGGGCAGGATGTGACCCGGCTGCCCAACCCGAAAAGCACAGCCCTCTCCATCCCCCCACTTTAAAAAAAAAAAAAAAGAATTGGAGCAAAAAAGCCCTAAAAGAAAGAGGAGGAGAGAGGGCTCAGCACGCATCACCGCACCAACCTGCATCTCCCCATGGGCATGCAGCGGGATCCGGCGGGTCCCACCCCGCACCCCCACAAAGCCGGCAGGGTTGGGGTGCACACAGAGGGCTGCGGGCAGCTGCAAACCTTATCGGCTGTGCAATGCAATGAGCCCTTCCGGGCTCGGCTGTGGCTGTGCACCCCAGGGATACGCCCTGCAGCCCTGCAGCCCCCAAACCCCGGTGCTGCAGGGACCCCAGCGAGGTTTCGGAGCTGGTGCATGAAAAGGGGCTGCAGAATTGATGGGGGATGGCGATGCAGAGCGTGCACAACGGAAAATGTGTCGGGGTGAGGCACCCCGCAGACATCCGGCTGCTGGCACCGGGGCTATCTCAGTGGCCCAGGCAGCACCCCATCCCCTGCCACGTCCCCGTGGGCTGGGAGCGATGTGGGGCACGGGTGGGCCCTGGTGCCGAAGGCATCCCGTGGATCTGGGATGATGTCCCTGTGGGATGGACCGATGGGGTCCCCAATAGAGCCTTATGGGATCAGGATGTCTCCATGGGGGGAACTCACAGCACACAGGGGACCCCAGAACGTACAGGGGGGGAGGCAAAGAACACAGGGGACCTCTTGGCATGCAGATGGACCCTGAAGCGCATTGGAGCACCCCAAAGCATATTGGAGGACCCCAAAGCACACAAGGGCACCCCAAGGTATCCAGGTGACCTCAGAGCATGCAGGGGGACTCCAAAGTATGCAGAAGACACCAGGGCAGGAGGGGGACCTCAAATCATATAGGGGGTCCCCAAAGCATGCAGGTGACTTAAGAGCATGCAGAGGACCCCAAAACGCACAGGGGACCCAACAGCCTTGCAAGGGATCCCCCAAAGAACACAGGGAACCCCAAAGCATGAAGAGGGACACCCTAAGTGAGTGGAGGCACATGGGACAGCACACGGGCAGCCACCAGAACCTCCCAGAGACAATCTGCAGCCCAGCACCTCTGCAGTGACACTTCTCAGCCCAGAGCCACCAGCGTTGTCCCCTGGCTTACTCCAGCAGGTGACATCCCAGGGTGACACCCATGATGACACTGATCCACCAGTGATGGGGGACGTTCCCATCCCCAGTTCCGCATTGATGCCCGCAGGGAACCGGCAGCCCTCGGCCCCAGTGAGGAGGAGGAGGAGGGGGTGGCGGCAACCTCCCTCCTGCACGGGGGCCATTCAGCCCTGCAGGGGCACCTGCGCCTGGCAGCTGTCATTGTCACCGAGCACAATGGCCTCAACGCCTCCGCGCCAGGGCCGGCACAAAGCGCCCCACGGGGAGCCCCGCAATTACAGCCCACGAGTTGGGGTGTGGGGGATGGGGGGGCTGGGATGGATGGGGGTGGGGATGGGGTTGCATTTTGGGGTGCGCGCTGATGGGGGTGGATGCAGCACGGATGGGGATGGGATATCTGCCCTGTGCTCTCCCAAGGGGACATCACCATCACACGGGGGCATGCCGAACCCCAAGAGGTGGCGTGGGGGCCCCAAAGCCTCAATAGGTCCCCTGTTACCAGGGGTGGCAACGGCTGAGGACACCCAAAAATAGGTCTCCCCTCCCCAGCACTAAGCCAGGCATCTCTCGGGAGCCCTAGCACTGGGCTCTCCCTCATTAACTCTGAGCTAATTAGGTCTGTGGGGTGTTACCCCCCCACACACATGGCTGCAGGGGGGCCAACTCAGATGACACATCCTGCATGGGGAACTGCTGGACGCTGCCACCTGGACGTCCCAAATAGCACTGCGGGGGGGACTCTGTCACCCCCAGACCCACATCGGTCTTCTGTCCCCATGGCAGCACCCCATATTTCTGTAGGACCTACCACACAAGCTGCCGACCTGTAGCCACGGCGGGGAGGAAGTAAAACAAAAATATGGGGTCGGGGCAGAGGGGGGGAGGGGGTCCCCTCACCTTGCTCCTCATCTGCCCCGAGGTGGACACCTTCCGGATGAGTTTGTGGGTGCTGCCCTCCTGCTCGCCCTCGCTGTCCGACGATTCCTCGCCGCCCGCCTCGGGGGACACAGGGGACAGCTTGTCCGAGTCCAGGGATGACACGGATTCCCGCGCCTGCCGCAGGAACAGGTCGCCGGCCACCAGCTTCTCGGCCATCTTCGGGGGGGGGGGGGGGGGAAGGAGGGGGACACACAGCCCTGAGGTGGGAAGATGGGGCCCTGAGATGGGGCACAGAGCCCCCACGAGGTGGGAATCCACGGGGCTGCTGCCATTGGGGTGCACAGCTCCCATTTCTCCTCGTTTTTGTGCCCCAGTGCTTGCTCCCCCATTTGCCACGCGGTGCCGTTGGGGTGCAGCCCCCAACCCTCCCACCCGCAGCCCCCACCCGTGGGTTCCTGTCCTTGGGGTGTGCTGGGGGGGGCGAGGGAAGCTCTCTCTCACCTCAGGAAGGGATGGGGGGTTTCCAGGGCGGGATGGGAGCTGCCCATATGGAGTGCGTGTGCAGAGGGGGGGGCACCCACCTGGCTGCACCGCGGGGGCACCCACTGCAGCCTCCCACCTCCCTTCCATGCTCTGCCTCCTCCCTTCGCGGCACCAAGCGTGGGCAGCCGATTTATGATGGGATGGGGGGTGGAGGGGGGGGGGGGGGGGGGGGGCGAACGAAGCAAAGCAGCAGCACCGCAGTGCAGCCCCCCCCTCTCAATCCAACCGCAGATCCGCGCACCCGACCACCCCCCCCCCCCCCCCCCCCCCTTCCCCCCATTTAAAAACCCACGGCACGCACCTTTGCAGCCCGGAGCCGCCGCCGATGCCGATGCCGGTGCAAGGACGCGGTGCCCCCCCCGGCCCCCCCAGCACGACGCCTCTGCACGGCAGCCCCGGCCCTGCCCCTGCGCTGCAAGCCCCAGCCTGCACCGGCTGCTGCTCTGCCGCTCTGCCGCGCTGCGCTGCGCCGCGCGCGGGCGGCCCACGCGCGGCCCCGAGCCCGCGCGCACACGCGGCGCCGCGCACATGCGTGTACACCGCCCACGTGGAGCGGTGCGCGTGGAGTGGGGAGGTGGAAGGGGATGCGCGTGGGAACGCACCCCACGCGTGCGCGAGGGGAGCAGGTGAGCGCATGCACCGCGCTGCGCGGGTATTTGCATCCGCCCACGCGTGTACGGGCGTGGGGAGCACGGAGAGGGGCCGGGCACGTGCGCGTGTGTGCGTTCACCTTTGTGAGTGCGTGTGAGCGTGCATCCACTCACCTGCGTGCATATGTGTGCACGCACGCGCGTGCACCCGTTCACCTTTCTCCCTGCGCGTGCACGCGATCGCCTGCATGTGCACGCGAATGCTCACACGCGTGTCTGCGCGCCCACCCGTGCGAGCTCACTCACACGCATGTGAGTGTGCGCTCAGCCCCCATTCACCTGCGCTCACCCACGCGTGCCCACGCCCGTCCCGTGCTCACAGCCACCCCCCCCCCCGCGTTTCTGCCCCACGCACCGCCCCACTCGTGACATCTGCCCGCGGGTGCCCCCCAGCGGCCGGCGCTGCCCTCGCACG
This sequence comes from Oreortyx pictus, assembly GCA_036925125.1. Classification (NCBI taxonomy): domain Eukaryota; kingdom Metazoa; phylum Chordata; class Aves; order Galliformes; family Odontophoridae; genus Oreortyx; species Oreortyx pictus. Next base: position 18,462,494 of record JAUPFR010000012.1, on the reverse strand, counting down.
TGGGGTGAAAGGCGTGGGGACACCGCGACCCCCACTTCCCCACTCCCCCCCCCCCGGCCCCACTCAGCCCGACAGCACCGGGGACATGTGGGGACGCGGTGACAGAGCACGCGGGACACCGTGGGACAGTTGTGCAGCAGCTGCTGCTCCTTTAGTGTGTGACAGGCACCAGGGCACCGTCCCCGCGTCCCCTCCCCGGGGGGACAGCGCTCTTTGGTCCTAGCAATGTCCCCTCCCCACCCCCCCACCCCCCCCCCCCGCAGAACCCCTGTGCAAAACGAGCGTGGAGGGGACAGATGGATGCTGGGGACAGACGGACGGTGGCAGGGGGGCTAAGTGCTGGTTGGGGACACCACAGCACAGGCAGATTTGGGGACGGAGCCCCGTTTTGTCCTCAGGGGGGGCATTTTTTCCCCATATTCTTCCCTTCCGGCGCGGGTGACACCACCGCTCGGTGTCCCCGTGGGCAATGGGGATATGGGACCGAGGGACCGGGGCCATTGTTCCCAACACAATGGGGAGGAAGAGGAGGCCGCATTCCTCTGCCTCCGGACAGAGCACACGGACACACGGACCCGGACAGAACGGATGGACGGGGGGCAGAGGGCTTAACCCTTCGAGGCACGGGGTCGAAGGCACACGGCCGGACGGGGGCCACGGTGACACCCATCCCACGGGTCGATCGCTGGGCCTGGGGAATAAATATGTGGAAAAAGAAACGAGATTGGATGGAGGGATGGAGGAATGGGCGGATGAACAGGCAGATGGATGAACTGAAAGGACGGATGGGTGGATGGATTGATGGACGGATGGACAGACGGACGGACGGATGGATGGATGGACGGACGGACAGATGGACGGATGGACGGACGGAGGGACGTGGCTAGCAGCCAGCAGGCGCCTGGCCAAGGCTCTCGCGCAGGCAGCGCAGCTGCTCCTGCCCCAGCTTGATCTTCTCGTCCAGCTCTCGCTGCTCGGCCGTCAGCGCCGACTTCATCTTGACGAAGTGCCGGTAGTCCTGCAGCTGCTCGGGGGGCAGGTAGCGGGCCACCATGGCGCCCACCGCCTCCTCCCGCCGCCCCACGTGCTCCCGCAGCTCCTTGGCATCCTCCAGCTGCGCCGCCAGCAGCCGCTGCTTCTCCCTCAGGGCCACCTACGAACGACACTCAGGACGTGGGTCCCCCCGCCCCGCTGCAGCCCGACCCCACCGCCGTTCCCGTGGCACACCTTGTCCTCGGAGGCGGCGTGCGGCCCCAGAGCGCTCAGCGCGTTCTCCACCCGCGCCAGGCGGCCCGACAGGGACAGCAGCAGGTTGACCACCTTGTCCAGGTCCCCCACGAAGAGGCGGTACTTGTCGAACTCGCCCGGCGTGCAGAGCGCCTGCAGGCGTGCCGCCACCTCCTCTCCCAGCGCCCCGTTGGCGCTGATGTCCTCCTGCAGCCCCCGCTGTGCCTCCCGCAGCACCGCCAGCTTGCGGCTCAGGCTCTCCACCAGCTGCATCTGTCAGGGGGATGGGGACAGACGGGGTTGGGGGACCAGCTGTGGGGTGCAGGGATGGCAGCTTCCTGCTGCAGGAAGGATGCAGCGAGCAGCCTTGCATGGATGGAGGCATGAAGCCAGAATCCTTGCACAAAGGTTGCATTGAGCAGCCTTGCACGGCTGACGGATGCAGCCACTGTCCTTGCACAGATCCCTGCACCCTGCAGCCAGCATTCCTGCACGATGGAGCATCCTCCACCCAGAATCCCACATCCCCGTTACCTTCTTCTCCACCAGCTCCCGCTCCAACTCCTCCTCCTCCTCCGAGCTCCCCTCCGCCACCTCGGGCAGCTCCTTCACCTTGCCCAGCAGCTCAGCTTTGCCATAATACGCTGCATAGGAAGGGGGGCTGCCGGTGGCCCCAGGGGGCGGCGAGATGGGCTCGAAGCCCCGCCTGTGGGCACAGGGACTCAGTGATGGGGACACCTCCATCCTCACGTGCCTGGGAGTCACGAGGTGCCACTCCTACCTGTCCTGCGGCTCATGGTGCCAATCCTGCTGGATCCTCTCCCTCCACGCCTGCCGGTCCCCCGCTGCCAGCAGCTCCCCCATAACGGTGGCAGCGGTGACTGGAGGGGACACCAAAATGCCGGCCAAGGAGCGGTCCCTCCCTGCCACGTCCCACAGCAGCTCCTCCGAATTCATGCGGCGGGGTTGGGGCCGCCCCCCCCGGGCACTCGGCACCTCGGGGCTGCGGGAATGGGGTCTCCCCGGAGTGCCCACGGGGCTGGGGTTGGGCAGGGGGCATTCGCTCGACCAGCCCCGCTCCCGGCCCCGGCTGAGCCTTTGGGGGGGGTTCTCCTGCTCCCAGGGGTCCTTCGATATTGAGCGCTCCTCCCTGACCCTGTGGACACAGTGGTGGGAACATCACCACATGGGGACACGCAGGGGGGTGAGGGGGAGTGCTCAGGGACCTGCAAACCCCCACATCCCACCCAACCTAGTGACAGAGATGCTGACACCACCCTCCAATTGACAGAGCGGTAACCAGTGCCCCAAAGTGGGGAGGTGACCCCGGGGTCCCCCCAGCACCCACCTGCAGAGCTCAGCTTCGGGTTCCGGGGTCCCACGGGGGCGGGCAGGGGCAGTGTCAGCAGCCAGGCTGCGCGTCCGCTGCCGCACGGCTTCGGCAATGCTGCGGGATGGTGGCGGGGCCGTGTCGGATCCGGAGCCATCTTTGAGATGCTGCGATGCTCGGCGCAACCTGTACTGCTCCCAGTTGGGGGGCGGTGGGCGGGGGGGCGGGGGACCCTTTTTTTTGGGTAAACCCGGAGCTTCTGATTGCACCCGGAGGAAGTCCCTGCGGGTGCGGGGGCTGGAGGGTTCCAAGTTGAGGTGGCTCTCGGAGAAGGCTCGGCCCCGCAGAGGGTGGTGCAGAGGCTCCGGGGGGGGGTCGGGGGAGCGGGGCGGCCGCTCGCCATCCCACGACAGATCGTGCGTGGATGTGGTGCGATAGCAGGGCGGCCACTCAGGCTCTGTGTTCTCGAAGCAGGGCCGGAAGGGGCCGAGCCGCTGGAAGCCGGGTTTGTAGTGAGAGAGTTCACTGGGGAGAAAAGCATCGAGAAGTCATCCCCCCCCCGCATTGTGCCCATCGCTTTGCATGCATGGTGCTGTGTGTAACGCCCCCCCAAACCCTTCACGGGCTCACCCAATGGACTGGCTGGTTTTCCTGCTTATCGCTGGCGGTTCCCACTCCTCCAGAGGAAATTCCTGCGTGGAGATGGAGGGACGGCAGGGATCAGGCAGGATCCAGCAAGCCAGGACCCGATGCCCAACCCCAAATCCCAAAAGCACGGCTCGCTCACCGGCACAAAGGCCTTCCGGGGTGCCCAGGCGCTGCCCTCATCCCGTGGCATGCAGCAGCAGTCGGGGCAGCGTGCCCAGGGGTGGCAGCGGTAGGCATGGCCGCGGGGCAGCAGCGCCGGGCACATCTCCCCGGCGCAGTAGCGGCAAGGTTCGTGCATCCCAGGGGGAGCCCCATAGGGATAGGGGCAGCCCCGCAGATACTCCAGCTCTCTGTGCCTCGGCAGCACCTTGTAGTAGGGCGGCTGCTCCCGGCAGCACTCGCTGTAGGGTCCAGATACGCGGCGAGCGTCGCGGTGCTCAGCGGTCGGGAAAGGGTCGGGCTCGGCCGCTTTTGGGGGTTTTCCATGCCAGGCGGGTGCGGGGCGGCTGCTCTCCTCGAAGAATCGGCGGCGGTCAGCGAAGGGCAGGAGGACAGCTTCCTCTGCACCCTTGTGCTCTCGGGGGCTGGGAGAGCGCTGCGGCTGCAGCTTGCGCTCCGGGGACCAGCGCCAGCGGCCCCGGCTGGGTGCCACCCGCCCAGCTTCAGGGCCTGAGAGCACGTCCCCGGTGCAGCTCCTGCCGTCCTCGCTGGGCGCAGGGCTGGGTGAGCCCTCGGTGGGTTCCTCCGCCTCCTCCACCGGCTCCTCACCCCGGGGTTGCGCTCCGGGTCCCCGGCTCTTTTGGAGCTGTGCTTTGCGCCGTTGGATCTCGTTGCGCAGGTTGGTGGCGAAACGTTCGCTGCGACGCCGAAAGTGAGCTGAGCGGTTCGGGGGACCCCCGCCACGTCGACCCCCAGCCCGGTGCTCCTCGGCCAGGCCCTCGGTGCTGGGCGCGGGGCTGAGCCCTCCTGGCCCGCAGGGCTCGGCGTGCAGAGGGGACGTGGTCCAGCGGTGGCTCTCAGATGCCGGGGACGCAGGGGACGCCCGCCCGCTGCCGGTGCTCACGTGGAGGGCGCGGAGCTGGGAGGCCAGCAGCTGCTCAGGTGCGCTGTGACGATGGCCTTGCAGAGGGGACAGCAGCGCCGTGTCCCCCGCTGTGTCCATGCCCGCATCCGGTGCACGGTGCGCGCTGCTCTCCGTGTAGGAGCGGTCCCCACCGTCCCCAGCGCAGCGGTCGGGGTGGGAGCTCAGCATGTAGTACTGATCAGCAGAGAGGTGCTCCCTGGGAGGACACGCCGCCGGCATCCTCCCGCCGCTCCCCTCGCCGTCCTTGTCCCTCTGGCACAGGAAGGTGTCGGAGATCCACCTCCCCTGGGCGTGCAGCGGGGCGGCGGGCACCGACACGCGGCGGCGATCCGTGCTGCTGGCTGGGGATGCCCGCAGGCTGTCCCTGCGCACCGGAGGCTGTGGGGGCACGGGGTGCCGGGCAGCGTGCCGTGCTTCCGCTCCTTCAGCGCCCGTCTGCAGGTAGCGTGGGTCGGGGGCCTTGCAGGGACCCTCGGGGCCGGTGGAGTCGTCGGGACGCAGGGACAGGGCGCAGTCCGAGGTGTTGGAGCTGGCTGAGAAGGAGCTGTAGGCTGAGTCACGCTTGCTGTGGTGCTCGACAGGTGACGGGGTGCCCTCGTAGTAAGCGTGGCCGGGCTGATCCAGGCTCTCCATGCTCCCGATGGAGCTGCTCCGATCCGTGCTGCAGTGCCGGGACAGCGGGTTCCACTGCAGGGACAGCTCGCTGCCGGCAGCGTCACGGTGCCGTCAGTGTCCCCAAAGGGGAGCATACAACCCCCAGGTTCAGGTCAGCGCGACGGCTGCCCAGGGGACACGGGGAATGCGTGGCACCGGGACTCGTCACCTCCTGGCTGCCTCCGGCACAGCCACCACCCCTTCCTGCCAGCTGTAAACAGGGCAGCGGCAAACCCGAGGTGTGGGGCAGCCTGGGGACCCCCTCCCCATTCTTCCCCCTAGCCGGGACCCCTCTGTGTTTTCTCACCTGACATCACAACCCGAGGGCCAGGAGAGGCTGAAGGCGTCGGGGGGGCAGTGCATGGCCGGGGCGTCGGGGCGGATTTCGGCGAGCTTGGCCATGTGCCAGGAATGGGGCCGGAGGACGGGCACGCTCCTCCTTGCCAAGAGCAACAGCGGGAGAGGACAAGAATGGGGAGGAAGCCGGGCCGAGGAACCGGGGCTGAAGTCACTTCCTATGGGGTTTCCTGCCCATTCCCCCACCCCCAGGCCAGCGCCCATCTAAGGGGGACAACAGTAATGGGGGGGACCACGGGGGTCACAGATATGGCACACGGGGTCCTGGCATGGGGCACAGCAGAGCATTCTCCTCCCAACCCCAGCACAAGCTCAGTCCTCCTGGCTTCAGCTGCTGGACCCTGTGAAGGGACAACGGGGATACCCCTGTGCCCCCCATCCCAGTCCCCCCTAAGCGTTCCCATATGGATACGAGGGGTGTTGCCACCCCTTGGCTCTCCACAAATGCCATCCACCGGCCCCAGCATCCATGGGGCTGCTCCACTCCCCAGGGCTTGGCACAAAGGGAACAGGGTCTGAGGGGAGGGCATGAGGGTCCCTTACCCCTCCCCCCAGCGCCCCCAAACTCACCATGGATGAGGCTGCGCCCCGAAGGCAGCACGGCCCAGGACCCTCTGTGCCCCCCAGTGCTGCAGCCCGGCTGGGAGCAGCCGGCAAAGTGGCTGCAGGGGGGGACCTGGGGAGGGCCGGCGCTGCCTTCCCTTCCTTCCCCAGGCAAGCAGGAAGGGAGAGCTCATAGATACCGCCCAGAGAGGGGGCGGTGAGCAAGGGGCACCAGGCTGGGACCTGCCCACCCCACCGCAGGGACCAGGAGTGATGATAGGGCTGACCCCACGCACCCGGACTTCCTCCCCATCCCGGTGCCAACCTGCGGACGATCATCTTGAGGGTGCGGTAGGAGCCCTTGATGAGGATGAGGGCTTCCTGGCGGGAGCCGTACAGGGGGGTCCCGCTGATGTTCACCAGCTCGTCGCCAGGCTGCAGCCTCCGGGACAGTGCTGCCTTCCCCCCGTCCTCTACCTGGGCGAGAGACAGGCATCAGGGCGGCACCATCCCAAAAGCTGCCCCTCACACCCCAGTGGTGCCTTCAGCCCGAGCACCCCGCTGTGAATGCGATGGATTCGCGGTGTCCGCCCCAGTCACATGAATTTCTGAGCTAAGAAAGGGCATAGGGAAAGGAGGAGGGGGAAGAAAAATGTCCCGTCCCAGCAGATTCCCCTGCGGGCGCAGGCAGCACAAGGGCTCTTTGTGCCCGTCGCCCATAGGGGCTTCATTTCCAGCCCCATAAGGATGCTGCTCTGCTGCCCGTCCAGGAGTTTAAGGGGAAAACAGACAATGTGGGGCTCTGCACCCATTCCCGGAGGGCTCTGCGGGGACCCCAAAGCCACCTATGGGGTGACACGCCACCGCCAGGCACCCACCCTGCCCGCGGGCTCCCCACCCTGCCCGGCAGAGGAACGGGCTCTGAGCACAGGAGCCCTCAGAGCCAGCCTGGGTGGCAGCCAGCCCCACTGCCTGGGGCTCCCCGCCGCTCCCCGACACCCCCAGGGGCAGAGCTGGGTGCCCCACGAGCAGCACAGCACCCGCGGAGCTGGGCAGCCAAACCGCAGCGTTCACTCTGGTCCCTAATGGTGGCACCAAGTTGGCCGGGACTGGGGGGGGGGGGGCGGGGAAATACCTGCTGGAACCCACGCCGAGCCCACCGCAGGACAGGACCCACACAACGGGAACCCCTCCATCCTTCTTCCAGCATGGGGACCGGGGCCCCCCATTCCGCCAGCACGTACGCCCCTCGGCCGGCTGCGGGCGCCCCGGGGGACCCTCTCTGAATGCACAGAGCGCTGGAACAAGCCCCCTTTGTCTGCACTGCACACGCGGCGGTGGCGGGGGCCGGCACGGCGAGGACCCCCCCTCTTTATTCCCGCAGCAGCAGGACGCGTCCCCGGAGTCCCCGTCCCAGACTCGGGGCACAGTGGCTCTCAGCCCCGCGGTGACACCCCCTGGGGCACAGGGGAGGGACGGGAGCCACTTTTCCAGCTCCCCCGGCCAGACTACGCTGCAGCGGGGCGGGATGGCCCTGGGTACATCGGGAGGGACAAAGTGGGGCGGGGGGGGGGACAAGCGAAGGGGACGGGGCTGACCCCCTCTGCCGTGCATTTGGGGTGTCCCGCGGGTGCTGCACGACTCCCGCTGGGGCGATGTCCCCCGATCCCAAAAAAGAGGGGACACCAGAAGAGTGAGGGACAACTTCAGGGCGGCGGACACCCGCAGGGTGGGGGGGGGGGGGGGGGTCCGGAGAAGGGGAGCACGGCTGCCACCACCCCCGCGATAAACCCCGTCCCCCAGCGCGGACCCCCCGCGGATGGGGCAGAGCGGGGTCGGAGGGACCCCAACTTCCCCCGAAGTCCCATCTTGAGGATATGGAAGCGGCATTGCGGGGACACGGGTGTCCCCCCCCCCCCCCCCCCCCCCCCCCCCTTCGTCCCGGCATCGCCTTCCTTTGGGGTGGAGGGGTGCGGGGGTGGCCGCCCCCCCGCCAGCCCAACGGATGTGCCGGAGGAATTTCCTCCCGCTCCCTGCGCTCCGCCCTCCCTGCCCCCGGGGAGAGCCCTGGGAAGCGGGGAAAGGGAGTCGGAGGAGGATGGAGGGGGGGGAGGAGAGGGGGGGAAGAGAGGCACGGGACCCCCGATCTTACCTTGGAGACGATGAGGGGCTCGCCGTGCTCCAGCCCCCCCCGCAGCGTGAAGCCCCAGGGCGCGCCGCCCTGAAGCTGCACATGCACCAACTGCACGGCCCCGGGCCGGCCCTCGGCCCGCTCCATGGCCGCTACCGCCCCATCCCGGCACGGCTCGGCACGGCTCGGCACGGCGGAGGAAATGACACCCCCCCCACCCCACCACCACCACCCCCCAACCCCGGCCCGCCTGGCTGGGGCGGAGCGCAGCCAGCTCCGCCCGGCACGGCTCGGCTCGGCTCGGGGCCGTACGCTGCGCTGGGATAGGAGCGGTGCGGCTCGGAGCGTCCCAGTAGAGCAAGGAGGTCTGGCACGGCACGGCACGGCTCGGGCATATACACGGCAAATCAGGCTTGGCACAGTTCGGTTTGGCACGGAGCAGCGCAGCTCAGCCCGGTGCAGCCCCGCGTGGCGCAGTTTGGCACAGCTCAGCTCGGCGTGGCACGGCTCAGCACAGTTTGGCACAGCTCACGAGCAAGCTTGGCGCGCCGGGGCTTGGCACGGCTCAGCTTGCTGCGTCCCGCCCAGTGTCACCCGTTACTACGCCCGGGAGGGGACGGGTGACGCAACGCAGTCTGGCCCCCTCCCTGTCCCCCGGGACGTCACCCCACGTCCCCCCGGCAGCTCTGACTCATCTCCTCTTTGCCAAAACGGCTGCACCAGAAGCTCTGAGCTGTCCCCACGTCACAGGGATTCGGGACACCCCACCCTCCCGCATGGCCCCGCTGTCCCTGTGCTGGAGGTCCCCCACCCCGAATCCCTCCCTCTCCGTCCCATGTGCCACCATCCCTGGGCTCAGGGACACCACCCAGAAGGGGAAACTAAGGCATCTGGCCCCAATGAGCCCCCCAGGCTGGGCAGGCCCGTGGTGAGCCCACCCTGATGCTCTCCTCCAGCCTGACCCTTTGGTGGGCTGCAGAGAGCTGGCACCGGGCAGGGAGCACTTGGAAGTGGGTCTGAGGGGGCTCCTGCCCCTTTAAGCCCTAATTAGCACCATGCCTTTAAAAAGTCCCATGGGCCCCAGCCCTCTCACCCTGCTGGACCAGGCCGGTGAGGAGCAGGTGGGCTGAGCAAGCTGATCCTCCCACTGCACCCCTTCCCCACCTCGGCATTTTTTTAAGCCCCCCTCCCATAGCCAGGCTCCTGTCCAGCTGGCTTTGCCCCCCTGCTTTGGGGGTCTGGGTTTTAGCCCTGATCTTGCACTCCTTTTGCAGAGCCCCCCCCCACCCTCCCTTCCCTTCACTCCTTTCTCTTTGTGCCGAGCTGAATCCTCTGGCATGGGTGCTGCAGCGTGACAGCACCTGAGGACCTCCTTCTGCTTTGCCACTTCGGGGGGAGCACATGAAGCATGACCGTAGCGCTCCCCTAATCCTGCTGTCACCTCACCCCCTGTCACCCACCATGGCTTTGCTCCGGCCCTTCACCGCCCTCATCCTCCTCCTCCTCACCGTGCTGTTCTCCTGGGCTATGAGCCAGCCCCCCCCCTTGCCCCTCTTGCAAGCACTGCGGGCACAGGCACCGGGGAGCCAGGGCTGGCGGGGGGGGGCAGCCAGTGGGCAGCCCCTGCACTACATGCTGGAGCTGTACCGGCGTGCTGCCGACCATGAGGGTCGGCCCCGGCGTGGCCGCAGTCTGAACACCAACACCGTGCGCCTGGTGCAGGCGGCTTCCCGTGGGGGACAGCCCTGGGCAGGTAAGGTGGTGCTGGTGGTGGGTGGTGTGGTGCGTGGAGCTGTTGGGGTTGTTTTGAGTCCTGGAGTCTCTGCTTGGATCCACGCTGTGCCCTGGTGGAGCAGCACTCGGTCGTGAGGTTCCCCCTCTGAGGTCTGTGATGTGTCCTGTGTGATGGAACTTGGCTGCGGGACAGTGGTCTGTTGTTCCTCGTGTCCTCCTGATGCCCTGTGAATAGCTTCTCCTTGTCTTGGTGATGCTGCCACTGACACTGCGCCCTTCTGAAGCAGTGCTGTGATCCCTCCTTTGGCTTGGAGATGTTCTGCGTGGTCTTCACTGTGCTTTGTGGAGCACTTGGCAACGAGGTTCCCCTTGGATTGGGGACACCGTTTCTGCTCAGGTCCTTGCTCATGTCACCTCTCCTTAACTCGGGGACACTGAGGGCAAGAGCATCACTTGGCACTCAAGCTGCAAGCACTGCTAGCTCCCCGCATCTGCAGTGCTGGCACAAGGGATGGATCCCATCCCGGACACTCTTTGCCAAGCGTCCCAATACTCATGCTGGGCACAGTGGGGTGGGGACGAGGTGATGCCCTGAGCCTGGCTGTCCCAGGCAGGAGCTGACAGCTGCTTTCCTCCTGCAGGTCGCTGGTACGTGCAGCCCCTCACCTACCGCCTGGGCGCCCAGCCTGAAGCCGAGCACCTTCTCCGCGTCACCGTGGCCTACCCGCAGAGCCTCCAGCTGCCCCGCGGCCGCCTCCTGTGTGCCATGGAGCTGCTGCCCCTCACCGAAGCCCCGGTGGTACTGCTCAGCCCCACCGCCCCATCCCGCCGGGGCTGGACCGAAGCAGACATCACCCCCTATTTATCCCCAGCGAACGGCAGCTCGGGAGGGACGCTGACCCTGCGGCACATCTGCGTGCGTGCCGGCCGAGCCGCCGCAGCCTCCCCACCGTCCCCTGCGGACCCCTTCCTCCTCCTCTTCCTCAACGACACCCGCAGCGGGATGCTACCGGAGCCTCGACGGAGCCGGCGCGAGGCGGGCACGCTGCTCCACGACCTGCCCGGCTACCTGCGGGACTCCGGAGGGGACAAAAGCGACTGCTCCCTGCGCTCCTTCCCCGTCAGCTTCGCCCAGTTGGGTTGGGACCACTGGATCATCGCTCCCCACCGCTACAACCCGCGTTACTGTAAGGGGGTGTGCCCGCGGCTCCTCCGGGACGGCTACCACGCACCCAACCACGCCGTGGTGCAGAACTTGGTCCACCAGCTGGTGGATGCCAGCGTCCCGCGACCCTCCTGCGTCCCCTACCGCTACAGCCCCATCAGCGTCCTGATGATCCAGCACGACGGCAGCATCCTCTACAAGGAGTACGAGAACATGATCGCAGAGTCGTGCACCTGCCGGTAACCTGCGCCCCGGACTGGATTATTTTGGATGGATGTTGATGTTCGGTGGGTGGCTTGTTGGGTTTTTTGGGGGGGGGGTTGATTTTGGTTTTTTTTTTTTGTTTTTTTTTTCGGTGGGGAGGGGTTTGTCTCCACTTTGGTGCGATGCTCTGAGGGAAAGTTTTACAGTTTTATGGAAGACTTATTAAAAAAAAATAATAATGATGTAGGATTTTAAAGGTGGGAGCCTGCCCCGTAGCATCCCTCTGTCCCGCACTGCTGTCTGTTTTGGGGGCTGGAGCACGAAGCTGGTGGAGAGAGGTGTCTCCATGCTGTTACTTGCACCCAGAGGACTCGGTCCCACATCCCCCCCCAAGCCATCTTGTCCCTGGATATTTTGGGGGCTCTACCCCTTGCAGCCCCCTCCTGGCTTTTCTTGGGATGGCTATGGAAACTGGTGGGACGCGGGGACGGCAGTGTCACCCTATTGCCTCTTCCTCTGCTGTCCCATGTGGGTTGGGCTCTGCTCCGGACCTGTCCTTGTCCCCAGAGGTGCCCCCCAGGCTCACGGCCTGGCTTTCCTCTATTTATTGCTGATTGTGTTAATAAATAAACGACTGGATTTTGCTAAAGTTCACCTTGGTGGCTCCTTTGTTCCGTTACTGGTCTGTGGGGGTGCACCAAGGCCTCCCCCCACCCTTCTTTTCGTGTCTCCCCACTTCTCCTTCTGCTGTGACGTTAGGAGCCCCGGGTACCCCTCTTATCCCAAGCCTTGGTCGCTGCAATCCAGCTGGCAGGAGGAGGGGAGCACACCCAGTTCGCGTAGGAGCTCAAGGGCTGGGATACCGGGGTGGGCGCTGTCCTGGGGGGCTCCAGCCGTCCTTCCCGTGAGGGGGCACGGGGATGTGACGGTGACCGCATGCTCGGTGTCCCCGCGTGTACCGCAGTGCGTCCGGTCGGGAGCCGCCTTCTGTCGCGCCCCGTGTCCCCACGTGGCCCCCTGTCCCCGCCCGCCCTTCGCGGCCTCCGCCCGCTAGGGGGCGCTGCCCTCCGCCGCCGCGGAGGCGGCAGGTCCTGACCGCTGCATAGTGAGCGCGGCGCTGCGCTCCGCCGCCGCCCTCCCGAAAGGCGCGGGGCGGAGCGTGCGGGCAGGCTGCAGCGGTCTTCCCTCGAGCGTCTGATCCTAGAGGAGGCTGAGCTTCGGGGCAGCGCGCAGCCTCTCGAAGCGCCGGCGGATCTGCCAGGACCGGGGCGGTTCGGTCCGCCGTCCCTCCGCGCTCCGCCGCCGTCACCATGCGCGGCCGCAGCAACTCGGGCGTGCGGCTGGACGGCTACGGCCGCCTGGTGCAGCAGACCATCCTCCGGCACCAGGTGCGGGACGCGGGGCCGAGGCGCCGGGCTCGGGTCCTGAGCCGTCTCCTGACGCGGCCGCCGGCCCTGCCCGCGCTTCTCGCCCTCCGCAGGACGCCGTGACCGGCCTGCTGCCCGCCAGCGCCGACCACCGCGATGCCTGGGTCCGGGACAACGTCTACAGCATCCTGGCCGTGTGGGGGCTGGGCCTGGCCTACCGCAAGAACGCGGACCGCGACGAGGACAAGGCGAAGGCCTACGAGCTGGAGCAGGTTGAGTGGGGAGGGGGCCACGCAGCCCAACTCTGGGGCTGAAAAAAGGACGGGGCTGCTGGAGGGTGAGGGGCAGTGCGGGGTGCCCGCTTTTCCTGCTGTCCCCGGGGTGATTTGGGGACTCGCGCCCAGCCTGGGAGCTCTGCTTTTCTCCCCCCCCCCCCCCCCCAGCACAGCGGTTCGACACCGCTGACTGCCATAAGTGCTCTGTTCTGTCCGCTCCTGGCTGTGGAGAAACGTTAGCGGGGGCTCCGGTTACGGGCACCGGAGCTCTGCAAAGGTCAGCGACCAGCTGGTCCTGAGTCAGGGCTTCTCTTTGCTATGCAGAGATTAACGAGGCTGGTTTCCTTTCCTTGCAGAGCGTGGTGAAGCTGATGCGGGGGCTGCTCCAGTGCATGATGAGACAGGTAGGAGCCAGGGCAGAGCTGAGTGGTCTCCTCACAGCCCACCGGGACTGTCAGCCCCAGCTTTCCTCAGCGAGAGGAGGGGCGACCTCCTTCCAGAAAGACTTAACGTGAGCCCTGACTGGATGTCAGTCCTTTGGAGGGTGTTCCAAGTGCTGTGGGCTGGAGGCCAGTGGAGTCTTGTGCCAACTGCTCCCCGTCTTCTGGCCTGGCTAGCCCAGTGGCTATTCTCCCTGAGTGCATTCAGGGTGACTCTTTTCTCTCCCTGTGGTGGAAACATGGCTGTGTTCCCTCCAACCATTCACTATAGAGGGAGACACAGGAGCCTGGATCTCAGTGTGTGCGGGGGCTGTGAGATGTGTCCCACTTCCAGCTGTGCCGCTGTGTGCTGGGCTGGTGGCCTGGAGCTTCCCTAGGTTTGGGGTATGATAAACCCCTGTGTCCCTTTCCACTTCCCCAGGTGGACAAGGTGGAAGCCTTCAAGTACAGCCAGAGCACCCGGGACTGCCTGCATGCCAAGTACAATACCCACACATGTGCCACTGTAGTGGGGGATCACGAGTGGGGGCACCTGCAATTGGATGCCACCTCCCTCTACCTGCTCATGCTGGCGCAGATGACAGCCTCAGGTGGGATGCCGTTTGGAAACCTGTATCTTGAGGGAATGGGACACATTGCACGGAAGAGGTCGAGGTGTTTTGGGGCTCTGTGAAGATCTGTGGCTCTGCTTCTGACTGTCCCTTGTTGCAGGGACACAACCCGCTAGGTGGGGTGGGAGTGAGGATGCGGCCACCACAGGGCGGGCGAGGAGGAGGGGGCCAGCAGACCCTTCCTGGGAATGCCTGAGGACTAACATAAATTCTTCCCTGCTGCTTCAGGCCTCCACATAATTCACAGCCTGGATGAAGTCAACTTCATCCAGAACCTCGTCTTCTACATTGAAGCAGCCTACAAGACAGCGGTGGGTAGCTTGAGGCCTTTGCCAGGGAAGAGAATTGCCTGGAGGGTGGAGGTGGTGGGCAGAACCCCTCAGAAACTTACTGGGTACACTGCCAAAGGGTAAGAGTTTCTAGGCATGACACAAGCTGCTGCCTTCCTGCAGGACTTTGGGATATGGGAGCGTGGGGACAAGACGAACCGGGGCATCACTGAATTGAATGCGAGCTCTGTCGGCATGGCCAAGGTGAGCTGTGGAGATGAGGGGTGCTCTGCAGCCCTGGCAGAATGCAGGGGCCTGTTTGCATCTCTTCCTTGTTTAAAACTGGGCAGTGGGGCTGGCATGGTGTGAGAGCTCTTACAGATTGGAAGTACAGTAGAGGACACACTGCTCTGGGTCTCACCCTGCTTGCAGGCTGCCTTGGAGGCCCTAGATGAGCTGGATCTCTTTGGAGCAAAGGGAGGCCCGCAGTCGGTGATTCGGGTGCTGTCAGATGAGGTGCAGCACTGCCAGGTGAGGCCTGTGCATGCATCATATCAGCACGATGATGACTCCAGTGAACAGTGGCAACCAAACCTCTTTCCTTCCCTTTGCCCAGTCCATCCTCCACTCGATGCTGCCGAGGGCCTCCTCGTCCAAGGAGGTGGATGCCAGCGTGCTCTCTGTCATCTCCTACCCAGCATTTGCTGTGGAGGACAGTGAGCTGGTGGAAATTACCAAGCAAGAGATCATCACGAAGCTTCAGGTGAGCAGCTCTGCTCTCTTCACCCTTTCTGGAAGACACAGTTCAAGCCCTGCAGTCCGTTCCTACCCCAGAGGGGGGGTGCTGAGCCCATTCTCTCCCAGTCTCTGACCTGTGTCAGGGGTGTGCAAAGAGGCAGTGCCTGGGCTGTGATAGTGGTCCTGAGCACCGGATGACCGTGTGAACGGGGTTTTTGGGCAGAGGAGTCCCCCATGCTCCTTCAGTGAAGGTAGAAGCTACCTGACACTGTTCCTCCCGCTCAGTTATTCTTTCTCTCCCTCCCAGGGCCGCTATGGCTGCTGCCGCTTCCTCCGTGACGGATACAGGACCCCCAAAGAGGTGTGTGTCCCCATTCTGCCACTTGCCATGACTCTGGTGCTGAAGAGAGAATGTCCTGGTTACATTTTTAGCACCCTGGGTGCAGTGTGAAGGCAGCACTGCAACCGTGAGGGCTCTTAGCTCCAGGCAGTATCGTGGATTTGAGCAGGGCTGCCCAGAATGCCACAGCCTGTGTACAGAGGTGGTACAGAGGCATGTCCCAGCCACGCGTGCAGCAGATAAGCAGGAGCTGGCTCTGCTCGCACCCTGGTGCTGGTGATGTTGCACATCTCTGAGGCTGGGGACTGCCATCCCACACAGGAGCCCTGCAGAGGTCAGCTTATGGGTCTCAGTGAGCTTCATGGGCACACAGAGCTGTTTTATCTCTCTTTGGTCAGTACAGCTCATGTACTAGTATGCATAACTCTAAGCTTGAGGAAGGGAACAGGGGCAGTGATATAAGCGACAAGCATTTGATAACCCCAGGACCAGAAAGTGGCACTGGGAATGTTAAATCACCAGCTGGTGGACTCCTTTGGCTGTCACAACAGCTTGAATGTTCCTGAGTGGTTCTTTGCTATGCTTCTCCAAACGTGAGCATCACTGGCAACGGGTGTGGCTGGGGATCTCCATTCCCACTTTTCCCCAGTGCTCATGAGCTTTGCCACCGTTGGGTTAACCAATGTCCACAGAGTGAGGGCATTTGAGGCGAGGTCTTGGGGGCAGGGTGGGAGCAAGCTCCCGATTCTGAGGGATCCCTGCAACCACCTGCCTTGCTGTTGTGGCCTTTCTGCAGGACCCCAACCGCTCCTACTACGAACCTGCAGAGCTGAAGCTCTTTGAGAACATCGAGTGTGAGTGGCCTTTGTTCTGGACATACCTGATCATTGATGGGATTTTCAGTGGAAACATGGAGCAGGTAAGGAAGGCGGGACCCAGCAGGCTGGGGGAAATGAGTCCTGGAGAAGGGCATGGGGAGCCCTGCCCTGATACTCTCTGCTCTCTTCCCAGGTGCAAGAGTACCGTGAGGCCCTGGAAGGGATTCTCATCAAGGGGAAGAATGGGGTTCGCCTGGTGCCAGAGCTGTACAGTGTCCCACCAGACAAGGTGAGCTACCTGAGTTGTGGTGGGGGTCTGCTCTGACAGGGTTAGTGAGCAGAGAATAAGAATATCTCCTTGCTACGTGGTTAAGTTTTAACCACTGTTATCCGAAGTCAAATGGCAGTTTCTGCATGGAAACTTACTTAGAAAAGGTACGACTTGGATCTGTTAAAAGCAAAACAAAATAAGAAGCTACATACTGGATAAATCAATTACATATTTTCCTCTCAAAGCTTATCTGGTCCGCATAAGTAAGGGTGCTTTTCTGACAATCTGCTGGTGCATTGACTGATTTTTAAACGCAACTGTGGTATTTCCTTCAGCATCCCGTGTCTGCGGGTCCCTCGCTGACCTGGCTTCTCTTCCAGGTGGATGAGGAGTACAGCAACCCCCACACTGTGGACAGGATACCCATGGGCAAGCTGCCACTCATGTGGGGCCAGTCCCTCTACATCCTGGGCTGCCTGATGGCTGAGGTACGGTCACCCCTGGTGCTAGGGAGGGCTGGGTGGGACGGACTTGGACTCGAAGGACAAATGCTGCCACTCTGTGCCACCTGCCACGGGGAAGCTGTCACCTCCACCCCCTGAGACCTCTTAAGGATGTGTTGCTGGTAGGCTTTGCTCGCTCTGCTCAGCCCACGGTATGTTTATCTCCTCGTGCCTTTTCTTTTTTCCCCTCAGGGATTTCTAGCTCCTGGTGAAATCGATCCCCTCAACCGACGCTTTGCGACTGTCCCCAAGCCTGATGTGGTGGTTCAAGGTGAGGGAACGGGACCAGTTCCAAATTTTTGCATGGGAATAGTGCCCTCTCAGTGGTTGTCTCAGGGGTGGTTCTGCTCACCAGCACAGCCACACCCCAGCCTTGGCAGCAGGATGTAAGATGCTGTGCTGGTTTTTCTGCTGGACCCTGCGTTGCCCCAGGGAAGTGTCACCTGCTGCAGCCTCCTTTGCAGGGGATGAAACCTGAGCTCATCTGGGCATAGCGAGTGTTATGGGGAGCAGGGCAGAACTCTGGTTCCCAGAGGGACCCCAGACAGCTGCCTCTGCATGAACTTGCCCCTTGCACGTGTCCAAAAAGACCAGGGGCAGTGATGTCTTTCCCTTGAGCCTCTGAAAGTGGGCTCTGAGCCTGCTCTTCTCTTTTCTCAGTGTGCATCCTAGCAGAGACAGAGGGGATCAAAGCTGTTCTGAGGAAGGAGGGCATCCATGTGGAGACCGTGGCTGATGTTTACCCCATCAGAGTGCAGCCTGCTCGCATCCTCAGCCACATCTACGCCCGCCTGGGTGAGCTGCAAGTTTCTGTAGATAAAGCGGCTGAAGAAGCTGCTGTCCCATCCTGCTTGTAGATGCTGATGTCCTGCCCTGCTCCTCTCTGCCTGGTTGTTTAGGGCTTTTCTGTTCCCAGGGAAGGGTCTCCTGTCTGAGTCTTTAGGCAAGAGGGATAGCTCTTGCTGGAGGGAAGGCAGGCTGTGAAGGGAAAGTGTGCTGAAATCTGCATGCTCATTCCCTGATACTGCATCTCCTCAGGCACAGGGCTTGTTGTGCAGAAGCTGGAGATCCAGCCTTGGCCAAGAGAGAAACCTGACCCGCCCCAGGCTGTGGGTGCTGGCTAATTTAAGCCACTGAAAGGCCAAGTATGACATGGGCAAAAGGGGTAGGGGAGCCACCTTGCAGCTGCTGGGACTCCTCCTGAGTGGCAATGCAGCTCATCTAGAAGTTATCTAGGAGCAATGGAGACACTGACAGAGCTGTCACCTTTGGGGTCTAGCCCTGTGCAGTCGGGGCATCCCTGCTCCAGCTTCTGACATTCCCAAGGACCTGGAGGTGCAGCATATTGCTGTGGTCAGGGCTGTTTTTGTGTCTCTGGTTCCAGCAAGAGTCCCTGGGCAGGGCTGTGGGCCAGAATATCGCTGTCACTTTGAGCTGTGCCAGCTGGATACAGGGCCCTGGGGTACTCAACACAAGCAACCCTTTTCCTCCTGACTGGTAGCACAGAAACCTTCTGTGTTTCGCTACCACTTTCCCTTTTGTGAGGGCCTGGGGAAAATGTTATAAAACCTTATCTTCCCCAGGTCGCAACAAGCAGATGAGCTTGACAGGACGGCCCTACCGGCACATGGGTGTGATTGGGACCTCCAAGCTCTACAACATTAGGAAGAACATCTTTGCCTTCACCCCACAGGTGGGTGGCATTGGTTGCGCTTGTTAGCAGCTGCCACACTGTGTAAATGGATAGGAGGTTTGTCCACTGGCTGAGCACGCAAGTTGGTCTCAGGGATGGCTGATGGGAAGACACGGGTGCAACCTGGTGGCTGTGGAAACGGTGTTCATGTCTCGTGATCTCCCTGCAGTTCATAGACCAGCAGCAGTTCTACCTGGCACTCGACAACAAGATGATTGTGGAGATGCTGAGGACAGACCTCTCTTACCTGTGCAGCCGCTGGAGGATGACCGGGCGGCCCACCATCACCTTCCCTGTCTCTCAGTCTATGCTCGGTATGGATCCTCCAACCTCTTCTGTGGGAGGATGGGGGCGGGTGGATGGGGGCAGCCTGGGTAATGGGGGCACAGCGGGCCTGGATCAGCCAACAGCATCCTGTAAAGAGCTCATTGCTCAAAGGGGTTGCATTGAGTTGGCAGCAGGGCTACCCGCCAAGCAGCAGTGCTTGAAGCTCAGCAGGTTTGTTGGCGTGGAAGTACGTCGTCTCCAGGCAGCTAGGCCTGTTTGGGAAGCCTTCTGGGAGCAAGACAAGAAATAATTCCCCTGTAAAAATGTTCCTGGGGCTCTTCTGCATCGTGACTCTTCACCAAGGCTAACCACTCCTCAAAGGCTTTCTTAAATGTCAAGGAGGGGAAAACAGAAAACCAAAAGGAGCAGAAAGCTGCATGTTGGCTCATAACAAAACTGGCTTCTCTGGAGCAGCCTTCTCTTCCCTGTGAGCCAGCACAGGGAGGGGACTCCATGCTGTCTTCAGGCCTTTTTGATTTTCCTTGTGTACTTGAAATCCCCTTGGCTGTGTTTGCGGTGGTGTCTTCTGCCCTGACAATAGCACCCCAACACCTCAACAGCACCCTGAAAGCCGGGGAGGGAGCAGGGGGCTGTCTGGATTGCTGCTGTCTGGTGCTACCAGCTTCCGGGCGAAATCCCAGGGGCCCGCAGTGCATCCCAGCCTGACTTTGCTGGTTATCCAGCCTGGATAGTTATGAATTTCCCTTTTTTGGGTGGTGCTGTTGGTGGCACTGCCTGGCTGTGCACCCCAGAGCAAGGGTCTGACTGCTGCTGTGGTGCTTTGCATGTCTGAATGCCCACCTGGTCCTGTGTTACTGGAAGCCTGTTTGAGTAGGAGAGCCTGACTGCCTGTGTCTCTGTCCCCAACAGATGAAACAGGCAGCAGCATACACCCCGCGGTGCTGGTGACACTACGAAAGCTGCAGGACGGGTATTTCGGTGGTGCAAGGTGAGTGCACCTTCGTGGGGTGCAGGAGGGAAGAAGACTGTTGTCCTACCTGGGCGTGGCTGTATGGGGACAAGCTCTGCATGAGCACTGGCTGTTGGGGAACAAGCTGTGGAGGATATGTTGGGGTGTGCTGGGCTGTAAGTGCACCCTGGGGCTACAGTCCCAACTGAGGGGGTGCAAGAGAGGACATACCTCCTTGTGCCGTTGAATCCATCCCCTGTGATAGCTTCTGGGCAGCCTTTCCACATCCTCATGTGGCTGGAGGAACTGCGAACAGATAAAGCAGACATTGAGCTGTGTGTGTGCACCCAGACAAGCCTTTCTATCCCTGCTGAGGGGCTACCCTGCATCCGGGAGGCGAGCCAAGGGCACTGCCTCCCCCTTCCTCTCTGTGTGACCTCCCCTCCTTTCGCCCAGGATCCAGACGGGTAAGTTGTCGGAGTTCCTGACAACGTCATGCCGAACACACCTCAGCTTCATGGACCCTGGGCCGGAGGGTAAGGTCTTTGCCAACGGTTACGAGCTCGGCCTTGACAGCTTTGAGGAGCTAGACCCTGAGGAATGGCTGCATGGCTTGCAGTTTGCAGAGGATGGTAAGGGGGAACAGGCCAGCCGCTGCTGTGGTGTGGAAAACACTGAGCTCTCCTGTAAACCCTTAGTGTCCCACCTCCCTGCGAGCACCTCCCACTGTGTTCCACATCACTTGGGTTTCCACCGTGTTTCTGCACCCATCCGACCCTCCGCCAATTAACCCCATCTGAGTGATGTTCACGGTGGTGCTAGTGGGGCGGCGGGGCTGGGAGAACAGAGGAGGCTGTTGCAGCCCCTCAGCAGTGGGGTTTCCCAGCCAAACGGGGCTGAGGTTGGGGGATGTGGCTGTAGCAAGCACAGGGGACGTTCCTGAACAAGCCACCCCAACCTCCATAGGCTGTTGCGTGGGGAAGAGACGAAGGCTCAGCAACCTGCCTGTGCCCTGGAGATTTGGCTGAAGATGTTTGGTGTGGTCAGCACAAGTGATGGTGCAGAAGGTGATTGTACAGTGCCCGAGGTGTCCCTGGGTCCCCAGGCGTTCTCTGGGTGGTATTTTCACAAAATCTTTGGGTCTCCCTGGACAGGGCAGTTCCAGTGCGTGCCAAATTGAGGCCTTGCTGCTGTGGACAGGGTGCCCATGGGGGCTGTGGCCCATCACAACGTGATGGACCTCTTTGCTCTGGGACCATGATGGGATGCAGGTTTTGCTGCTCCCCTTGCCAGCAGCCCTTGGTATGTCCTCCTCCCGTGTGACCCAGTGGTGGTCATCTTCCCAGCCTTCCCATCAATCTGCTCTGCCTCTGCTGCTCCTGGAGCCAACGTCTCCACTGCTGCAGCTCTGAATGTTTACTTCTCTTGCATGGCTGTCATCCTCTCGCCTCATCCACACTCTGCAGTTGCACTGCCTCACGCTGCAGCTTTGCAGGCTGTGGCCAAGCTCCTCCAAGGTGTCCACATCCCCCTGCCCCCAGCAGGAGGTGGAGGTCTGCCTGGCCAGTGTGTCCACTTTGGCCTCTCTAAAAGATGCTCAGTTTTATGTTTTTCTGTGGTCAGACACTGCAGCTAGACAGGATGATTTTCTCAAGCTCAGCGTCTACCCTGGGGCATTTCTCCAACTTAGCCCCCAGGCACTGAGTGCAGGGCCAGGTGTAGGAAGGAGATGCTCTGCTATCAGCCTTGCGTGCTGTCTGTTGTTCTAGAGCAGAAGTGCTGCTGGCCCACATGCAGCAACAGCTCTGTGTCGCATAGCATCACCTCATGTGGGGCATCCCCCACCCTGAGCATCGCTCGCTGGGCATTGCTGTTATGTCCTGGCTGAGCAGAGACGTGGGCTCAGAGCACCCTTTCTGTGCTGTGGTTAGTGAGTGGTGGCCCTGGTGCTCCCAGCGTGGAGCTGAAGGCAAAGAGCCAGGCAGGAGCTGGTGGTTTGTAAAGGAGAGCCTGCTGCCTTCCTTTAGCTCCTGATTAGAAATGACTGAATTACTGATCAGAAATAACGATTGCAAAACCTACCTTGTCCCGTTCCCATGCCGGAGCCTTGTTGGGGTGAGGCTCTTGCCGTGCTGGGACAATCCAAGTGGTCTCTGCTTGGACAGACAGTGCTGCTGCTGCCTCTGTTTGGCTGGCTGCTGGTGCTGTCCCCACACTGTTGTTCTGTGCAGCCAGCAAAGCTTCGTCCCTGTGGAGACGCAGGTGGGGACCTCGGCCCTATAGTGGTGTGGTGTCCGGTGGCTGAGGCCCTTTCTTCTTCTTCCTGCTTCAGCGGACACGTATGATGAGGTTGCACAGTACCTAGACCACCTGCTGCAGCGCACGGTTCCGCAGTCAAACCTGCCTCCCACTGCCCAGCAAGGAGGGCTGAAGCGCTTCCGTGCCGCCGTCCACACCACCCGTGACCTCATGTCCCTGGCATCCAAGGCCAAGGACCTTCACGTCCAGAGTGAGTAACTCCAGCACCCTTCATGCCTTCTCTGCAGCCTCACGGTGAGGCTGAGGTACCTCTGGGAGGCTGAAGTGCCTTTCCCATCCGTGTGGGATACGTTGTGACCCAGGGTGACCTGCAGGACTTCGGCTGGGCACATCTAAAGTTCATTGTGTTAATCCTGGCTATGCGGTATTGTGAAACTGGTTCCTCTTGGGAACTCCCAAACGTTCCTCTAAGCAAGCACGTAGGTTTTTCCCAACAGTTAGCTCCTCTGCTGTTGCTCCCTGGGGGAGCAGAGGGTAGGTCATGTGCTGGGTCGCACACAGTGATGATGGCTGAGGTTGAAAAATGCCTGCACCAACCAACCCCATCTTTCTTTCAGATGTTGGGATGTATGTCCCCAGCAAGATCTTCCAGGCATCCCAGCAGTCAGTCAAGTTGCTGAGCTCACCCCACCAGCACGACCAGGAAGGCAAGGTGAGCCCTTTTCCTCCCTGACTGGGCGCTGCTGGCTTCTCATCTGGAGCCAGAGGATTCTTGTGAGTCTGCATGAGGAAAGCTTGGTCCTTTGTGGTGGGGGGATGCCCTTGGACAAGCAGCTTTGCCTCTGTGCCTCCCTGCCCTCGGTGCAGTGCTACAGTGTTGACCAGGAGCACGGCTCTCTCTTCCCCTAGAGCCATGCACTCCATGCAGAAATGAACCTTCCCCGTGACGAGGCTGGCAATGTGGACTGCAAGGCACTGGTGGACCAGCTGCGCATCTGCCCCACGCTGCAGGAGCAAGCAGACATCCTCTACATGCTCCACATCCTCAAGTATGGCAAGCTCTGAGACCTGCCCGCTCGCTGCGTGGGGAGAGCTGGCGTGGCCACGCGTGTGTCTCGACCTGCAGAGCCTGGGTGCTGCTGCAGAATGAGTTGGTGGCAGTAACCTGGCATCTCTTTCGCTGCAGGGGGCCCGAGTGGCACACGGGGCTGGAGAGTGAGCCTGGCCCCACTGTCAAGGAGCTCCTCACTGAGCTGTACGTGAGAGTGGGGGCCACGCGCCAGTGGGCTCTGATCCGCTACATCTCTGGCATCCTCAAGAAAAAGGTGGAAGCTTTGGATGAGGTAAGAGCCCTGCTGCTGCGGCCTGCTGGGCTGAGGGCATTGTCTGTCTCCCTCTGCCTTGTGCTGAAGCCCCAAAGCCAGAGCTCATGGTGACACTCAGCCCGATCCTTTCTGTCCGCAGGCCTGCACGGCCCTCTTGTCTCACCAGAAGCACTTGACAGTGGGGCTGCCCCCAGAGCCACGAGAGAAGACCATCTCAGCGTGAGTGTGGTTCCTCTTTTTCCCATGCATTCTGGGCTGGGACTGGATGCGGGACAGCTTGCATCTCCTCCCTGGACCAGGAGGGATGCAGGTTGTCTCTTACCTGCTCCACCATTCCCTCCTCAGCCCGATCCCCTACGAGGAGCTCGTTCACCTCATCGATGAAGCCAGCGAGAAGAACCTCAGCGTGTCCATCCTCACTCAGGTGAGGGGGTACACCACAACTGGGTGTCGGCTCTGGCAAGCAGCACTGGGGTGACCTGCCCTTGTCTCTCCAGGAGATCATGGTGTACTTGGCCATGTACATCCGTACCCAGCCAGCGCTCTTCACTGATATGTTTCGAATCCGCATTGGGCTCATCATCCAGGTGATGGCGACAGAGCTGGCACACTCCCTGCGCTGCTCAGGTACTTGTGGTGTGCTTGGTGGGATGGGGGCTGTGGTGCTTGGGGTCCTGTCAGCCAGGGAGGAGAAATGCCATTAAAAAATGAGCAGCTCTCAATGCCACGATGAGACTCTCCATGAAAATGACGGGGTATGTGGTTGGGACTGCTCTTGGGTAATCTCGTTGCAGTGTCTGTCTAGATATGTATTGGGCTGGCATGGGGAGGGGACCCTCTTGTATGCAACAGCTGGAGTTTATCATAGAATCCTGAGAGCTGGAAGGGACCTTTACAGTTCCAACTGCCCTGCAGTGAACAGGGACACCCACAGCTACATCAGGTCGTCCTTGAAGGATGAGCTGTACCCCCTGCTAACAGACTGGGTTGCCTGCTGGGAGGGTGAAGGGTGAACAACATTCCAACTCTTCTCTCCAGCTGGAGAAGCCACCGAGAACCTGATGAATCTCAGCCCATCCAATGTGAAGATGCTCCTCTACCACATCCTCTCTGGCAAAGAATTTGGTGTGGAGAAGAGTGGTGAGTCTCTTGGCAGGGCTGAGAGCAGTTCTGGGCAGAGCTGGGTCCTGGTGCAGAGCATGACCACTTCTGGGCATCCCCTGCTGTGGAGAATGTCTCCATTCTCCTGGCTTTACAGCACGGATTCTGCACTGCAGTGATCCGTGATCTTCAGCAGGGTGGTCTCTGGGGGTCGAAGAGGTTGAACCCGAGTCCTCTGGCTATTGGGTCATTCCTTAGCTCAGTTTTTGATATGACCCAGCCTGAATTGAAGCAGCTCTGTGCTGTAGTGCTAGCTGGGGATACAAGGCAAAGCTGTGTGTAAGTACCAGTGCCACACAGCAATGAGGGACATCTGCATTCTGAGCTGTGGTACTCACTCCAGACCTCCCCTCTTCTCCAGTGCGATCGGTGGACTCGTTGGTCACCACTGCTATCTCCATCTACGATGTGGAAGCTGCTGGTGCCACCAAGACTGAGCGCGCTGGCATCGTCAGGCTGAAAAGTGAGATCAAACAGGTGAGGGCAGGCAGTGCAGGCTGCCTCCCTAAAGGTTTGCAGGGGCAAACAAATCCAGGACAAGCAAGACTGATGGGAGAGCGGAAGAGTTTGCTCCTGGGCTATAGGAAGCTTACAGCTGCCTCCAGAAGCCCCTTTGGGCTCACTCCTGCCCTGGGAGGAGTGTGGGGTAAACCCTTCAGTGCAGGAGTTGCTCTGGCAGTGTAGCACAGGGGGAAGTACAGGGGCTCTTGAGAAGGTGCAGGGACAGTTTGGGGGGGGGACCATGCAACATCCCTGGTCGGGATGGTGTCCTGGTGGGCCCCTTCCAGCAACAGAAATTTCATTACCTTCTTCTCTTGCAGCAACTGGATAAACGTAGGCAGTCTCTGACCGGGAGTAAGGTGAAGCCACCTTGGTCCTCCTACAGCCTCAGCTTTTATCCGTCATGCTGCTTATCAGGGCAGCTTCTGAGCATGCATGAGTTAATGAGCTTTCCTAAATGAACCCACTGAGTGAGCTGCTGCAGCAACGAGCTGGCTTCCCTTCTCAGCAGGCTTAGGGCTGCTCTGTTTAGGTCAGTGGGGGGGGCTTCAGGATTGGGAAGAGGTGAGCAAGGCTGAAATGTGGCCCCGTGGCATTCAGGGGAGCTTCCCTTTAAGTGGGATCTGCTTGTTGAGGCCATAGAAGAGGAAGGTTTCTCAAAGCCGTGGGTGCCCTGGCATTACAGCCAGCTGGGAGCTGTGCTGCATAGCTGCCACAGGATCAAATAGATCCCTTTGTACTGACAAAAAATGCTGAAGAGGGTGGCACTGTGCCTCCAACTGCCACATCTCAGTGGTGGCCATGCCAGGACATTGACTGGCGATGCTGGATCCCACCTGTACTCCCTGCTAATTCCCCTCAGTCTCACGCCAGACAAGTGCCTCCTCTGGAGCTTTTGACTTGTGTTTAGGTGTGGTCCTGGCCTGGACTGGGGGGATCAGGTTGATGCAGCAGCTGCAGCATGAGGCCTGGTGTCACAGAGGGACAGCACACGTGGCAAGGACAGTCCCCCACCTGTGTTGGCCCTCCTGAGGCTAAATTCTTGCCCGTGGCAGCAGAGCAATCACAGCCCTGCTTCCCCTCCAATGCAGTCCTTCCCCTAATGCTAACATGAGACTTTCTGCATTTTTGCCTCTCAAAACTTCCTCTCAATGTCCAGCTAACCACAACCCCTGGGATAACTGCTCTGCGACCTGAGCTTGGTCCGTGCTGCTGCTGCTCTGCTCATGGTGATTGCTGCCATGCGCCAGCACTATTCCATTTATATCTCTCCCTTTCTCCTGCAGCCTGCTGGTTTGCAGCCCGGGGACGGTGACCTGCTGGCCTCTCTGGTAACCTGCGTTTGTTGGCCGTGTGCACGGGGTCTGTCATGCTTTGTGACTGCAGAAAGGAGCAGTGCTCCAGCTGGGAGTGCTGCCCTCCAGGCTGTGGGGAGCTGGGGCTGTGGGAAGGGTTCTGTTGGGGACAGCTCTGTTGGTGGCAGTTCTGTCCCGGGAGCGAGGCTGGGTGAGCACAAACCCTCAGTGTGCTGCGCTCTTGTCGGGTATTTAACCCTGCAGCAGTTTGTTTTCTCCTTGTTTGTCTGTCCAGTCCACTGGGCACACAGAGCTGCTGGACAAAGGCTCCTTTTCAAGCATACTGAAAGACCAGGGCAGTAAGGACAGCCGTCAGGGCCAGTGGAAGCGGAGACGGCGGCTGGATGGGGCCCTCAACCGTGTCCCCTTCGGTTTCTACCAGAAGGTCTGGAAGGTCCTGCAGAAGGTGAGCTGGATGTTCACACACAAGAGCCTGTGGTCCCCAGACACTTGCCTTCCTAGAGGAATCGGGCACCGATTGATCATCCCTGAGATTGTGTTGGCACGTGCGGTATGAATGAGGCTTTCAGCTGGACCTGCAAAGCTGGGGAGGAGCTGGAGCCGCCTTGTAGGCATACAGCACCTCCTTCACCCTGTGCTTACCCTTGCAGAAGGGGGCTAGGTTTGGTGAGGAGCTTTGTGTGTTGGGCAGGGCCGTGAGCTCTGGGAGCCTGGTGTTGGGGTCACAGCTGAGGCAGCTCTGGGCACTGCTCCTTCTTGACATGGTAAACCAGGGAGCAGAGCCTTGGGCTGGCAGTGCTCCGGGTGATGCCAAACTGGTGTTTAAGGAGTGACAGGTTGTTGTAAGGAGGCAGGAGGTGGAGCTGGGGTGCGTGGGCAGCATGCAGTGACGTTGAGCTGGGAATGAGGGCGCGGTGCCGCTCCCGACTGTAACTGTAGTCTCCACATCTTGTTCTGCAGTGCCACGGCCTTTCCGTGGAGGGCTTTGTTCTCCCCTCTTCAACAACCAGAGAGGTAGGTTCTCCGGGTGGGGAACAGGATGGGTGCAAGACCGCTCTGGGTGAGTGCCCAGCCCAGCTCAGGATTATGTGCTGCTGGTAACGGCGCACGGTGTGCATTTCTTCCTGCCTCCTTGCAGATGACCCCGGGGGAAATGAAGTTTGCCGTGCACGTGGAGTCGGTCCTCAACCGCGTTCCCCAACCGGAGTACCGGCAGCTGCTGGTGGAGACGATCTTGGTGCTCACCATGCTGGTGGATGTGGAGGTGCACAGCATCGGCGGCATCATACCTGTGGAAAAGATCCTGCATGCGGCCAATGACCTCTTCTATGAGGAGCAGGTAGGGGCTGCAGTCTGCACCTGGGCTGCCTCGGGGTCAGGCAGCCACGCCGAGCACCTTCCTGTCATCCTCATGGGGCACAGCAATGACGCAGCATCCCCTCCCCCCGCTAGCAGGGGGCAGCCTTTAATACTAATGCTTCTGTTCTCCTTCCCCACACGAAATCCAGAAAACCCTGGGTGCTGATGACGAGATGCTGGAGAGGGATCCTTCGACAGGCATTTGCGACCTGCTGTACGACAGCGCTCCGAGCGGCCGCTTCGGCACCATGACTTACCTGTCCAAGTCAGCAGCCCTGCACCTCTACGACCTGCTGCCCGCAGATGGCTGTGCCATGCAGTAGATTTCGCTGCTCTTTTCCCCACGCCGTGGACTCCTCGAGAGGCATCGTTGCACACTGCTTTCAGCCGCGGACTCTTCGCGCTGTGTTTGTGACGTGGTCGCCCGGCCTCGTGCTGGGAGCTGTCAGGGAGGGGCTGAGCTCCCAGCCCTGCCTTCTGCCCCAGCTCGCCTTAGGGCTGGGGGTCAGGAGGGACCCCCGATGCTGTTCTCCTGCCAGATTGGAGGGGTTTAACCTGTTCTGTGCTGCTTTTCCCTCCAAATCTGCAGGGTTTAGTCTGGCGTGAGCTAGAGCTCTGCTAGGGATAGTGCTGCTGGACTGAAGGGGAGCACGCCGTGCCATCCCCACACCCGTCATGTTGGAGGAAGAGGTTTCACGTGTGTTTCCCGACCTGCGGGTCTGTGTTGCCTTGTGCCGGCCCCCCCATGGCCGTGAGCAGCCCGCACTCCTCGGGCCTTTTTTTTTTTTTTTTTTAAACAAAAGCCACTTTTTTTTGGTTGTCTTTTCAAACAAAAATCCGCCCGTTCCGCGCTGTGTGGGAGCCCGCAATAAAACGTCTCCGGCCCTCGCGTGCACCCTGCGTCGCTCATTGGGCGGGCTCGGGGCCGCCATGTCGGGGCGGGCGGAGCCAGGAGGACTACACCTCCCAGCATGCCCCGCGCGAGGCCCTCTCCTTCCGGCGGGGCGGACTACATCTCCCGGCGTGCCCCGCGGCCCGGCCCGGCGTGGCGGCCCTGATGGCGGCGGGGCCGCCCGTGGCCTACGTGTACAGCCCGGAGTACGCGGCCCTGTGCGACTCGCTCTGCAAAGTGCCCAAACGGGTGGGCTGCGGGGGGGGTGGGGGAGGGGCTCCGCGTGGGGGCAGCGGTGTGCTGGGCTGCTTCGCGGCGCTGCTCGGGCTCACCCCCCCCCCCCCCCCTCTCTCTCCCCCCCAGGCCAGCATGGTGCATTCGTTGATCGAGGCGTATTCTTTGCTCGACCACATGACGTGAGTGACCCCGTCGCTGAGGTTTGGCGCGGCTGTAGGGGCAGCTCGCGGGTTCCTGGGGTCTAAGCCGAGCCCTAACGTCCGTGCCGTTACTATTAACGGGGTGCCAACGATGATTCGTGTCTGCCCTTGCTGGCCTGGCGGCGTGCACGCTGCCTCGTGCTGCTTCGAGCAGTGCTGGGGCTCAGGGAGATCTGTGCTGCTGCTCGGGGGCCGTTCTGTGAAGCGTAAGTACTGCTCCAGAGGGCAGAGTGAGGTCTGGAGCAGAAGGGTTAGAACCCATCTGTGGGCTCCCCACGCTGGGGATGTGTACACTTGCGTGGCGCAGCATCTCAGGACGCCGTGAGAAGTCCCACGTTCCTGTCTGGCACGGGAAAGAGAAGTCACTGCAGGACTCCTTTATTATTTGGACTGAGAATGTTGTTGAATTGTTGCTTAGAGTGCTGTTACAGATAGAAACTGGAAGGAACTGGGGAGAGAGATGGTGAGCCTGGAGCGTTCTTCCAGTAGCCCTCACCTGTGCGTGGGGCATTTTGATGTGTCACAGGTCACAAGGCAGATGGTAAAGTGCCCGAAGCCAGGGAAGATGCAAGCAAGTTGCTGAGCACAGAAATGGTCTCTGAATGCAGCAGAGTTAAGAGCACGTAGGTGTCAGTGCTCTGCTCCTGCTGTGTCAGATTGGTGTCCTAGAAACACTGTGCCTGCTAGGAGTCAGGCTGGGACAGAGAATAGGAAAGGGAGAAAAACCCTCAACGTGAGGGTGAAAGGTTAAACGCAGGCAGCAGCTGCAACTGCTCCATGTCAGAGTGGGCACAGCAGCCAGTGCTGAACTTGTGAGAAGCTTCCTACTCAAAGTGGCAGTTGGGTATGGGAGGGGGGTGATTTTGTTTGCTGCTCTCTAACAGCAGTTGCTGAACTGAGCAGCTTAAAGCTGGGATTTGCAGACGTGTCCTGACCTGCTCCTCCTTCTCTCTGCTAGGGTAATCAAGCCCAAAGTGGCTTCCATGGAGGAGATGGCAAGCTTCCACACAGATGCTTACCTGCAGCACCTGCAGAAGGTCAGCGAGGAGGGGGATGATGACCACCCAGAGTCTGTGGAGTATGGACTGGGTAAGGACACGAACTTTTTGCAGTAGGGTAACTGTTCAGTGCAGGATGCTGTTTGCTGGTGGGCTGCAGGGGTGCCTTGCTGTAACTCTGAGGTGCTGCCAGTTCCCTTGAGCCAATGGTTACCTGTCAGATTGATGCTTTCCATGCTGCCAGCAGAGGGTACTGTCAGCCCCATGCCGTTGCTCTTCCTGTTGTGGGAACGACAGCATGAAACTGCTGCCAGGAACCAGACCTGCACCGTTTGCACAGTGGCTTTGCTTATTATCTTGAGTAGCAGACTGTGGCTGCTGGATTAGAAAAAGCTTGAATGATACAGTAGCCCTTTCCCATCTCTCAGGCTGCTCTGTCTGCATTTGGAGGAGCAGCCCTGAGCTTGTACTGCGCTGGGTATCAGCTCTAGGCAGTCTGCTGTAGGAGCTGGAGGAGGTCAGGTCCTAGCCATGGGCCTGTGAGACACCTAGACCCATCTTCCTTGTGTATATCCCTGTTTTTAGTGGGAAAATACGTTTGCCACTGCATTGGGGTTTTCCTGGTGGAACACCAAAGAGCTGAGAGTGTTTTGCAAGCTTTCTGTGGAAGGGTAGACCGAGGTAGCTAGGCGTGCAGATCAGAAATCAGTTCAAAACCCTTCTGTGAATCTGAATCATCTGAGTACAAGAAACCTTTCTCTCCCCCACTCCCCTTCCACCCCCATTTACCATCCCCTAAATCTGCCACACAAGTCCAGGTCCAATACTTGTCATGAGAGTTTCGTGCAGTGGTTTGTTTGTAATGTCAGCATGCAGAGAATGAAAAGCTAGAGCTGTGCTTAAGGAGCAGTAGCCCAAAACGTGTTTTCCCCATCAGAAATGCCTGATGTTGGCTGTCACCCACAGGTTATGACTGTCCAGCTACTGAAGGGATCTTTGACTACGCAGCAGCCGTGGGGGGAGCCACCATCACCGCGGCCCAGTGCCTGCTGGATGGCAAGTGCAAGGTAGCAATTAACTGGCCTGGAGGGTGGCATCACGCAAAGAAGTAAGGAAACAATCTCTTCCCTTGTGTTTTCTCACCTGGTGTCTGACCCAGCTTCCCCGTGAACCCTCAGGGGGAGGAGATCCAGCAGCGTGGTGTGAGAGGGGTGAGGGAAGGACACAGGGTGCAGGGCAGGTGCTGCAGCGTGGCCCTGGGGCATGTCCCCACATCCAGAGGCATCTTCTTATCCCCAGGAGTCAGTGAGAATAGATTTTGCAAAGCATGTTGTGGTCCATAGAGAATGGCAAAGGATTGGTGTCCTTTAAAACCCGAATGAGTTCAAATTGTTCTATGCAGGTTGCTTAGATTATCGGGAAAAGAAGTGAAGTGGTGCAGGGCTGACCTCTGGTTTTGTTGATGCTCTGAGACACAGTGTCAATATCAGGCTTCTGTCAGGAGAGCAAGTATAATAATAAATGTAATCATTCCTGTGGCTTCCCCGTTTCCCATGGATGTGTGTGTTTTGTTAACTCGTGTCCACCATCTTCCAAAACATCACACCAGCAAATGCAGACAAGAAGATCCCAAGAATTTTGCTTAAGTCACATCTCTAATCCTAATTCATAAAGAATTGCTCCTTTGGTGCCAGCAGTAGGAAGCTTCCTGCTCTGTGCTTCTGGTTCCTGTGAGTCCTCTGTTCAGCTGCAGTCCTGCAGCACAGGGAGAGGAAGCTGTGGCAGAGAGCGAGTTTGACTTCAGTGGATGAGAATTTCTTCTACAGAAAAATCTGCGCATATCTTCTTAGTGGGCAGAGCTCGTGCCTCTCCTCAGCTGGGGCTGCTGCTGGATGGCCCAGGGTGGAAAAGTGGGCAGTTGTGTTCTCAGTGATGTGGTCTGCTCCTGACCCTCCTCTTCCTCCTCCCCACCCCTGTGAGATGAAGGCTTGCAAGTACAAGTGGCAAAGCAGTGGCGACTGCGCTGGTGACGTTCAACCTCGTGGCTGTTTTTCTGGCAGAGATGAAGCTTCTGGCTTTTGTTACCTGAACGATGCTGTCCTGGGGATCCTGCGTCTGCGCCAGAAATTTGACCGCATCCTTTATATTGATTTGGATTTGCATCACGGGGATGGTAAGGCCTGGCACGGGCTGCAAGCTGCATAGACTTGAGTAAGGCTTCGCTCGGTGTGAGTTCCCTCAGTCCAGTTCTGCCCTGGCCTGGCCTGTGGGCGCTGCTGAAGTGCACTGCCCTCTGTGAGGTGCTGAGCAGCAGTCTCAGACCTGAAGTGCTGCACTGCATTAAGTGTGTTTCCCCCACCCCAGGCCTTCTTCCCCATCCTGAGTGACAGTGTTCTGTTCTTTAATGCCACCAGTGCAAAGGGGAAGCAGCTGGTAGCAAACGTTGCTTTTAAAAGAAGGCGTGGCACTGTGAAACTAAAAGCAGAGAGTGCTCTTTGTTTCAGGGACATTATTTCAACGCCACTTAACGTTTCTGCTCTCCTGACTTTTGTGGTGTGTTTCATTTTGCTCCATTTCCCCCCTGCGTTTGGTTTCTGTCAAGTTCCCCATTACTTCTTTTTCCTTTCCCACCTTCACTATTTTAATACATCTTTAAGGAAAAAGAAGAGGCGCGTGGAATTGCAGCAGCAGCACTGGGAAAAGCAAGAGAGCCCAGTAGCTCTGATTCTAATCAGGGCCAAGCTCCAGGCAGAGCATCCGTGCTCCTCTCCCTCCCCAGCCTTGCAGACGAGCACTGACCCGAGGTATTAGGACCCCTCCAGTTCTGATTAACGTGAGACCTGTCAGATTCATTTCAGTTGTGACCACTGGTGCCTTTGAATTCGGATCTCTGCTGATGGAGGATGGCTTCAGTGAACCACTTTGGTTTTTCTGTTTTGTTCATTGCATTTATTGCTCATCTTATTAGGTTCTATCATTTACATGAGTGATGATGCTTTTTTCTTTTCCATCTTCTGACAGGAGTTGAAGATGCCTTCAGCTTCACCTCGAAGGTCATGACTGTTTCTCTGCACAAGTTTTCACCAGGATTTTTTCCAGGCAAGTTGAACCTGCGCGGTTTGTGCTGATTTGATTCACACATCAGTGGTGAGGTCTCAGCACAGGCACTTCTCCTCCACGTCAGCAGAGGTGTCTTGCTGCCTCTGCATCTAAATATTCCCTTTCTTCTCGTGGCTCAGTTCTGGGCAGAGGCACTGCCCTTAGAAGCTTAATTACAAGACAGAACAGAGAGCTCGATCCAGGTCCATCAAAACCTTCCTGTGCCAGTGTTAAGTGAGCTTCTCCTCAGACATACTCAGGCTCTTGCCTGAGACATGCCACACATTTCTGGTAGTGCTGAGCCATTTTTCCTCTTCGTTAACCGCTGTCTGTTTCCATTCTTCAGGCACAGGGGATGTGACAGATGTTGGCCTGGGGAAGGGTCGCTATTACAGTGTGAATGTGCCTATTCAGGATGGCATCCAAGATGAGAAATATTACCACATCTGTGAAACGTAAGCCCTCTTGCTCTGATACAGTTTACTTGGGTGGGATTTTAGAGACTTCGTGGTTTGTGCTTGTTTTTAACTCCTGTTGGGATGGGGCAAGGGGCTGACAAAGGTCCTGGGGTAAGAGCTGTACAGTGCAAGCTCTTTGGTTTGACACTACAGTGGCTTATAATTGCGTGTCAGTTAAAGTACTGGAGTTGCTTAGGTTCTCAACCAAGGCAGAAGTGTTTATTCTAGGAACCTCATCTGTTTCTTACTTCGGAAAAATAAAGACACTTGTGAAAGAAATGTGTTTTTCTTTGTGATCTACGTTGTATTTTGGGCTTCGGAGTGCAGTGCTGGAATCAGGATTGTTCCCTTTGTGGCATTCATGCTAAGAATCTCCTCGTGCGAAGTCAGATGTCTGAGGTGTGCCCAGTTGCCTTCTGCAAGAGAATACTTGTAATAAATAAAGAGGACACTGATCCTATGTGTGCAGTGTGTGTTAGAACCAGGGAGGATGCGTCTTTGCTCCAGGAGTGTGGGAAAAGGGCAGAGTGATAATGTGGAGCCCACCTTTGTTCCTCCTGCCTTGTTCTTGTGAGAGGCAGCCAGGAGCAGGCCCTGCTCCGTGTGGCTGGCACAGGAAGGAGAAGCCCCTGGCTTGGCTCCCAGCCCTCCTGCTCAGGGCAGCTGATGTGTGCGTGTTGTTGGATGCTCCCACTGAGCTAAGCCTGTGGTAACCCACTGCTTCTCTCTGCAGCGTGCTGAAGGAGGTGTATGCTGCCTTCAACCCTGAGGCGGTGGTGCTGCAGCTGGGGGCTGACACCATTGCTGGAGACCCCATGTGCTCCTTCAACGTGACACCCGAGGGGGTGGGCAAGTGCCTGAAGTATGTCCTGCAGTGGCAGCTGGCAACTCTCATCCTGGGAGGAGGTGAGTGTGTGCACGTCGTGATGGTCACGAGCAAGCAGCTTTGTCCTCCTGCAGAGCAGCAGGTCTTTGGGCTCAACAACTGGATGGTCTCAGAGTTGAAATACACAGTGGCAGCAGGAGCCAGGCTCAGTCTGTGGTGCCAGTCCTGCTGCAGACATCTGACAGCGGAGTGGTCTCATTTGGGTTCAAGCAGAAGCCGCGTCTGTGGGTAGGCTGGCAAAGGCAAGAAGAGCCCCCAAAACTTTCCTCATAAAAAAAGGGAATATTTGCCATGATGGTGAAAATACCAAAGGAGTGTCCCACCAACACAGCTTGCAGAGTGGAAATGTGGGAGGGGGGATTACTGCTTGGCAAAATACAAGGTAAAGGGAACAATAGAATATATGATCTCCCTCTCTTTTCAAAGTGCTTTTTTCTCATTATTTTAGTCTACTGGAGGAAAAATCTTTCCAAGTCTCCTTCTGGGTTTCTTTCAGCCAGGGTTCCTCCCTGTGAGGTCGTGCATAGTCACGATAGACATGACCACTGCCTTACTGCTTGTGAGACCTTCTTTACTTGTAAAGTAGTCACCAGCTGTCAGATCTGAAGCTGTTTAGTACCTCTGAGACACGACAGCACTCGCCAGCAAATGGTGGGGCACTTGTATCTTGCTTTACAGGACCGAGGCTGGCATTAAAAAGCGGTAGTTCTTTGTCTCCACTGCTGCCCTTGCACTTCTATCCCTATTACTGATGAAAACCTGTCCGTGTTGGCAAGAAGAGACCATTTTGGGTCTACAGAGGTATCTGGAGGAGCTTCTTCAGCTTGTTCCCTCCAGTAAAATCTCTCTTTTTCCCTTTTCCCCAATCTTTCCCTTCCAAATCACAATTCTTGCTGGAGACAGGAGGCTACAACCTTGCCAACACAGCTCGCTGCTGGACCTACTTGACTGGGGTCATCCTTGGAAGAACGCTGTCCTCCGAGATCCCTGATCATGAGGTGAAGTTCCCCATGCCCTCCCTTCTCTCAGTGCAAGAACAGAGTCACCCCACCTCATCTAAGAGGCACCATCTCAGCTCAATGCTGTTCTGCTGATGGACTCTCCTGTAACAGTAACGCTGCCCTAGTAGCATAGTGGGTGCTGGTTCCCCAGCACTGAGGCTGTGTGCAACTCTTTGGAAAGGTTCTGAGGAACCATTAAGCTCCAGCCTCAGGTAATGACAGAGGATGAGGAGGCGGAGTCACCTTGCTTGCTCAGAGAGCTCCTTAGGATGTGCCATGGAGAAGGAGCATCTGAAAAGCTGCTGAGTCAGAGGGGGCATATCCATGGTGCTTGTGCCACGCTCTGTCTCACTGGGGAGGCTGGATGAGACAACTGAGGGATTGTAAGGTCTCATTAGCCCTGTTTGGTTGCTCATTCCTCTCCTCTTCCTGTAGTTCTTCACAGAGTATGGTCCTGACTACGTGCTGGAGATCACACCCAGCTGCAGGCCGGACCGCAATGAGCCGCAGAGAATTCAAGAGATTCTCAACTTGATCAAAGGTGAGTAGTCACACAGAGTTGGCACCCTGCTTTGGGCTTACAGCTCCTTCTGGGGAGGACTAAAGGCTCTTTGGAGTCTTCCTTGCTAGCTAGACAGATGAACCCCATTTCTTTGTTTGCTCATCGTGTCGCTTGGGATTCTCAGTGTCAGGAGCACGTTCAGAGCTGTGGTCCCTGTTAGCAGAGGGTGCTGCTGCCTTTCCTCTGGCTGTGCAGAGGGGGAATCTGTTAAACAGCTCCGGGATGTCCCTGGCTGGGCTGTGCCATCAGGCTGAGCGTGGGCTCCACCTTTTTTCCTCTCTTATTGCAGGCAATCTGAAGCACGTGGTTTAGTGGAGAAGGGAAGGCTCAGGTTCCCTGAGAGCATCTCCCTGTCGGAGAGATGTTTCCAGAGCTGCTGGTGACGTCTGTGGCTGCGGGGGAACTTGGAAGAGATCGCTGTTGGTTCGTTGGTGAATCTGTTTCTCTTGGAAAAAGAAAAGCCTGCTGTGTGCCACAGATCTCCATGGGGGGGAGAGCGAGCCCTCCAGCCACAGCTTTCCTGCACCAGCAGAGCTTCTCTCGCTCGTTTCTCTTCACTTTTTGAACGTGGTTGAAGTTTATTCTCACAACGACTTGGATGTGGTTTTGAAGAGGCCGCTGCAGGTTGTGTTTTAAACTCGTGGGCATTTTTTCTCCCCCATCATATATAAAATATTTGAAATACTTCAGCCCTTTTCCTTTCGCCCCGAATCTGCCCTGCCTTGCCTGTGCCCAGCTGCGTTGGTAACCATCCTATCAGGGGAAGAACCCCAACGTGCTGAATCCTGGGGTAAGCGGGGTTGATGTAAAGAGCAGGAGTGTGGTTGCCTGCCAGCTGTGTTGTCTCTCCTGGAGTTTCTCCCTCCAGCCACCTTACCGATGTCACCTGCTGACCCCTCTTGCCCCAACCTGTGGTGGTGGGGGGTGGGGGGGGGTGGGGGGTGTACCCTGCACGGTTAGGGGCGGAACGTGGGCTGGCCCCGGTTTGGGTAAGGTGCTGGTGGGGAGGTCACAGCTCGGGAGAGAAGGGGGTACAGGGGGTGTGACCAAGCTTTGATGAGGGCATTCCAACCTGGAAGAGGGATGGGGGAGGGGTCCCAGTTTAGATGGGGGATGAGGTGAGGGGGAGGAAACTGGAAAGGTCCCATCCTGGATATGATGGGTGGTCCTGAAATGATGGGGGGAGCACGCGGAGGACGTGGGGCCGCCCGGGAACGGAGGGGCCGAGTCCGGCCGGGATCCCATCGCGGGGGGTTGGGGAGGGGGCGTCGCTCAGAGCGCTCGGGACCTCCGCGCCGCCGGGGGGCGCTGTGCGGGAGGTGGCGCCGCCGCGACCCATCCCGCCCATATCGGCCTCGCACCGGAAGCGGCCTCCCTTTCCCGCAGGAGCGCAGCCATGGTGAGTGCGCGGCGCCGCCGCTCCCCGCCGCCATCCGCCGCCATCCGCCGCTCCCCGCGGGCCCACGGCCGCCCCGGCGCGGGGCCGGGCACGGGGGAACCCGGCGAGAGGCTGCGGGAGCCCGGGGAGCGGGCGATGGGGGGCGGCGGGCCTAGCGCCGGTCCCCGCGGCTGAACGCGTCCCGCCCCGCAGGCCCGAGGCCCCAAGAAGCACCTGAAGCGCGTGGCCGCGCCGAAGCACTGGATGCTGGACAAGCTGACGGGCGTCTTCGTGAGTGCGGGGACGGGAGCTCGGCTGCGCTCCTGGGTCTCACAGAACCCCGGGGGTTGGGGGGAGATGATCGAGTCCAGCGCAGAGCAGAGCGGGAGGATCGCCGCCCTGGAGCTGCCGGCCGATCTCTCCTTAACGCAGCCCAGAGTGCCATTGGTTTCCTCCCGCAGGCGCCCCGTCCCTCCACGGGCCCTCACAAGCTGAGGGAGTGCCTCCCGCTCATCATCTTCCTGCGGAACAGGCTGAAGTACGCCCTGACCGGAGATGAGGTGAAGAAGATTTGTATGCAGAGGTTCATCAAGATCGACGGCAAAGTTCGCACCGACATCACCTACCCTGCGGGCTTCATGGGTGAGGTCCGGGGGGAGTGAGGACGGGTATGTGGTGCTGCCGGGGGAGAAGGGGGGGGGATGGTGTCCTGGTGGTGATGAGGGAGAGAGCGTGGTCCAGCAGCCTTTCTCTCCGGTTTGAAGATGAGCTTTGTGCCTAGTTGGCGTTGGGTGGCGTGGTCGGTAACGGCTGCTGTTTTGTATTTGTCTCTCTGAGCTCAGATGTGATCAGCATCGAGAAGACAGGCGAACACTTCCGTCTGGTGTACGACACCAAGGGGCGATTCGCTGTGCACCGCATCACAGCCGAAGAGGCCAAGGTGGGGGGGTGTTCCCGGGGCACTGCTTGCTCCCTGGCACGTCCTGGAGTGCTGGCAGAGTCCGTGACACCCTGGAGGGTCGGGGCCTGCTGGGTTGGGGTGCAGAGCCTTTTGTGGGGGAAGACCTGTTGGTGATGTCAGGTGCAGCTCCTGGCTGTGCCTTGGGGTGTGTGGTCACTGCTGGTGTGGTTGGGTCACCTTTACAGGGAGCTTTGTGGTGGTTGAACGGTGAAAACATGGCAGACTCTGCAGAGCACGGCTGCTGTGCAGGTCCCAGTTGTGCCCAGTCAGAGGAGCAGTGTGCAGCACCAGGGGCTGAGGGCAGCGTTGTGGGGCCCTTCCCCAGAGGGTTCTGCTCACAAAATGAGCAGCTCCCTGCAGGAGGGAGGGAAGTGGGTGCTTCTGTAGGACAGTGCAGGTGCTGTTAGGGTGAGGTCTGAGCCGGGCTGTGTTTTGCTTGCAGTACAAGCTGTGCAAGGTGAGGAAGATCTTCGTGGGCACCAAAGGAATCCCTCACCTGGTCACCCACGACGCCCGCACCATCCGCTACCCGGATCCCCTCATCAAGGTGAACGACACAATCCAGATTGACCTGGAGACCGGCAAGATCACAGACTTCATCAAGTTTGACACGGGTAAGCGTAGAGTCCCCTGCAAAACGCTGCTCTGCTCTCTTGGGGAAGGGGTGAGCAGTGCAGAAGATGGAGACGATTGCCAGGCACCTTGCTGTGAAGCAGAGAAGCAGCAGCCTCGTGCAGGGAGTGGTGTTTCCCTGCTACAGCTGGAGCTCTCATCTGGGCAGGGGGAGGTGTTTGGGTGCGGGGACTGTAAACAGCTCCCAGTGCAAGCAGGCACTGGGTGGAATCTGCGGGAGAGGTTAATTGAGGCAGCTCTGGTGGGGCTGAGAGAAAAGCCCAGGGCAGCTGGAGGAGGATTCCCTGCTCTCTGCTTTAAGAGACAGCTCAGCTGTCACTGTGAGCAGTATGGGAATGCCTCCCTGGGGCTGATGGGAGCGAGAAGGTGATGGGAATGCATTGTGTGGATGCTGGGAGCACAGGGCTGTGTGCCAGGGTTCTTGTGGGGCATTGGTGCTCCTCACGTGTCTGGGTGCTCCACTGCTCTGCCTCTCCCTGCCCTCCTGCTGGGCTCTTGAGGAGCACCACGAGCTCTTGTCACAGCCCTCTGTCCTTCTCCCTAGGGAACCTGTGCATGGTGACTGGAGGTGCCAACTTGGGCCGGATCGGGGTGATCACCAACCGGGAGAGACACCCTGGCTCCTTTGATGTGGTCCACGTGAAGGATGCCAATGGCAACAGCTTTGCCACCAGGCTCTCCAACATCTTCGTTATTGGCAAGGTAAGGCTGCGTGAGCTGAAGGAGAGCGCGTCCCTCCTGTTGGCGTGCTGTGGGCTGAAGACAGGAGTTGTGGGTGTCCTGTGTGGGCAGCTTCTGCCTGCCTGCATGTCCACTGAGCAGAGCAGGTCTGCTCCTTGCAGTTCTGCATACCCTGGACTGACTGCTCTGAATTCATAGCCACCTTCCCAGAAGGGCTGGCCGTGTTTGGTTTTTTTTCCTTAAAAGCTCAGCAGTTTGGAACTGAGCAGTTCAGATCCCAAAATGATCGGGGCACGTGCTCTGTAGGCCTCACGTATTGCCATCTCTGACTTCTTTAGTCCTGATTGGAAAGGCCCCGATGGCTTCGGCTGAATGCCTTCCCTGAGGACATGAATGAACGCCAGCAGGAGGCCTGTGCACCTCAGCTTCCTCAGGGCCTGCTGCTGAGTGAAGGACACCAAACTGCTGGTGGCCTGGCTCGGGCAGGGGCTGGCTCTTGCTGCTTTTCCCTCCTTGAGAGGGAGAACCTCTCCTGAGTTCCTTGGTGTGATGTGGCACTTTCTTCCTCGCTTCAGGGCAACAAGCCGTGGATCTCCCTGCCCCGTGGAAAGGGCATCCGCCTCACCATCGCTGAGGAGAGGGACAAGAGGCTGGCGGCCAAACAGAGCAGCGGGTGAACTGCAGCTTGGGCCAGCTGTGGGCCTGGAAGTACGTCCAATTAAATTTTATTACCAAATTGGTGGCTGACGGTGTGGTCCAGACCCGAGTTTAGGGCTCAGAGCGTGCTGTGCCAGGATGGGGATGTCCCCAGGGGGCTGGGGGGACCAGGAGGGTTGGGAAGGTCCTGCACAGGGCTTCAGGAGCTGGGGAAAATGTTGTGCTGGGGGAAAATGTACAAACTGGGGAGGGATTGGTGCGTGTGGGGGAGGGGGCTGCACCCTGCAGGGTGTCTGTGCAATCCCCAGGGCTGGAGGAACTAATTTATAATATAGATGGATGTAATGTGGGGTTGTTTTTGGCTGAGCACAGCCCATCAAAGCACACAGCCCCAAAACAGAGGCAAACCACGCTGTTCTTAAACAAACACCACAGCAGCAGGAAGTAAAGTACACCAAATAAAAACACACAAAGAAAGCCACGTCTGAAAAATGGTGCCCCGTCACACACTGCTCCCTTTTCTCTCAGAGGAGCAAATGAAGATGCAGACAGACACCGCGTGACACATCTATTTACACTGCTTCCCCTCCTCTTCCTCAGCCACACAGGGCTGAGAGCGCAGACACGCAGAGCACCCCCATACCGCGTCCCGGCTGCACTTCTCCCGTGAGAAGTGCTCCCCCGTGGGGCACAGGAGAGCAGCACCTCCTCAGCACCGCCCTCAGGGGTCGCTCTCAGCCCCGACCCCCCCCCCGGGGGTGCACAGAGCTCCGTCAGCTGTTGGGAGTGAGACCCACGCTACGTGGCAGGGGGCAGTGCTCCCGCGGGGCAGCAGGGGGCAGCGGCCTCTGCTGAGTGCCCCTTGCTTTTCCCAAATTCGATGACCAGCGGCTTCCCCTGCAGCCTGTACCCGTTCACCAGCAGCATCGCGTCCTGGGCCGACTGAACGTCTGCAAGGGAAGGGCACAACGGTTCTCCGCCCGCACGTGGGGGCCCCGGCACAGTACACCCAGCACAGCACGGCCACAAAAAGAGACGGAGCAAACCCCACTCAGCTCCACCCCACACCCCGGGGGGAGATGAGGAGGGCCGGGCAGGGGGCGGGGCTCACCGGGGAAGGTGATGAAGGCCTGGCCGCGCATGCGGCCGCTCAGCAGGCGGAACTGCACGGGCGTGCTGTGCTGCTGCTGGAACCGGGCAAACAGGGACACCAGGTCCTTCATGCTCACGCGAGGGCTCAGGTTCTTCACGTACAGCACCTGTTCCAGAGGCGCTCAGCCCTGTGCGTTCAGGGTGAGCGCTGGGTAAGGAGAGGCTCAGCTCCACGTACCTTGCTGGGCTCCCCAGGGCGGTAGGAAGAAAACCGAGGTATATTGCGGAGTTCCTCCTCCGAGAGCCGGTTCTTGAGGATCTCCTCTTCTGGGATGAACTCCACGGGCTCCTTTATAGTCACAGGCCCCGGGGGCGGCTGGTGGGGCTTTGCTGGACCGGGGCTGGAGGTTCCTTCCCCACCCGGCCGCTCCTCCTGGGCAGGAGGCTCTGACTCCTCGGTGGCAGTGCCCTGCGGGGCAGGCAGCGAGCACGCAGCACTGGAGGTGGGCCGCAGCCCTGCAGGCTGCTGCTGGCCCAGCACCTCGTGGTAAACGCTTTCCAGGTGAACCATGGGGTCCTTCTCATCCGTCACCCTCTGACCGTCATCTAATCCGCAACAGAGAAAACACCAGTGCACTTCAGCCCTTAACTTCCTCCACCGGTCTCCCCCGGGGCTCCGTCCCTCTTGTGGTTCAGAAACCCCACGCCTCGAGGTGGGGCTGCATCCCACCCAACTCCCACGTATCTCTGCTCTGTTAAACCCGCACGAGAACAGAGGGGAGGGGGGGGGGGGGGGGGGGGGGGCACACCTTGGTGGTACAGCGCCCGCAGGAACGAGTGGCGGTCCGTGCCCTGGAACAGAGCGTTCTCGATCTCCATCTCCCTGCGGCTCAGCTGCTTGCTGCCCGCAAACCTCTGGGGCAGCGCCAGGATGCGCTGCCGCTCGTCCATCTTCTCCTGGATGGCATCGAGGCGCTGCTGCGTGGCCTCGGGGGCCGCTCCCAGCCCGGAGCGCTGCACGAAAGGGATCCAAGCGGTACACGCTCAGCACCGCAGCGCTGCTCCGCTTTGGGGAGCGGCTGAGAGCCGAAGGAGTTCGGCCCCGGGAGGTGAAGGCTCCGGGCCGCCCCGCAGCCTGCCGGCGCTCACCTTCCCCGCAGCTCGGTTCCTCCATAGCGCGATCTCGGGCTCCGACAGCCCCAGCTCCCGCAGCGCTGCGGTCTCTTTGTCGCTTTCCTGCAGCGCCCGGAACTCGGGCAGGGTGAGGGCTCCCGCCGCCGCCTCCCCGAACGGTCTGTAAAACGCCGCCGGAGCGAAGCACCTCCGCTTCGACTTACACCTGCAAGACACAGCGGCACAACGGGGCGCTGAGCTCTGGGGGGGGGGGGGGGGGCACAACCAACCCCCAACCCCCGCCCCGGGCCGGGACCCACCGCTCGATGGAGGCGGAAGTGTCGAGCTGCTGCCGCAGGAGGCTCTTCAGCTGCCTCTCCCCCTCCGTCTCCAGGTCCTCCAGCAGCAGCTCATCGCCGCACACGGTGCTGCTCACCCTGCAGAGGACACAGCACCGCTCAGCGCGCGGCCGCGCCGCTCCCGCCCGCCCCGGAGCCCTCCGCTCACCTCCGCATGGCCGCGCCGCTCCCCGCCCGCTCGGGACTCCAACTCCCAGCGGCACCCGCGGCGCGGGCGGACGGGACACGTGGTGCAGAGAGACGCAGCGCCCCCCGGCGGCGGGGAGGACGCTCCGCCCCGCGCGGTGTTAAAGGCCGCCCCGCGGCACAGCTCCTGCGTGGTTTCTTCTCCCCCCGCAACGCAACACGCGGGAGGACCGCTCTTCCACTTGCGCAGCTGCTGGTTTGTAACCGGCCACCCACCCCACGCCCACGTGGAGGCACAGATACACAACGGTTTGTGCCCAAAGCGCAGGAAAAGCGTTCCACTTTCAGAAATGTGCCCCTCCCCTCCTGTCCACGTCGTCACGGAGCGGAGCATCAGCCGTCCGTCAAACCACTTCCACGAGGAGCCAAATAAGGGCTCCCCGAGCTCACACCAGGGCACAGAAGCAGCAGCTCAGCCCCCCCAAAGAGACCCAGAACTTAAAACAAAAGACATTTATTGCAATTTAAAAAGGAAAAAAAAAAAAGAAAGAAAGAAAGAAACAACAACAACAAAAAAAGCAGAGGCTGGGGCAGATCCCCACCAACCTCTTCTCTCCGGGCACAGGAGGGGATGCTCTGCACTCGGGGCCCTTCAGTCGAAGGTGATGCGGAAGCTGCGCTCCTGCTCCTTGCGCCGGCTCTCACACACCTTGGTCACCTCCTCCACCTTTCTCTGCAGCAAAGCTGCGGGGGGAGAACAGAGCTCACACTCAGCCCGAGTGCAACCCCACCCCGAGAAAGCATTTCCCATCCTGACATCGAGCTGCGATGGCACAGAGAGGGGAAAGCTGACAGAGCCAGCTCCTGGGGGAGATGCTTCCCCTGCCTGCCCCTCACTACAGCAGTGGGGGATCAGGCAGATGTCTCCGTGTGCTGGAAGTGCTCTGCTGCAGGAGCGCAGCCACAGCGAGCTCTGCTGTCAGTACAGTGCAGCGACACAGAGGAGATGCAGACTGCTTCCAGTCCCAGCACAGATCACTTGTTATCTGTTTCCAAACCAGTGACCCGCAGACCCTCGATCTCCAACCACAGCGATACTCGGCACAAACCAGAGCATTGCTTCGTTTCATTTCACAAAGGATTATCGGGAGCCACTCCACGGGGCTACAGCGTTATGTCAGGCTG
The DNA here is from genome assembly GCA_036925125.1 of Oreortyx pictus. Taxonomy (NCBI): domain Eukaryota; kingdom Metazoa; phylum Chordata; class Aves; order Galliformes; family Odontophoridae; genus Oreortyx; species Oreortyx pictus. The sequence goes on along the minus strand of JAUPFR010000012.1, from coordinate 18,418,416 downwards.
TGGTTTGGGTGCATTCCAGTTTAATTCTGCAGCGTGCCAAACCCAGAATGTTCCAGTGACATACTAAGCATTCCAGTAACATATTAAGCAACACGTTTCATCTTGGCAGCCTGCAGAAGTGACTGTGGCAAAGCTGAACAAGCAGCATCAATCTGACTGCAGTACCCCAGCACTGCGCTGCTCCTCATCCTGCAGTGCCCCCTGCTGCTGTTAACATCTGTCAGTACCAAACCCACCCACAACTCCTAAATCCCCCCCGTGGGCATAATCCCTGTCAGGACAGTTCCTTTCTTTTCTGCCTTCAGCATTGAGACCCAGAAGCAAAATAGTGAACTGGCTGAGGAAGTCCAAACCCATTGGCAGCAATCACAGTTCCAAGTCTTCACCACCAAGTCAACCTTTCCCTTCACACTGCTCTGAGTGATTGCTACTGCCACATGTGCACTAAAAGTCTCTGCTGAAGTGCCACATCATCAGGAAAACCCAATCAGAAGATTCCTCAGTGACCTTCAGGAACTCATTTCTAACCAGGTACGTGCTTCATATTTACTTCCCCTTTAAGCTGCAAGATGACTCTCACCTGAGTTCTGGTCAATCCATTGCAAGGAATCCATGTGGGCATTCAAAATCTTACAGATCTGCTGAAGCTAAACAGAAAGAGAAGGTGTGAGTTACTGTTAGAGGGCATCAGGATGACGAGCAGCACAGGGCAGCCTGCTGGAACAGGGAGCAGTCACATTTCTCACACGCACAGCTCTACCAACACAGCATTTTTGCTATGCAGCAGCTGTGTTGCTTTGCTTCTCTCTGCCATCACGAAAAGAAATGGAGTCAGAGCGTGCCTGTGGCTCAGTTTTAGTCAAACTCAGACCCAAGATGCACCACAATGTGAATCTCAGCCCTGAGGTGAGAAAAGGAGTGAGGAATGAGATAAAAACCTCAGTCTAAAACACCAAAGGGCTATTTTTAGCAAAAAAAGTCCTCAGTAAAGAGTGAAGAGGTTCAAGGAGCACTGAGATCAATGTGATACAGATCAAAAAGCCCGTAATTTGGGTCTTGTTTTCATAAGGATACAGAAGCAGCAGAGAAAAAGTATTGACAGTTGCTGCTTTTTTTGCACAAAGTGCTCGAACAGAACACAGGATCAAAGCTAAGAAACGTCTCTGAGTCGAGCTGTCTACTCAAGAATCACACCAGAAGCAAAAAGACAGAGCTCATCACAGAGTGACCACGCAGCCAGGCTGCTCACGTCGTTATCACACAAGCCTCACCAGAGAATCAATGAAGATAAAACACTTTTCCTAGGTTGAGACTACAAGCAGATCACCCACCAGCGGGCAAACAAAGTGCCAGCACTGCTCCCTAGCCCAGGCCTCTCACAACACACACACACACACACACACACACAGGTTGGACGTACCGGGTTGCTGGTGTCTGCGGGGCGCCCCGACGTGTTCAGGTGCTCAATGATGTCCTTGAGGTCTTGTGCCATTCGCTTCAGCTGAGCATCGATGTTTTCAGCCAGCTTGTAGCTGCAGAGGGCACAGGAACAAGTGTCAGTGTTCAAAGCCAACTGGAGGCAGCCTGCTCCCAGCCACCTCCTGGGTCTGTTTAGCACATGTTCAAAACGGATCTCTCTTACGTCCTCTCCCGTTCTTCATCCGCGTGCTGCAAGTAAATGGTCCCACTCTGCTCCTTCACAGACTCCTCCAGAGGGGTCAGCAAATCTTCCAGCTCCTTTTGCTGTGACAGAATGAAGTCCAGCTCCTGATCCAGTCTGAAAAGGACAACGTGAATGACTCAACACAACCCTGATCAGGCTGACGTTCTGGAGCCCCCCATACGATGCGAGATGATGGAGAATAAAAGCAATCAACCAAGTCATCTCAAGAGCTCACAGTTTCTCACCTCTTCTGATCAAGTTTCACTTTCTCTACTTCTCTGTGTAGTGAAGTAATCTGGAAATAGAAGACAATTATACCAGGAGAATTAGAAACGGAATGCAGACATAATCCAGGTGTAAGTTACATATACTAATTTTAAAGCAGAAAGCTGGCACCTGACCTTCTCTCCATTCTCTATCAGGGTCCGATCCCAGGCATTCACTTGTGTAGCCTGATGAAGGAAATGTTTCTCTTGATCTTCCAGCTCCAGGCTCCACTTGTTTATCAGACTCTCCAGCTGGGCATATGTCATCACCGGAGGTGCACTGAGAGGAAGCATGGGACAGTACAGAACACCAGGCTCAGAAATCAAAGCACAACCTTGACAACCCTGTGTCTCTTTCCCTCCAGCACTCACCGGCACCAATAGTGCCTCGTGCCTTAGTCAGGAGACAGCTGTAACAAGATACTCACCTGGCTGTTGTTATGGTTATAGCAGCTGTAGAAGTCACTGCTCCAATAGTGCCAGTTGTAGTTAATGGCTTAAGGTTCAAAGCAAAGCCGGAAGCAGAAGTGCCTGAAAGAAGAAATTTAGATCCAACAACAGAAGAGGACATCTGCTGCATAACATCAAGGACAGGTTCAAAATACTTCTCAACCACATCCCCTTCACAAATTGCAAATCCCACATGTGTTGGGAAGGGCACGAAGCACTCCTTGGCACAATTAACTGGACTGTAAATATTCGACTAGCGGCTCCAAGAAAACGAGGAGCTGGCAGTCTGCACTTTGCATGGCCCACATCCCTCTCCAACTCCTTGTGCTTTAATATTAGAGCTAACAACTCTAGCAGCACACCCAGGCGCCGTGCTGCACCACTGCTGCTGCAGTGCATTTTGTAGAAGAGATTCCCACATTCCCACAAGGTAAAGGAGCAGCTATCAGGCAGTACCATCACTCAGCCACACAGCACTTTTGCCATCGATCCAAATCCTTCAGTGACTCCAGAGACAAGCTATAGGAGTACCCTGAGGGCTGAGCAGCAGCCACATTGTTAGACTGAACACTGACAGCCAGCTGCATCCACAAAAGGATGCTCCATCCTGAATCTGGAGACTGCAGCAGCAAATTCCACTGCAGATTTTCACTTGCAGGTTGCCACTTCAATACGGTGCTCAGCACAAACTTTTCTTTCCCCAATCTGGGTGAAATTCAACACTTGGACACTTATAATTCAGAAGAAACAGCTTAATGAAGTGGAATCAAAGTGGAAATTTGCTCTCGCCAACCACCCCCACAATCCCCAGCCTTTCTCTTCCCTCCTGTCCCACAGGAGTCTCCCCCCAGGCTCTCACAGCAATCCTGCAACTGCACAAAGAGGTCAGAGACAGAGCAGTTCATCTCTTTACTCTGCTCACTCCAGACCAGAACTTCAAAGCCCTGCAGGCTTTCACCCAAAGGCTTTTTACTGCAGACAGACTCTCAGAAGTCATAAGTAACCGTGAACGCTGGGAGATGAAAAAGGAGGATGACAAAGAAACACTGTGCTATTCTCAGTTACTGGAGGACACTACAGATCAGCACTGCCCTTTATATAAGCACTAGAAGGAAGGCAGGCTTCCTTATCTCCATCAGTTCTTCAGCATCTGGGTCTTACTAGTGGCAGTGCTGGTTGCTGCAGCTGTTGTCCCAGGAGGTTTCAGCCCAAATCCAGATGCTCCAAGACCAGTTGTACCAGTGGAAGGGGCACCGACTGCAATCAGAAGACAACATTACAGTTTGTATATCCCATTAAATACAGCTCTCCATTGAAAAACAGAATTTCTGAAGCTCCTGTCCTGCTCCTGGCAGACAGCATCAACCACACTGCTTGTTTGCTCCCTCCTGTACAGAGGATCTGTGCGCTGTGACTCACGTGTGAGGCCTGTGCTGGTGGACGAGGCTGGAGCTGAAGAACTCGCTATGGATGCAAACAGCACAGGACCTGTTGAGCCAAGAAGGGGAGCTGTGCTGGCAGGCGTTGTTGTAGATGCTGTGGTTGTTACTGCAAACAGAAGAAGCGTAGATGTTGTACAGGCACAACCCATCAGGCTTTCATACACTTCAGAAGAACAGGGCTAAGAACGGGACACAAACTGGCCTAACTGCACCCACTTTTTAAGGATGCAAGAGAATTCTGACCTACTTTCCCTGTATTTCCCTTCAACCTTCTCTTTTCCCCATGCACATTTTAAGTTTGGGGCTCCTTTCTGTTATGCTCCAGTCAGCTGTACAGGGCAGAACTTTACACGAGACAAAAAACTGCAGCACACTAACCAAGTTCAAGAACTCACACAGATCACCGATACCACTGCAGATTCACAGTAACAAATCATTCCAGCCCACATCCAGATTCTGGTTTGGAAAACTACAGGCAGGACAGAAGGTTCCCTGAGTCTCAAGTAATTATTTCCTACCCCTTTTTTCCCTACCTCCCAGTTTGCTCCCAAAGGACAGCGTGGGGCCCTGGCTGGTGCTGGCAGTCAGCGTTGCTGTGGGAGCAGTAGTGGCTGCTGTTGAAATCAACGATCCGAAGTTCAGACCTGAAGTAAGAGCAGCAAAAGCACAAAGGAAAGATGAACCTTTTACTCCAGAGCAACTGATCACAGCCCTGAAGTTCACAGAAGAGAAGAAGGAAACATTAACACCAAAGGAAACAAATGCTCAGCGTTATTTAACAACAGAACCAGAGACAGCAAGCTCAGCGATTACAAGGCTTTAACAGATAATTCAGCACCGATGAACACTGCGAGCCAGCAACCTTCCTTCTGTGTACAAGAAGGAATCACAGCCATAGCTTTATTTCACACGAGCAGAAGGAGATTTCAAGCAGCACGCAGCCCCCCCCCGGCCGTGCTCATGGTGACAGCCCCCACTCCAAGCTCAAGCACTCACCAGAGGACTGTCCCCCGAGGCTGAAGGGGGCTGCAGGCTGGGCCACGCTTCCCAAGCTGCCAGCAGTGGTGGCAGCAGCAGCAGCAGGTGCTGCTCCAAAGGTCAATCCTGCGGGTGCTGCTTGCGGAGCTGCAGTGCTCGTGGCACCGATGTTGAAGCCAGTTGCTCCAGCCTGAGTTGTGGTGCCACTGGAAAAAGTGAAGCCTCCAGTTGTGCCAGGCTGAGCGGTGGTGGCGGCAGTGGTGGCAGCAACTCCAAACACGAAGCCTGAAGGGGCTGCTGCTTGACTTGAGGGCACGCTGGTGGGCGCAGAGGTACCAAACCCAAAACCTCCCGTGATTCCAGTAGCTTGAGTTGTGCTAGTGGCTCCGAAGTTTAGTTTGGGGGCATTTCCCCTAAGAAAGAGAAAAGTAAGAGCAGTAAGCCAGCCTGCCCAAGCCTGCATTCTGCAGCACTGAGTCTCCTTATGGTGACACTCCCTTATACTTCCACACAGCAATACATTCCAAAACATCTGCAAGCTGCTAACCCTCTCAGCCCTCTCTGCATTTCCTCCACCTGAGGCTGCTCTCTCAATTACCTTCAGTTCCCCCCCACTGCTCTCACGCAGCCATTTTCTCTAACAGTAAATCTGAAGAACCATTTGAAAGGATCCCACCGCCACAAAGCGGTTCCACTTGGACAGGGAGGAACTCTAAGTGCTCCAGAGCTTGATCACGAGGAAAAAAAAAAAAAAAAAGACGTTTGCTATTAAAACTCACCCTCTCTTCATTCAAAAGCGCTGCGACTCAGAGCGAAATACAGAAGCGAGCCTACCTCCCTGGCTGGGACGGCTGCGCGCAAAGTGAACCTCCTTACAGCGCTGCCCCGTGCCTCGCTGAGGAGACACCCAGCGGACCGGAGGAAGCCACAGGAGACGGAAACCTCACCTGCAGTCCCTCTGTTCAGCTGACGCTCGGCCCTAACCCACACCCCACCCCCCCATAACCCATCCCCCCCCCCCCAACCCACACCCTCCCCCCCCCCCCACCCACACCCTCCCCCCCCCCCACCCACACCGCCCCCCCCCCAACCAACCCCCACCCCCCCCCGCCCCCCAGCCCATCCCCCCCCCCGCCCCCCCCCCAACCCAGAGCCCGTCCCGCGGCCTTCACCCTAACGGGAAGACTCCCGCAGCCGGGGCGGCGGTAGCGGCGGGCGTCCCGAAGCTGAAGGCGGCGGGCTGAGCGCTGCTGGCCGGCGTGCTGAAGGAGAAGAGCGCGGCGGGCTGGCTGCTGGCGGGAACCGGCGCCGCGCCGCCGAACGTGAAACCCGCGGAGGGGGCGGGCGTGAAGGAGAAGCCGGTGGCCGCGGCGGTGGTGCTGGCGGCCGTCTTCGGCGTGCTGAAGGAGAAGCCGCCTCCCGCCGAGCCGAAGCTGAACTGGCTCATGGTGCGGGAGCAGCGGGCCCCGCAGCGCCCACCCGCACCGCCACCGCGCCCAGCGCCGGCGCACGATGATGACGCCGCTGATGAGGCCACGGCCGCGCGCGCCCGACGCCGCTCTCTGCGCCCGCCCAACCACCGGCCGCGCTTTCGCCGCTCCCATCGGCGATTGGTTGGGCTCTCCGCCACTCGTCGCTCGGCCCCGTTGGATTGGCTGAGACGTCGATGGAGGCGGGAAAAGGAGCGCGGAGCCGTTGCCGTAGCAACGGGGGACGCGGGGCTGGCGGCGGTGGGCTCCGGCTGCGTGACGTGGGGCCGTGTCTGCCGCGATCCGTGTGCGGCACCGCGCCGTGGGTGCTCGGACCCTGGGGGTTCCATCCCGACCCAAACGGCGCCGGGGGAGCGGCAGAGAGCCCTGTGCAATCCGCAGTGGCAGCGCGGGGCTGTGAAGTCCCGCAGCCACCGACCTGCCGCTGGCTCTGGTCAAATTCGGGGCTTAAAGAGCGCGCAGCGATTGAAGGAGGGCAGCGCAGGGAAAGGCTTTGCTCCTCCTGACCTGCTGCTTGTTCGTCCGCAGGTGAGGAGCGAGGATGGACGTGGATATTTCTTCTGTCTGCTCCTTGCAGTCCCTTGCCAGGCTGCTCAGTGATGCCCGTGGGGATGGAGGCGACGATGACTTTGATGTGAGTTTTTCATGCGACTTCTTCACAGCATATCACTGCCCGACCGTGCTAACCGAGGAGACGCAAGCCTCTCTTATCCCCGTGCAAAGAAAAAGGGAATTAAAACCTCAGAAGGTTTTGGAGTGGCTGAAACCACCCCCAAATATGTATTTCAGGGTTTTAGGGAGGAAGATGGCCCAGGAATCCGAGGAGACCACAGAATGGGAGAGGTGCTTATTTTTTTTTTAGCCTAAAGAAAATGAGAGCGTGTGGTTGGGAGAGTTCCAGGCACTTAAATTTCCTCCTCCTTTCCTCTGAAGTCTTTTAGAGGTGGGGGCAATTACAGTGACATGCAGCGTCTGAGTAAGGACTGAAACATCCGGGGCAATGGGATGTATGAATTCTGTACCGGGCACTGATGAAGCACAGTTGATCCCAGAAGTACAATGGGTACGTTGGGCACTGTGGGACGGGGAAGGGCGAGTAATCATTCTAAGGCGAAGGATCTGAGTGATTAACGAGAGAAGTATCTCTACGTTCCTTATATCAGTTCAACTCTGGACTGGAAGCAAATCACAGAAGATCATCTCTTGCTCCTGCAACGTACAACTGCAGAGTTATGTAGGCAGGTGCGAGTGCTGGGGGGAAGCAGCCTGCTCTGCTTGGCTCAGGTGACAATGGACAAGGCCACAGAGATTGCTCGAAACACTGGCAGGCCTCCAAGGATTTCAAACAACACAGATAACAAAAGCAGCAAATGTCTGAGCTCCTCCATCAGCTCTGGAGGCAGAGCCAGCTGGCTGGCCAGGCAGCTGTGTGCAAGAGCTGGCTTTGGGGGCATCTGTGGGATAAGATATGTCCTGAAGGTTCCTTTCAGTAGCTGGTAGATGTGGTCCTTCACGCTCCAGCTGCCCTTCAGCTCTTTGATGCTGGCTTTCTGAAGCTGGCATTATCGCTGTACATCTTTGCAGTAAACATCCTGGTTTTAAAAAGAATTTGTTTACATCTTAATAATGAAATGAATGACACTTCAGAGGCAGAAAGGGAAAATTGCTACGAGTTGTGTCAATTAAGCCTGAGTCAATCTGGGCAATTTGAAATCTTTGTTTGGATTTAATTTAATGTTCTGTGCATGCTTCTATCAAACCGAGGAATCTTCACACAGATATAGAAATGCCTCACGTTGGCCTATTAGCACTAAATTGATTCATGATTAGAGGAAAATGCTGTTGCCTCGTATGATCTCTATACTGTTAAAAGGAGCCGCACGTAGCGGCCTTGGTTGCTTGCAGTGAAAACAGGGCAGGCAAAGCACGACAATTTTCTCAAAATGCCATGGAAACGAATCTTTGAGACGTGCTTCTGGCTGCAGCACTGCTCCTGGGAGTCCTGTCTGCACCCACTGCAGCAGGGGGACTGTGCTTAGCGAGGGGAAGAGGTATTCCGTGCCTCAGCCACGAAGTGGTGGGGGCATCTTTGACTCCAGCAGTGAGCTCTGCTAATACGTTGTAATTACTGACGTGATTGTTACTGAGCTGTGACAATTAATTGGAGTCCCGTTTGGGTTTTTGCAGCCGTGCTGTTCTGCCAGTGCCCTGACTCCTGGCAGCATTGGACCAGCAAAGAAAGAGAGCACTGGTGAGGAGTGTTTGTATATCTTAGCATTCAGTCGTGCGTTAACAGAATACAGCAGCTGTTGTAAGTTAACACAGATGGTTTACTCCAATAAGCGAGTGGACCTTTGAGATAGAAGCAGCATTACATTTTTATAGTTACACTAAAAGTCTTGTTTTCCTGGAAACTTAACTGCAGAATGTACAAAGAGCAGCAGAAAAGGTAACTCTGGAGGGCAGCACCTCGAGTGGTGATGATAAACAGAGCGCGGAACGTGGGCTGGTGGGAGTCATAATGGGCAGCAAAAAGCTCCATACACATACTTCCACGGAACTGTTACTGCCTAGAACAAGCAAGAGGGCAGATCTGAGTCTGGATGAAGGATGAAGTGTTGGGAAATATGCTGTGAAGCACAGATGTGTGCCATTATCCCCAGAACTTTGAGGACACGTGGCATGAGAAATAAGCTTCACTCGGGACCACCCTCAACGGGCTGAGAACAGTTGTTCTCCTTTCTCCTTACTGCACCTCGCTCTTTGGAAATCCCACTGTGTCAGGTTGACCAGGTTTGGGACAGCCCACGTTCTGCTGATGGACTTCCCTGGGTCGTCAGTACCTTATCTGTGCTGTGCTCAGTCACTGATGGCTTTATATGTGAGGGAGAGATCCTTTTGTAAGTGACTCTGCTCACTTAAAATCTCGTGTCAGGGACATGGGGAGAGATTAATATTTCATCGTTCTCCACTTTAATCATTTTGAAGCTCTAGATATTCTATGCCTGAAAGGACAATTTCCTTGACATAGAGGTTGCATAAAGGAGATTTAAGGGAAAGGAATAGGAAATGTCCTCCCTCTGCAAGTTCAAATCCTTATGATATTGACGGGAATGGGATCATTAATTACAGTGGGTTTCTTTTGATGAAAGGATTTTTTTTTTTCCCCTAAAGTCTGGAAAAGCGAATGCTTTTAGCAAACCTGAAAGAGGCATTCTGTAAAATGAGGGATTCTTCTCATCGCTTACAGATACTTCACAGCTGAAATCTGAAAACAGCAAAACTATTTGGAACACAGGAGAGGTCCCAGAAGGATCTGAATTTGACGACACCTGGGATCCTAGAGAACAGCCAGAGTAAGAGATGTGGGATGGCATGCTTGGGTTTGATGTGGTTGGGATGGGAAGGTGAGTGAAACACGGCAGCGTGGAGAGCGTGTGATGAAAGGAAGGACAGCAGCACTGCAAGTAAAGCAACAAGTGAGAAGGGATCGTAACTTCTCCCCTGGAAACCTGATCTCATAAGAGAAAGGTAGAGTTGATTTTTCTTGTCTCAAGACTATTTGCAGTGTCAGATGCTTGTACAAAATGGGATGAGGGAGGGGAAGCAGACCAGCAAAATGACCTGGTGGCTGTGAAACGTGCCACGTTGGTGTGAAGTGCCTGGTTGTTCCTGCTGCAGCTGAAGTGTGCTCGTTATTCACACTCAGACTCACAGAGCACTCAAACTTATGTTTATTTCAAAGAATTAAACTCTTCAGAGACAACTACTACCATAGGAAGGAAGGCTTTATGCTGGCAGCCTTAAATCTTTTTATTCAATCATAGTTTCCCATGGGACAGCCTTAAAAGGGTTGGCCTTAAAGCAGCCTTAAAGCAGCAAGGGTGCTTACAGAAGTACAACATTTTAGAAGTAGGCAAACGTGGTGGTGATGTTGTAGACTGTAGAGGTCAGAAAGCTTTCAGGGTCGAGTAATTAGCAAAGCAGCATTTGAATTGATCATCTCAGTGATCTGATGGCTGCCCTGGAGCACTGGATGCTGGAACAGATGGCCTGAAGTCCATGGAGCAGCACATGGTACGCAATCCTCGTCCACAGACCTCATTTTTTCCCTGCACGTCATTCATATCACCACTTTGATTTTTTTTTACCATCTCCTGATATAAAAACTGGACCTGAGGAACCCCCATCCTGTGGTGTACTTGCTCCTCAAACCACTGCTGAGGTACTGAATGTACTTTCTTCGCATTGTGGGCACAACAGGAGCCTTATTTCGTGCTATTTTTGACCCTTCCCTCCCTGCTGGCTGCCACGCAGCCCTACTCCAGCCTCCAGCAATTATGTCCTGTGTTGCACAGATGAGACGAGGGTATGAATCTTTGTAATAGTTCATCAAATTAAATCGTAGGGAAAGGCCCAAAAGGAAAACAGATGGTGAGAGGTGCATCCAGAGCTGCTAGACAGATTTCTCATTGACTTAGGAATTATTACATATGCACACGAGCACTGGAGATGTGAAAAATACTTTCCACGCACTTTTTCCAACAGCTTTGAGAAGAGGCTCCATTTATTTTGCTCAATTTAGCAGGAGTAATACGTTCTAAATGCAATCTTTCAGTTCGTATTCCCTCATTCACTGAATATCAAGAGCAAAGATACATGTGATTCTAGATTTCGTAGGGTTCTTAATTGAACAAATTGATTTGAAGGGGAATGAAATTAATGTTGGCCGAATGCAAAACAATTAAAATTAGGCAAGATAAGAGAGGCACCTCTGGGCTGCAAGAATAGGCTGCGTGACAGGACATGTAATTGGCAGCACCCTTTTCCAAGTCTCTCCCCCTGACTCTGTGCTTTGGCTGCTTGCTGAGGATCACATTCACTCCGAATGCCTCTTCTGCTCCGTGATCCTGCAGCTGCTGAAGTAGAGACAGCGCAGTGATTACAGAGGAAGGTGGAATGAATGCCTGTGTTCTAGCAAACTGTCACTGCTCTGGACAGAAATGCAGCGCTGTTGGCTTGAAGAAGTGAAGGGAGACTGACAAGTGGGAGAGAATGTGATAAGAGCATGAGTGCTCATGCCAAGATTGATGGTCCTCTGAGAAATCCAATTTCCTTTAGTCTTCTGGCCTGTCCCTGGTATTAGCCAACTGCCCTTCTTTTTCAGGTATGAGATTTTATTCAAGCAGCAGGTGGGAACAGAGGACGTCTTCTTTGGGATGAACAGGAAAGACCCTTCCACAGCCTGCTGTGAAGACATGGTGGTGAGCTGAGCCTCTGCTTCCCATCTCTTCCCTGTGCCCTGTTTCTGCACACTTGAAATCTTGCCCTCTTCTTGAGGCAGAGCATAAGCACTGAGCTGCACAGCTGCCTTCAGCCTCCTGTGAGAGTTTTCTTTGTAGTTTTCCAAGCATTTGCAGTTTACATCTGCTCTTGCTAACCCAAGGAACTTGTGTGCACCTCATTGAGGATCTCGGGTACTGAAGAGAAGCTGTGCAATGTGTGTCACAGGCAGAATAGACCGAAATGAAAGCAGCTCTAAGACAAGGTTCCGCCTTGGATACAGTTTTGGGATGGGGAGAGACTGGGAAGGAGATGATTTTCATCTGCCTGCATTCGTTACAAAGTGTGTGAGTTAGCAGGATGCTGCAGTGCTGACAGCCTAACACATCCCGTCCCATCATGATGTGATCAAAGACCTCCCTGCTCTCTTAATTTAATGGCTGGTACATTTGCTGTGTGATTTTTGGAGCTGCCTTTTACAACCTGCACATCTACGTATCCTAAAGACAGCTTTACCTCTGCTCATCATTTCAGATTAAAATCAAGCTGCCAGAGACCAAGTTCTCAGACATCACCTTAGATATCCAGGACAAAGTTCTTGACCTCCGAACTCCCCGAAAGTAAGTGAAACACTACAGTGCTTCTGTAGGGAAGCTTAACCCTCTGCCCCAGACTGACTCCCTGCACTGAGTGTGGTGTGAATGGCCTCCTGCTAGTATCAGTCACTTCAAGATGCACACTGTGGATTAAGGCCAAAATCAGTTCTCTCCCCAGTGGGCTAACTGCAGAAAAGCCACCTTTCTGACAGACAAAAAGAGCCTGAATTAGTCACCCCTTGCAGAAACTCAACCTAAAGATGCAACAGGGCTGGAAGGATGTTTGGGAGTGCTAGCTCTGAAACAGGAAAGCCAGGAAGGGCAATTGTCCAGGTTATGACTTGCACAACCAGACGTTGGTAGAAGAGTTGCCTTAATGCAATGCTGCAGGTGTAGGAAAACCTCCGCTTCCATTTTCTCCTGCAATTTTGTCTTTCTGGTGACTCAGATCTGCCATTATCTTAGTATCCAGCTGTCTCGAGTCACAAGCCTTGCAAATAAAAAGTTTGCTGTAAATCTGATGGTTGCTTGGGTACAGCCTGAGCCAGCACCGTTTTGCAAATGTGAGTGCAAATCTGCTCAGTGTGAAAGAAACAAATAAGATTTCAAGTTTCTACATACGGGGGAAAAAAAGCCACTGTGTTCTCACAGATGTACGGGAGGGCTCAAATGAATTGTTTTGCACTGTGTAGTCCTGCGGCTGATCTAAGCCCAGCTGATTTCGTGGACTTCCCCACGTGCTATCAGCTAGCTCCCTTCGGTAGGTGGAGTGCAACTGTGCATTGACTGCTGTGGCTCCTACAGAACAGATGAGAAGGTCTGGAGCCCCAGCTTGGAGTAACCCCCATATCCATGCTGCCATGCTGTCTCGTAGGGTACAGTGGTTCATGTGGTTTGGGCTACGAAAACTCACTGTGTCCTCTTTGACAGGAAGCTACTGCTGCATCTCCCTTGCCCTGTGGACAGCAAGAAGGGGAGAGCTCGTTTTCTCTCGGAAGAAGAGCTCTTGGAAGTCACCTTAAGGATGACAAGGGAGTTTGATTTCATCAATTTTGCCTGAGTGAGAAGTGGGGAAACTTTAAAAAAAGTAATCTCTGTAAATCCAAAGCCTTTTCAAAATCTAAATGGTCATGAGATTGTTTCCCTTTGACAGTGGGACCGTAATGGAATAAATTCAGTAAGTCAGGAGGTGAAGAAGGTCCATTCATGGCACGCACAGGTCCTGTAAGCTGGGGCTGTCTGGCTCTTGAACTGCTCTGGTTAAAGTTCTGCTTCCTTCAGACCCACACAGGCTCTGAATCTGGAAATGGGAGATGACAAATTCTGCAAACTGGGGAAAGTCTTTCTGTGGTTTGGGTCCATCAGTGGCACAGGGAGGCTCTGACCAGCAGCTCTGGTTCCTGGGTGCTGTTGGAAGACTTGCAAGTGAGGTGTGTTTGGCCTCCAGCAGTGGCACTGAGGCCAATTCAGAGCCTGCTCCAGAACTTCAGGATTCCACAGCCACATCTCTGAGGCTTTTACCCTGGCAGAACAAGGCAGGCAGCTATTGCTGGATTGCTGAGCAACTCAGCTCTTCCGAATGGTCTGTGACAATATGTGGTTCAATGTCATCTGTTCACCTGCTGTCCCTCCAGCTATTCTTCTGATCTTTATTAATGAAAGAATATGCTCTAATGAACCATTCTGGTTACCTTTCACTCTTCCTCCTCCGCATGATACCCTGAGAGACTTCCTAAAACTGGAAGGAGAGCAATTTTGCATTACAAAGTACCATTTTCTTAAAGGGCTGAAGCGCAGCAGGAGCTTTTGTTTTGGCCTTCAGGTCTAATCTGGAGCGACAGAGATGGGTAACCAAGAGATTTCTCTTACCACCTTCTGGGCAAATACATTCACTGAGCACCGTTAATGGTGCAGGAAGCAAAGAGATCCTCTCAGCGATCAGAGAGGAGAGGACAAGCAGGGCTGGTGCTTTGATGCCTCTTAATCAAATCCTTTAATCTGCAAAAATAAAGTGGCTCTGGTCCTGCATTTCTCTGGCATAAAAATAACACAGAATTGGCCAGCTCGGTGGGGACGGTGTCCATGCAGCTAAACCTTGGACAGGGAAGATGGCTTGAAGACACTGACGGTGATTTTTCAGATGTATTTTTGTCAGTGGGAGTTTTCAGAGTTTGCTGCCTGTCCTATACTTCCTTGTAACTCTCAGGTAAACCTGGCTGGTGTTCGTATGCTGCAGCCACTTAACTTAAGGTGGTTCCATTCCTTGGGTCAGAGTAATACCACCCAAACTCTGCTTTGGTGTTAATGCACTGGAAAACAGTTATGACTCATCCTAAGCCATTGGGCACTCTGACAGCACTCAGGGGCTGCTCCAATTTGTGTCTGAAGTTTCCATACATTGCATTTGAACGTCTCTTATTCCAAGTGCACAAAGCCACGGGGGGGGGGGAACAATGCAGATGTAGGAAGGGCTGAGATCATTCCTCCTGACTCAGTGCTGCGTGTGATTGCCAAGAAGTGACACTGAGGCTGCTTCTTGGAAAAGGCCTGCTTTGTGCTCCACGGGCAGCGTGCTGCTACGCTCTTCCGTTTGCAATGTCACTGACAAAAAGGGGGGGGCTTGGCCCTGAGCTTGTACACGTGTGCACATCAAGTTTGTCCAAAGGCATCCCATAAGTCACAGAATCACAGAACTGAAGGAGTTGGAAGGGACCTCCAGAGATCATCGAGTCCAACCCCCTGCCAAAGCAGCTCCCAGCCCAGGTTGCACAGCTCGGTGTCCAGGTAGGTCTGGGACATCTCAAATAAGGAGATATGTGCAGCTCCAGTGCTCTGTCACTGCACTGGGAAGAAGTTCCCACACACACTGGTGCAGAACTTCCTACGCTTCAGTTTGTGGCCATTTCCCCTCGTCCTATTGCCACACACTGCTGAGAAGAGTCCGGCCTCGTCCCTTTGCCTCCTGCTCCTCAGATATTGATAGACGTGGATCAGATCCCCTCTGAGTTTTCTTCTCTCAAGGCTGAGCAGCCCCAGTTCTTTCAGCCATTCCTCATAAGGGAGGTGTTCCGCGCCCTTTATCATCTTTGTAGACCTCCACTGGACTCTTCCCAGCAGATCCCTGTCTGTTTTGTACCAGGAGCCCAGAACTGGGCACAGTGCTCCAGGTGAGGCCTCACCAGGGCAGAGCAGAGGGGGAGCATCACCTCCCTGGACCTGCTGGCCACGCTCTCCTTAATGCAGCCCAGGATCCCATTGTCCTTCTTGGCCACCAGGGCACACTGCTCACGGCCAGCCTGCCACCCACCAGGACACCCAAGTCCTTCTCAGTGCTCCTCTCCTCAGTGCTCCTCTCCAGCAGCTCATCCCCAACCTGTACCAGTGCATTAGGTTATTCCTCCCTAGGTGCAAGACCCTACACTTGCTCTGTTAAACCTCATCTGGTTCCTCCCTGCCCAACTGTGCATCCTGTCCAGGTCTCACTGTATGGCAGCACAGCCTTCCAGCATGTCATCCACTCCTTCCAGCTTCATATCATCAGCAAACTTGCTGAGGGTGGACTCCACCCCCTCCACAAGGTCATTGATGAAGATGCTGAACAGGACCGGACCCAGCACCAATCCCTGAGGAACACCACTGAGTACAGGCCTAGGTCCACAGCAAAGAGTCCAGCTCTGCTCTTCCAAGCCCTGTCCCAGTCCTTGATCCACAAGATAGCACTGCCCTTATATTTGACCACAGCAGTTCCCTAAGCCTTAAATCAAGTCCTGTTTAATATGACGTCAATGTTTGATGCTGACAACGAAGGTGAGTTTGGCTCTTTTGGACCCTCTCCAGCGCTTTGGTCTCATTTCGAATGGAAATGAGCATGTGCCACACTTCTATCCATGCCCTATTTTCTCCCCATACATTTTTAAACCTGTGTACATTTCATTTGCATTCAAGAGGCAAAAATCTCAGAGGTAAGTAAGTTGTATAAGAGCGCTGGCTGCTGAATAGGAAATAGAAATCAGTGCAGGGATGTGCACGTTGCTGCTCTCATTGGGCCTCTTGCCATCACCCTTTGGAGATCCTCCTCTCAAGGAGACCGAGGCCACCCTGGAACAGGTTTTGGTTTTGGTGGGTTTTCGTGGTGGTGTTTTTCTGTGGGTGGTCCCAGCTACAACACGGTTAACTTGTTTTGCAATCGCTTGGAGGCAATTCTGCTTTGCTGAACCAGCGCTGGCAGAACATCTTTTGAAGGGGATACAAAAACCCCTTCGCCTCCAAACATCAAAGCTATTGCCTAAGTACCACTCCAACACCTGCAGGCATCTTAATTAATCAAAATTATGAGCCCAGTTAAACAACCCTGCCATTAAGCCCCAGCCATTAAGCATCATCAAGCTTTATTTGGTTCCCTAAGAAACATCTTGATTAAATGTATTGCAGTCAAGTAGAGGGTGGTGTAGCTGTGGCAATGAGACGGAGGCTGTTTACAGAGGTATCCTGATAAGCAACGTGTGCTATTGCCTTGTTGGCACCTTGTGTCCTGCAGCGGTGGTGGCAGAGCCATTGCTCCCTCTGGGACTTGCTCCTGCACCTGAGCCACAGTGTTTCATGAGGTGTGCATCCCAGCTCGCTCCCTTTCACTTCCCGTTGTCTTCTTGGTCACCTTTGAGGCTCTGCCCCTGGCACAGAGGCACAGGAACACCTTTGGCTTTGGAGTATTTCTCTCAACCCAAGAAGTGTTCGACCACTTTGGCCTTTTCCAGCATAAAAACGGGAGGAGTGGGAATGGATAGAGCTGATTTGGTTAAATGTTTAGGCGGTGATATAGGCGAGCTGGATGTGTCCTGGACATCTGGGATCGCTAAGAGATGTAAGCAGCCGTGGCTGAGGTCGGTGGTGCTCTGAGTGCTGACTGTGCTCCACATGTGCGCGGTAACAAGGAGCTGCCATGCAGCGTTTGTCACAGACCTTCAGGAACATTTTATCCCATGGAAGCAGACACTCATCACAGGGAGTGGAGCACGACCCTCCCCTGCCCTGCTCCTCATGAAGAGAGCTGAGGTGTTTACACTGGGAACACTGGGGGTGTTCTGGGGGAAACTGGTGGAGCTGGAGGTGGGGGTGGCACGGGAAGGCAGCACCCAGCAGGACGGCAGCACTGCCGTGCTCAAGGGCTGAAGGACCCCCAGCCACAAACTGCACACTGTGGCTCTCTGATGGATGCTGATGGGTAACAGCTCCCAGTGTGGTGGAGGGGTGGGATTATGGGACGGGGCAGTGCTGGAGCAGCAGTGTGTGGCCGAGCACAGGAACCCGGCACTGCTGGTGGCCGAGTGCTCTGTGCCCTTCTTCTACTTCCAGAGAGGAGGATGGGCTCAGTGGAGGATGGTGGGGGCTGAGTACCCTGCGGAATAACTGCAGAATGGCAAAAATAGCTCCTTAAAAGCCTCCGAAGCGGAGCAATCCTAATGGCTGCTCCTGACATCTCAGGCTCTGCATGTCCCCATGTCGCTGCGGAGTGCTCAGAGCTCAGGCTGCTTTCAGCCCACTGCACCACAGTGTTACTCAAATTTCCCAGGCTGATTTTTGTGTTCAATTCCATATTCTTTGCGTCACTCTTATGGGCTCTCTCAATCATGTCCCCCTCCGTGCCCATGTGCACACACACGAGTGCCTCTCTGCGTCTCCGCAGCCTCGTCTCTGTTTGAAGGATGTTCCTCTATCAGCACGATCTTCAGAGCATGGAATTGAACGGGGAATTGGGTCTCTGCAGCCGCAGAATCTCAGCATCTCTCCCTCCACACCCACACTGTTTCCTTGTGCACTCTCTCTGGGATATCTTGTCTGTCCTGGCAGCGCTTCCATACTTTATTTCAGGCAGATCAGGTATGCAGAGCTCAACCCTCTGAAGATGCTTTGGTGCCAGTGGGTGCACAAGGCACTGACTGGGGCTCTGTGGGGCTGTGCCGTCCTCTGTGGCAAAACAGAGTGGGTGGGAGCTCACAGGGACTGAGGAGTCCTCCACCAGAGCCATCACCAGGGTGGATTTGCCATAAATCCAACCCCATTCACATCACTGGTGCTCAGATCCAAACTCGAAGGGCAAGGGATGCTTCATGATTTTCTTCAGACTCCCAACTCTGTGGTTAATTGCTCACCATCTCGGTGCTGTTCTGCTGAGCCAGGACTCAGCAGAGGGCAGCTAGGGGCTCTGCCATTGACATTCACTGCTACGGTGGGGATCCATTGCTCACACTTGGTGAGAACAGGACTGCTCCTTCCCTCTGCATGCAAACACAGCCTCACCCAAGCACCCAGGGCTGCTCTCAGCTTCAATCCACACATCTCAGAGGGGCACTGCTTCTGAAATCCTGGCCTGAGGTTTTCTGTCACTGGAAATCTGGGCTTAAAAGCATCAAGAAACGTGCAAGCCCCCGCAAACACCAGTTAGAACAGCCACCTTTCAGCCTGGAAATACCAGCTCTTCCTTTTGATCAGACAGCACCCAGCATCACTGGTGCCACAAGAGCAGGATCAAATTGCCTCCTTAGTTTTCCCAGTGTGTTGACTCGCTGCGCTTGGTGGCATTTGCAGTTAAATCCATCTCATCTTCCCCAGCCCAGCACTCACTGCTGGCAGGGCATGCAGGAGAGGGGGAGGGAGAAATAAAAGCTCACGATGGCTCCAGCCCATGCCTGCATCAGGGGTGGGCTGAGCACCTCTGGCAGTGCCCTGGCTGTGTGTTTCCCACTTGTTTGAGCTGCTTCTGCACTCCAGGAGCTGGAATCAGTCTCAAGCTTCCGAGGGGACTGAGCTGCCTATGGGGGTATCCACCTGCTGTCAGTGCTGACAACGTGTGCCTCTCCTCTCCTCTCCTGCTCTCTCTGAGCTCCGTGGCTGATGGGGGATCCCCTCTGGAGGATGCTGACGTTGTGGTGAGCACATTCTGCTCTCAGCAGCCCCACTGCTGCCAGCACAGCCCCGGTGTGTACCCTGTGTGCATGTGCCCAGGCAACACCACACTTGTTCCTCCTCAGATCTCATCCTCCTCACACCTCTCCTCCCTGCTGTGCTCCCAGCCTCGGCTCTTCTCTGTGTCACTGCAGGTGATTCCTTTCGTTCTCAGTGAGAACCCTCCCGCTGCCTCTTAAATCTTCCCACTTCTTGTTGAAGAGCTGCAGGACGGACAAGGAATGGAGGTGCCCTGGAGGAGGGTTTCAGCTCCCCAGGAGGTGCTGCATTTCCTGCTCCCACCCCTGTGCCTCTCCCCTCACACTGCTCAGCATCCACACGGTGACATGGGAAGAAGCCGACCTCCCCAATTAGTGCTTCTAGTGTGATTGCAGCCCGGCCTGGTTTTCCAGCTGCAGCGGGGGGAGTATCATCACCATTCATTGCTTTATTAGTGCTGTAACCACGCCGGGCAGCAGTTACCTTTAATTACGGGCTCAGCTGGGGCCGGCTGTGCTCTTTCAGTGAGTGGTTTGGAGATCCATGCTGCCATACGATGGGAGCACTTACTGTCGTTGCTGTTCTGCTGCTGTCTTCCATTCATTTCTGCTTGCCCACCTCAGTTCCCAGGCAGGAGGAGCTGCCAGGACAGCAGCTGGGGACGGCTGTGTCACCACCCACCAGGGATCCTGTGCCTATCCTTATACCAACTGCCTCTGGGGCTGGCCGTGCTCAGAGCAGCATGAAACAGGGATTCTGAGCTCTGTGATGGGAGCCCCGGTGTTGTGGGGGCTCTGGCACTGGTGGGAGGAAGTAACAGATGGCTTTCTGCCCACGATCCAGAATGGTTTGGATGTCATCAGGCCATCCATCGTGGAGACCAGAGCGCTAACACAATTCGTCTGAGCCGCAGCCCCACTGATGAGTGGCTGTGCTCATGGCTGATCCGGGGTGATGGATGGGCTGGGGAAAGAGGAGGGGGCGATGCTGAGAAAGGGGGAGGGAGAGAGCAAGGCTGTGCCATTGGGTTCTGTGCTCCTGAGCTGTGTATGGGGATCCCGAGGATGCACAGCCTGCAGCATGGAGCCCTATGTGCTGCAGGCAGCTTTGTGCCATGCTGGAAATCAGAAGAGGTTCACACGCTTGTTTTTTGTTTGTTTGTTTGTTTGTTCTTAATTGAAAGCACTCCAGAGGCTGCCAGCATCCTCAGCTAAACAGAAGGCAATGCAAAATGCAAAAGGACAGTGAGAAACCATCAGATTTGAGGTCCCAGGAGAGAGTAGCCACGTTAATTACCAACAGGGGCTGGCGTCTGCCCGGCTGGAAGGGGAATTTACTCCCCACTCTGCACGTGGGGTTTGGGTTTGCTCTGGGCTGAGCAGTGGGGGTACACGTGGGGCTGTGTCCCATCCCTGGCCCCAATCCCACACATGTGGAGGGGACTACACTGGGCTTCCAGCACAGCACCTTCCCACCCAACAGCTCCAGCACGTGAGCAGGATGAAGGAGGACGGTGGCAGAGCAGAAGGGGCTCTTGCAGCTATTCGTCACTGACTGATTGCTCCAGAGCTCGGTATTCTGCTCCTAAACAGGATTACAGAGTAAATCCAAAAAGGAAGCAGGTGGATGATAAGATCCTGCCCATTTACAATCCGCTCCAACAACTTTTTCCCCCTCTGGCTTTATTAAGAGCACCTTGGGGACGAGAAGGAGGAGAGAGGATTGATTCAAAGGGAACATTAGAAGGCATTTCCATGCTTTCCATGCAGGCAGGGCACTGCTCCCGGCCCTGCAGCACTGCAGCTCCTGTTTGGGGCTTCTTGAGAGAGACCCAGAGCTGTGGGTTCCCATAGGATCTGTTTGCACCGCTATTTTAATGGCACACATCTGAAGTGTTGGATCAGGAATTCAACACCATCGTCTGTTTTCACTCCTTTCAGCCCATCTCCCTAAAAGAGGGAAACACAAATGCTTTGCATCTAAATATAAATGCAGTCCTCTGCTTTCCCCATTGCTGCAGCAGGCAGTTTTGGGGGCCCCCAGCCCTACTGATGGTGGCTGATGCGTTTCGTTGATGTGGTCAGTGGGGGTAGGGTTGGGGTTGGACTCGCTGGCTTTTTCCAACCTTAACACTTCTGTGATTCTATGAAAGCTCCCAGCTCCATCCAAGTCCCTCTCCCAGGCTGGGACGTCAGGAATTGGGCTTCTCAATATCACAGGACTGATCTGAACACCGCAACTCATTCCTTTTTAAATACCCACTCTCGGATGCTTATCCTCTGCTGCTGGGTGTGCATCCCTGAGCCTCTCAGGGTATTTATGAGGCCTTGAAATTTAATCCTTAAAGAATGTGTTAAAAATTCAGTCCTTCACGCTCTGTGATTTCGGAGGATGAGGGTTAGAGGGATGGTGGCACAGCACACAGGTGGGGTCACCCAGGTGGGAATGGGGCCGCCTGGTGCTCGCGGGGCTGGGGAACTGCTGCTCATTTCCCTCTTTTTTCCTCTGTTCAGCAGAGGCAAAACCCTCCGCTTCCTTCGGGGCGAAGCGCTCTGTGTGCACAGGGATTCCTGCCTGGGGGAAGGAACCAGAGAACACCCTGGAAGCTTGTATGTGTGTGGGGTGCATTCCTGGAGGGATTTGTGCCTCCTGGGGAACCTTCAAAGGCATCTGCAAGCCCTCGGAGTGCTGCAGTGGCTGATGGCACCAAGCTACAGAGGCACAGCCAGAGGTCCCCTCTCCCTCTGTGGCCCCATGTGCAGATCTCCAGCAGCCTGCCCCAAAGGATCCGCTGTCCCACAGTGCTCCAGGAGGACACACAGCACCCCACTGCCCCAAACGGAGCACCCACCTCCAACCTGCACATCACAGCCTCACATCACATCAGCTCCATCCTCCCGCAGAGCTGTGACGGTGCTGGGAAAACACCTGCCACCTCCCAGGCCCAAAGGTGGAAAGACAGGGGACAGCTATAAACAACTCGGGGAAACGGCTGCTTAGAATAGAACGAGGTGTGTAACCATGGCTTCAGCTCCGTGCTGCGTGCCTGAAATGCAGATGTCTGCCACTGGCTGCGCTGGGCCAGAGCTGGGAGCTGCAAACAGGGAGAAGGAAAGCGCTCGGGCTCCGGGCTGGGGGTGTGCTCAGGGGGACTGGGGTGGTGCTCAGCGTGGGTACAGTGTCATGGCCACAAATGATCCCCAGCTCCGGCCCCACCCTCCCCATCTGCAGCAAAAGAGCCTTCCTGGGTGCTGCTGTCCCCACCACGGGACATGGAAGCCCCAGCTGTGTTCCATCCATCACTTCCACCTCTCTTCCATCTCCACTGTGGAGGGATTCATCCCAGGAGGGAACTGGTGCATGCTGAGAATGAGAATTCAATGCCTGAATGCCTCCAAAGGAATCACTGCGTGACTCTAATGACTGTGCTTGCCCTGGGTGCAGACCGGCTTAATACGGAAAATGAGCGGGAAGGATTTGTGACTGCTGATCCCTGATCTTTCATTTTTGATATTAAAGCATGTTTAATTCATCACAGCGTAGATTAAAATAAGGAGGGCCACGGGTGGACTGCGGGCGCGTTCAGGAGTCCGGTTGCTGCGATGCAGCAGGACTGCTCCTCCTCCCCTCTGAGCCCACCCGAGCTTGGGATCTGCCCAAATCCTATTTCAGGTAACCACCCCACTTCCTCCAACTGTGGGTCCGTGGCTGCTGGGACAGCAGTGCTGAAGGGAACGTGTCATTGAGAGGTTATTTCTCCGGGAGGGGCAGCTTGCAGCCTCATTAGATGCAACAGGGGTTGGAAGTTTCTGAGGTTTGAGGCTTCCCTAAGCAATCAGCCATCTCTGCTGCTATGAATCATCTCCTGCTTTCCAAAAAGCTCTCCTCTGTGCTTCAAAAGCCCTTGGCCTTCAGGGCACTGTTTGCATTGAATCTCCAACTATCATGCAAGCATTTCCAGCATCGTCAGGGAGCATTCTCCATATCCTAAACGTTCTCCCAGCTTTCCCCAGCCCCTGCTGCTACTTGGGGTTGATCGGTGCTACGGCTAAAAGCCTTTTAGATGCTCCTGTTAGCACCGAAGGTGAGGTCCACGTTGTGCCCACAGCCGCAGGGTGAGGGCAGTAAATCAGCTTTCACTTTATTATGATGACTGGAAAATCCTGACGGAGAGCAGCAGAGGCGTCCTCGAAGGGGCCATTGCCCAGCAGCCAGCTGCCAGCCCTGTGCTTTGCTCCTGATTTATCTTCCTGCTGAGCTGCAGGATGGCTTTGAGCTCCTCGTACTGCCCATGGGGCTGCAGGTAATACCACAGTCCTGGCTGGCAGCGAGGGCTGGTCTGATGGGCACACATCTTGGAGCAGGGAGGGGGCTGGAGACAGTCCCAGACACAAGTTCTCCCCCTCACCCGGCACTGAGGAGCACCACGCATCCTTGTGGTCCTTAATTCATCCCTGTAAGGGCATCACCAGGTGGATCAGATTGAGGCACTGAGAGAAAAGGGCTGCTTGTCCTCCTTCCTCTTCCCCCCATCCCCCCTTGGTAGGGAGGTGCTCTGTGCTCAGGTGCATGGTAGCAGCACCAGGTGTAAGGAGCCCATGTACTGCCCTATCTCTGCTGCATCCCTGGTTCATCCCAGGGAAAGAGGGGACATCATGAGGGCTGGCAGCCCACGATGTTAAGGGGTGGTGGGGGGGAAGAGATGCCCTTCTGCCCCAGGGGATGCTCACAGCGCTGGGACCCGCGGCTCTGTCCGCTGTCCTCTCATAGCACATGCGTGCCATTAAGGAAAAAAGATGAGTGCTCCCAGAAGCTAAAAATAACAGCAGGCAACGAACGGGGTTTGGCCAGGAGACGGTACGGGAACGCGGGGGTGTGGAGCAGGAGGTGTAATTTCACCGCCGCTCCTCCAGCAACAGGGCGAGGGAGAAGGGGACGGACCGAGGCAGCCATCGCCGAGGTAAACGCTGCGTGGTCCCCCCCGGGTTTGGGGGGCAGAGCTGCGGGGTGCTGGGGCACCGCTGGGAAGGGGAGGTTGGGGCGGGGGGGACGGGGGGGGGGGGGGGGGGGGAATGAGCTGGCAGCGGGAGCAGGGCTGCGTGCGAGGATGGGAAGCTCCGCTGCTCAATGGGGGAGTGAGTGCAAACAGACTGTAATTACCATCGCTCCTCCAGCGTCAGTTCTCCTCTCGCCCCAAGCTGTCGGGGGAGTGCCTCCATCTCCTTTGGGCGGTCAGATCGGCGCTTATCCGCTCCTCCGGACCCGGTGCCGTCAGCTGGGGAGGGGGGCAGGGGAGGAAGGAGGGGTGGGCATGCTGCGGGCTCTGTTCCCCGGGAGGATGAGTGCTGGGGGAGCGGAGCTCACGCTGGTGCGGATAAAATGAGGCGGCCGCAGCTCCTCGGTGTGTCAGACCTCCCTTGGATGGCTGCGGTCCGCCTGCGGTGACAGCCCCACTCGTGGCACGCAGGGGACGGGTGCTGCCTACCAAGGGATGAGCCCCTGCTCCCCTCACACAGCTAGGAAGGGATGGGAGGAGGGCTTCGGCTCCTCCAGCTGGTTTCAGGTCCTGCCCTCCTGGCACAGATGGAAGCGCCTGGCAGGGCTCTGATATCCCCAGCACGTCCCGGCCGCTGCCTGGAAGGGAAACAAAGCGAAAAGCAGCCGCGGCAACAGGTCCAATTAGCAAAGGCATGGATGCCTCCGGCTTTCAGAGGGGGCTGAGCTGTCTGGCGGCCAGACTGCTCTGTGCAGATGGACCAATTTAGCCAGGTAAGGAAGGAGCCGCAGAGCTGGAGTGCTGCCATCTCCCCGGCCGGCTCCGGCACTGCTCTGCTCTGTAATTGTGCTGCAGCCGTACAGACAGCCGCCATCCATCACCACGCTGCCATCCCGCTGGCTCTGCTGCTGGGACGGCACCCACAGGGCAGCGTGGTCCCTGGGTGCTGCACTCCTGCAGGGCTGTGCTCCCGGTGCATGCTTATCCTCCCAGCTGTAGGGTGAAACTGGAGCCCAGGATGGAGCTGAGATACCCCAGGGGTGGAATCAGGTTCCTTGTTAGCCAGCAACTGGGTGTAAGGGAGAAAGCTCTTTTCCTGCTCTCCAGAGAGGGGAAGAAAATCTGCTGTGTGAGTTGAATGACTCCTTAATGGCATGGGGTGAGAGATTCTGAGTGTTCCCTCCTGGAGAAGCTCCACTGGAGGATGATGTTTCTCAGGGCTGGGAAGCAGATCCACAGCAGAATGAATGGGCTTCCTTGGTAGCTGCAAGCTGCTGGCATTCTGCTCCCACTGAATCCCGTTATCCCCAGTACACAAGTACACAGCACCCCTGCACCAGTGGGAGCGTGCAGTGTGAACCCCGAGC
This sequence comes from Oreortyx pictus, assembly GCA_036925125.1. Classification (NCBI taxonomy): domain Eukaryota; kingdom Metazoa; phylum Chordata; class Aves; order Galliformes; family Odontophoridae; genus Oreortyx; species Oreortyx pictus. The sequence goes on along the minus strand of JAUPFR010000012.1, from coordinate 18,392,943 downwards.
TTCCCCAGCCTGTCTGCCCCAAAAACACGGGGCTCTGCCTCCAGAAGCTCCTGCAGGCTTGCACCAATTTTGCTATGTGAGAAGGATGCTCTTTTTCCAGTTTGAAGGGTTGTTTTGCTGTAGCTGCAACACGTTCCTAATTATATGTTTAATTGGGGCCCACGGAGGCTGAGAACACTGAGGCAGGTGCTGCGGGAGATGGGCTCTAGGTGTACGGAGGGCAGTGGGGGAGAGGCAGAAGAATGGAGCCCAGTGGCTGTTCAGCTTCCCCCCCCCCCCCCCCCCCCCCCCAGGACCCCCACTGCTGTGAGCAGAGCACATGCTGCCCTTGTGAGCCCCTGCAGTCCAACCCAGGCCCCCAAAATCCGGACACCCCCCCCCCCCCCCCACCTTCACTGCACTTGGGCACCCCTGGCAGAGGGAGAAGTGCAGGGAGAAGCCTCCTTGCCTTGCAGTATGCCCCCTGGGCTCACTGCTCTGCGTCCCAAGAGGAGGAGCATCACCAAAGGTCCCCTGCAGGTGACAGCTGCCCGGGAGAGGTGTCCCCCTGCTCTCAGCCCCGCTCCCTCGTGCTGCTGTAAGCCTGTTGCTTACATAAACCACTTGCTCCTGAGTGCCGATGGAGCTGTTTGCTTCCCATCCCACTGGGCTCAGAGAGCTAATTTTATTTTTCCTGGGCTTAATGGGATGTTTATTCCACAACAGCCTTCCCACGGAGCCTGGCGGGGGGGATGCTGTGCCCTCAGCCCAGCGCTGCTACGACCAAGCACTGCCTGCGCTGGGGGCTGAGCTCTGCTCCCCAAACCCAGCCCCGTGGTTTCAGTCCACCCGTGGGGTTCTGTGTGGAGCAGCCGGGGATGGGGCACCCCTGAGTCCTGCTGTGTCGTGACAGCGTGGCTCCCAGAAGGCGACAGCGATCCGCTTTGACAACTGCTGGGTTGTTTCATGACAACTGCCAAGCAGCCATCGGGTAGTCGTGATTTCTCCTACTCGCTCTGGCTCGGAGCCATCTGGAGGGTTGGAAGTAGGAGGGGGCTGCTTTGCTCCTCTCGTAGGAGAGAGAAAGCCCAGGTGTGCACCTCCCGTCCTCATCCCATCCTCCACATGTGCTGCTGGAGCAGCTACCCCATACACGTGGGGACGTTTCCCAGCCCTTTGCAGGAGGGCCGTGTCCCCCTTTGGCAGCGGGAAATCAGCTCTTCACAACCACGGCAGCACGGCCAAAGAAACAGCTGAGAGGGTAAAACTCTCCCGGGTGGTGGTGGTGGCGGCGGTGGCACTGAGCTCGTGCTTCCAGCAGCCGAAGATGAAAGGTGTGTGTGAGCAGGTGGCTGCAAGCAGCATGTCCTCGTGCTCTGCAATGGGAGGGAGATCTGCGCGCACGGGCGAGCGGATTTATGGAGTAAGTCGTGATATTAAAAGCTAGAAAAGCCTATCAGCTTTGTTATAGATTCCCTATCTTCATCTTGAAAACATATATATGGGAGTGGAGCCATTCCGAGGGGTGCTGTGTGTGCCCGGGGGGGCAGCAGGGCTGCTGGGCACCCGCAGACCCCCAGCATGGGGGTGCTGTCAGGTGGGGGATGGAGGGAGAGGAACGGCTTGGGGAGAACGCTATCGCGATGTTCTCCCGGTGCTGCTCCGCCGGTGATCCTGCGGCTGCAGGGCAGCACCGTGTGGCCACGGCGGGGTGGGATTTCTGCAGGGGCTCGAGGCGCAGCGCTGCTGCTGGGATGGGGGATGCGATGAAGGCAGCGAAAGCGCTCGTGCTTTTGGGTAAGAGGTTGGAGCCGGGATGCTGCAGGCAGGTCTGACACAGAGCAGGGAACTTTGGAGCCCTGACCGAGAAGAGCAGTAGCGATGGGATGGGAGACAGCTTTCCAAAGGAGGAATTCACGCTTTGCAAACCTGTTCGCGTTCTTTCCCGTGGGTGCTATCCAGCTCATTGTGTACTTGAATTCCCCAAATCCACGGTAATTTCACCCCCCAGCCCTCGTTTCCCCGTGTTTTGATGAGAAACACGCACAAGCCTCCTTCTGTGCCTAGATAACAGTTTCCTTAAGAGCTTTTGTTGGTTTCTTTCTTTTTTTTTTTTTTTAATGGAGGAGGTTACCATGGAGTTACGTATGGATGGGAGCACAGAAAGCACAGTGCGTTTGGAAAGGGGGGTGAAGAGCAAGGGGCGCGAGCCTTGCGCATCACACAGAAGTTCCAAAGGTGCTCCAAATGAAGCTGACTGGGAGCTGCAGAACGGTCCCACGGCGTCGAGAGAGCGGATGACAAAAGGACGGCAAGCAGGGCTGGGCGCTGGCGGCGGTGACCTCGAAACGGGATCGCGGGCAGGGCAGGAACCTCACAGCGGCTGTCACCCCGGGTTCAGAGGGCGGGTGGGCAGCGGGGAGATGTTCCAGCTCAGAAGGGGCGGTGGGGAGATGGGCACTCCGCCGACAGGGCAGCGGGCTGGGGATCCCCGACGGCATGCGGACCGGGGGATGCTCACCCCGCACACCGGAGCTGGAAGACGGGGCAGCGCAGGGTCCTCCCGCCGCCCCCCGCCCCCTCCTCCCTCTCTCCCCGGGCCCCGCCCCGCGTATCCACAGCCGTTCGCGGCCCCGCAGAGGCACAGAGCCCGGTGCCGCAGCCGCCCGCCGCCGCCGGAGGGAGCGGGCAACCCGGCGGCATGGCGGGGCGGCGGGCACCGGCTGCGCGCTGAGCGGGACGCGGTGCGGTGCGGTGCGGGAGCTGCGGCGGCAGAGCCATGGGGGCGGCGGTCCGCAGGGACCCGGCCGTGCCCGCCCGCCGCTCCGCCCGCCTGAGCCACCGGCAGCGGCGGAGGGAACGGAGCCGGAGCCGAGGTGAGCGCCGTGCGCCCGGAGCGGGGCACCGCGGAGCCGGGGGATGGAGGTGCGCGCTGCCCGCTGCCGCCTCGAGCAGTTCGCAGGAGTTCGCTCCGCTCACCGCGCCAAGGTTATGCGGGAGGTTCGTCTCCTCCTGCCTGTGCTGCGGGGTTCCTGTGCTTCCCCCCCCCCCCCCCCCCCCACTTAGGTTTGGGAGCTCCGAAGGCGCGGCGGTGGTAGACGTGATGTTGTGCGGGTACCGGAGGGTGCAGCTTTAGGGTGCATCCTTTCCGTCCATCGTGCTGCGGATGTAGCTCGTGCATGGTGCATCTGCAGGTGGTACCCGCCCAGCCCAGAGGCACAGGAGGAGGAATCTGCTCTTAGGGCTCCGGGGGGGCTGAATGGGATCCGTGCTGCTCCCCCCAGCCCCGCTTTCCCCACGCGGGAGCTGTGCTGTTGCTGCTGGGTCACCTTGGCACGCTCCCGGGCAGCGATGCCCTCCGTGTTCTCCCAGTGTTGTGGCGTTTGTTGTTGTGGATTGCACCCAGCTGAGCTGGAAGAACAGAGGGGAAAGCGCTTTGCTTCTGGCTTGGGTTTGTCTGCGTTCTTTCCCCGTTTCCCTGCCATAGGACAATTGGGATGGGGTGAGTTTTCCTCCCTGTCGGCACTGGGACTGGTGGAGAGATGTGGTTCCCTCCATAGGAGATCTGCAGTGTGAGGGCAACATGAAAACATTTGCATCTTTCTCCTTTCATGCAACAACCAGATAGCTCTGCGCCGCCTTTCACCGACCCGTGCCTCAGTTTCCCCATCTCTACAAGGGAAGAGGGGAGGGGAGACGAACCAGCTCTCACCAACACGGGCTCAGATGCAGTTTGTTGTGTGTGAGAGCGTCGCTGGGCACAAGGCTGCCTGGGGGCCAAGAGCAGCTCTGGATCAGGCCCAAGGGATGCTGAGCTGCCATCCTGCGGCAAGGAGTTCCACGCTGTGCCTGAGCAGCGACCGAAAATGGTGTTAAGCAATTAAAGGCAATGTGATTTTTATTTATTTAATTCTTGTTTCAAGAGGGAATAACCCCCGTCTGGGTCTGAGAGCTGAGCCTCAGGCTGTCTCCTGCCTGCTGAGCATCGGCATGTGGCTGAGCTGCAGCCTCGTGGGCTCACCTCCCTGGTGGCAAAGTTTCGGGTGGTTTTGGTGATGTGTGTGGTGCTGGGGCATGGAGCAGCACTTGGCAGGCAGCAGGGCTCCGTGGCTGGAAATCCCAGGGAGGAAGCAGGTCCCACTGCCCCAGCACTGAGGTCTGGGTGTTTGCCTCCACCCGGGGTGCCCCAGTGTGGATCCACCTCAGGTTGGGCTGTTTTGTTGGCTGGAAGGGAAATGTGTTGGATGTATGATCGGTTAGCACATCAGCACCTTGGAGTGCAGCCACTGCAAAGCCCACTTGCGTGGGGTGCTGCTGGCTGCAGAGCTCCTGCGTAAGGGCATGGAGCTGTCTGTGGGTCCTGGGCTGTCCCAGGGTGTCAGGAAGGGCTGAGCTGGCAGGTGCTACCAACTGCCAGCAGCTGGCTCTGCCTCGATGGAGCTCTGCCTGCAGCTGCAACTCCAAGCTGAGCAGGCAGCTAGCTGCCTGAGAGGGGGATTGGGATCATTTGAGAAGGAAAGGCCTATGGAACGGGTGCAAAACCACAGCTGTTTTGCATGCAGGTGGGTGTAGGAGGACCTGCTGGGGTGCAGAGCAGGCTCAGGCTGTCTCCATTTGCTAGCAACAAAGCTCAGGATGGGAGGTTGCCAGTACAGGGGCCCATTGGCCTCAAGGTTCCCGAGGCAGGAGAGAGGCACGGTGCTCTCAGTTGAGATAAGCCAGATCTCACTTTGGACATCAGCTCCTAGCATCAGGTCCTGTCTAGTATGGGACTCCCAGAGCAGAAAGCAAGTTGGAGATAAGGCACTGTGTGCACACACATTTCAGCATGTTGCTTTGTCCCCTGTGACCACGCTGGCTGACCTGTGTTCCTGGGTCTGCAGAGATCAGATCTTGCCTCAAATCACAGCCCCGTGCCACCTGGAGGGTGCTCCCACTGCCTGCTCAGCAGCTGCTCCGTGGCACTGAGGAACAAAGCCCTCAGCTCTGCCCCTTCCACGCAGAGCCCCTGCTGGTAATCCTTGCACTGAAGTCCCTTACAAAACTCTCAGTTCAGCCCTGTGAGCAGAGTGCCATCCACCAGGGCAGCGCCAACCCACAGGCACCACATTCCAGAAATGAGAAAGCATTTATGTAAGAACAAGGAAGATGCCTTGCAGAGCTCCTGGCTTGCTCAGAGCGGGGCACGGATCCCATAGGGACAGAGCCCTGCTCCCTGGGGTGCAGCAGCCTGCGATGGTGTGGGGAGGGCTGGCACCAAAGAGGGGGTGCTGGACCCTCGAGTTGGTGATGTCTCAGAGCCTGCAGCAGGAGGAGGGCAGCTGAGCTGCAGTAATGGTCCCTCTCACTCCCTGAAATGGCTGCAGCTGTGCTGTGTGCTGCCAGCACCCTGCCTCCAGGGGCTGAGGAATCACCCATCCACGGTGTCTGTGTCACAGTGTTCCTCCAGCTTCGAGAACTGAGGGGGTAGAGGTACAGGTCCACTGAAATGTGGCCCCCTCCATCCACATACGGCACAGCTCTGGGGCTGGGCAGCCAGCAGCACCGTGACAGCTCTGGTGGTGGTAACAAGGGGACAAGAGGAGCCCCACATCTTGCGCGGCCCCCAGCTCCAAGACATCAGCCAGCACAGCCTCGGCACGCAGAACGGTTGCTCAGTGATGCTGGGAACACTTCTGAGCTCCTGGTCATTCTCCCTACCTCTCTTTTAAATTAATCAGGAGCTGGCCTCAGCAGTCAGTCGATACCGAGATTTATCTCTTAAATAGCATTATTGATTGCCTGGGAAGCCTGGTTCTGTATTGATAGATATGTACACGTGCAGACGAGCCCTCTGCCAAGTCCCGGTGGTGAACGGCACAGAGTGTACCGAGCAGAGACTGCTCATCACAGGGTGGGTCGCGTGTGTGCCTGCGTGATGGGGATGCAGATCCCTGCCAGAGAGCATGGTGTGGCACCCAGGGGGTGTTTGGGCACAAAACCCTTTGTGTCCATCCGCTGTCTTGCCCAGCCCGAGGCTTCCACCCTGCTTGTTTTCTGCAATGTGATGTTGCAGAGCTAATGCTGCTGCCAGCGTGCAGTGCCTGGGAAGGATGCTGTGTCCTTCCTTAGAGCAGAAGATGTGCGGGGGCCTTCCCACAAATCGCGTGGGAAGGGTTGCTGCATGCAGGGAGGGGTTCTTCAGGTGGGGAAGACACTGTACATGTGTGAGGCAGAGGCTGTAGCAACGCCTGGAGGAGCCGGTGAGAGGAGGATGGCTGAGACAGGGTGTGCCTGATGCTCCAGAGAGGGTTTTGGTTTGTCCTGCTCTTAGGGCTGGTGGTGGGACTGCAAGCTGCCACGTGTGGAAAGCACGGTGCGACCTGGCTGGGCTCCGAGCAGGTGGAGCCACAGGAGGATTGCAGACACGCTGCTGGGAAAGACACAGCGTGCTGGTGCTCCCTCCTCTGGGTGATGGGAACTGGGTGAGGAAGGCTCCTCCAGCCTGCGTGGGCTTTGCTGGCACCATCTCCAGTGTGGCTGTTGTCCCTGGGAAGGGGCAGAACGCTTGCAGCTGCGGAGCGGTGGCACTCAGCTCTGGGTCCCTCTTGCCTAGCTGCCAGCACGGGGGTTGTGGCAGCAGAGGGGCAGCCCTGGTCATGCTACTGAGGGGAAGGAGCAGGAGGCACGGAACCAATCTTGGGGTTGGGAGGGAGCAGGGAATAGGGGGTGTTCAGGGTGCTCCTGGCCTTGTGTGCATCCCTACAGCCTCACTAGAGAGCCCTGCTTCACAGCGGCCCAGCAGCTGCAGCAAGGTTTGGGAACTCATCCCGGTGACTGCAACACCCTGGGGGAGGCTGGTGCTGGTAGGATAGGGTCCAGAGGTCGGAGCTGTGGGGTGGGGTGGGCTGCTGTCCTTTTAGCTCTGGGCAGCATCGCTTGGCTTGGCCTGAAGCTGCGCCGTGTGCTTGGGCAGCGCTGCTGTCCTCCAGGGTCGTGGAGCACAGCCAAGGTGCAGTGCTGCTCGTGAGAGGAATTGCAAAAGCTCTTGCCAGTTTTGCTGTAGCAAACTTCACACTGTGGCTTTTTTTTTTTTTTTTTGCCTTTTGTGCTGCAGAGCCTGCTCCTGAGCCATGCCCAGGGCTGCCCACAGCGAGCCAAGCTCACCCCACTGTGCACACGGGGCCCCACACCTCACCCCCAGCTTGGCAGAGCCCTGTGCTGCTGCCTGACACTGTGCTCTCCTGGGAGCAGAGGCTGAGCTGAGCGTTAGCAGAGACATCGCAGGGGATCTGTAGGGTCAGATCACCAAAGGCTTGGGTATAGCAAAACCTGCACGTCATTAGTTAGCTAATCAGCATCCACAGGAAGATCTCTGGTGCTGCCATGCATGTGTGTGCACGTAGATACAGATGGATGTGCAGTGCTACAGCATCTTGATGATGCTTGGACCCCTTCGGCGTTTTTCCAGACAACGTCTGCCCGCAGCGAGCGCCCAAGTCCGCCTGATCACAGCAAGCCAATCTATGCAGGGATCTTGGGAAAGAACAGTTGGGGTTTTATGAAGCTGGCATAATTTACAGCTAAAATAGCACACCAGAAATATGTCCAATCCAATCTCCTTTGTAATCTTGTTTTCATTTCAGCCTCCAGGCTGGTGGTGGTGGTGGGGGGGGTAGTAAGGAAAGCAAACTGCGAAGGGAGTTTATTACCCATGTCAGTGAGATTTGCGTGGTGCTCCGTACTGGGTGACCTCAATTTGCAGAGGTTGCAGCTGGCCGTGGGGCTCCCTGGCACGAAGGGGCACCTCCTGCCTGCACCAGGGCTGCCAACCCCACTGCGTGGAGCAGCTCCAGTGCCCGCTCCTGCAGCTGGACAGGGAGAGCTATTGCAATGTGTCGGTGCTTGTGATGTCCTGGCCAGCTCACCGTGAAAAGGAATGAAATTATCTCGCTGCTGCTGCCTTTGCGGGTTGCATTTCTCTTTAGTTTTCAAACCACAGATTGTCCCAGATCTCCTGCCAATAGCAGGGAGCTAACTGATAATGCAGCTGCTATTAATAAAGCCGTGTTGTTACATATTCATATCAATCAGACTTCTAATTCCACGATACAAAATTTAAAATAAAATAAAAAAAAAAAGAGAAGGCGGCGTTTCACAGAGTGATGGAGGAAAGTGCCAGGCAGGATGGTGTTTGAGGTGCATTTCACGAGCACTCTGCTCACATTTCTGCCCTTTGGGATTGTGCTGCCCTGACACCTCCTGCATCCCAGCACCTGGGCAGTGTTTTCTTTGCTCTGTTTTGATAGAGACAGGCGAGATGAGCCCAGCTCTCCACACGTGTATAAGGGTGAGGTGAAGCAGTGCTATGCTGCCAGGCTGTGGGCAGACCTCCACCCACAGGGAGAGTGCAGGGGACTCGATGGAGAGCTGTTTCTTCATGCTGTCTGTCTCTCTTTGGTCACATTGGTTCCACAGAGCTCAAATGGGTGGCTGTGGGATCCCCAGAGTGCTGGCACCGCTGGGAAATGGGAGCAGTGCGAGACGGGGGAGCTCTGGATGCATGTGTGTGTGTTGGTGGCTCAGAGCTTTCTCCATTTTCTACAGAATATTTTCACATATTATGTAAATTAAAAAGCAAAGCATCGAAAATCCTACGGAATAAATCTGGGATGTATATATGTTTGTACAACTATTAGAGAGGGAAGTACACCGAAGAATCTTAGCCAACAGATAAATATACTTACGCTGCCATTCCTGCTGTAAAATATGCTTTTTGTCATTGCCACAGTATTAAAAAAGTCCTGCCTCCCCAAATGTGGCAGCGCTTTATGGTAAGCCATAAATTGGATGAGATACCTAATTATTCATAGGGCATTACGGAGGTGTGGGTGAGTGACTTCACCATTAAGGCCATGCTGAGACTTGCATGTACGGCAAAACCCTCCCTCCTCATGATTGAATTCAGTTTCCAGATTTGGTGAAATAAATCTGGCAAGGGTGAGCAGGTTTTGCTTGCACCCTGCTCCAGCCCCTCGCCCTTCCCTGTCTCTGGGTGTGCTCTGAAATGCAGCCTTGAGACCTCGGCTCTCCGTGTCCCTTTGTGCAGCTGTTCTGTGCTTGCTTGGACCGGCTGCAGCCTCGGGGTGCAATGGGGCCATTCTGCAGCTGCTCCCCCCTCGCTGCCCGTGTTCTTGAGTGCTGTCAGCAGAGTACAAGTGATGTTCCGCCAGGCTCCCGGGGCACGGGCTGGCTGTGAGCCCTCTCAGCAGAGGCTTGCAGGCATTGCAGTGAGCAGTTTCCAAGCAACTCCAAGGCTGCTGGTCTAAAAGGACTCCTGGTAATGGCACGTTAATATTAAGTGGAGTTATTAAAAGGCACGGTGCTAAAAAAGAGGCAGGAAGGGCAGCTGGTGTGATGGAGCCAGTACCCTCCTGCCATCCACTGCTTGTGCTCTGAGTGCAGTTCTCCAGCCCCAGGTTTGTCCTAGGGGGCAAACAGAGGTCCCAGCACCGTGCTGCAGCCGGGGACTGTGCAGAGTGTAGCAGCTCCTTGTTGCATCAGTGATGGATGCCTCTAAGTGGGCTGGCAGCAAAAAATCCCCCAATCCCTCCACGGTGCCTGGGAGCTGGCGGCTGGGGCGGGCTTGCTGCAGCTGCAGAGCGTGCCTGATTTTGGAAAGACAGAGATAAGAGAGTTAGAGGTAATTGAGAGAAGTCCTCCGTGGCAGTTAGAGGGAACAGGAGTTGTATCAGTAACAGATGGGATTGCCGGTGCCACGGGAGACCTGTAAGTGCTTGCACTCTTTGTTTATGCCTAGCAGGAGGCATCTCGCTCTTTTCTGCTCGACTGCAAATTGATCTTTCTGTCTCTCCTGAGTTTGTGTGAGCTCAGGACAGGGCAAGGCAGGGTGGGGAGTGAGGAGGAGCTCGTCTGCGGGGTGGCCACGGGTGGGACCAGGTCTTGAGTCGTTGGGACCATGCCTCACAGGTGGGACTGAGCCACGTGTGCCATGGCTGCACTGCTCGCAAAGGGATTGTGCTTCAGATGGGGAAGGGCTGCCAGCACTGCGCTCGGAGGCGTTTGCCTGGGGAAATTGCTGCTGCCTGCCATCAGCCGTGTGCTGTGGGATGTGACGCTGGGCTGCCGGTCCGGCTCGGCAGTGCCCATAAATCTGCCTGGCGTCAGAGCGTGCAGTAGCAGCACGGAGATGATGTGAAGAGCATTCCTGCTGACTTACAGCTTCTCTGCTTGATGGGGGTAGGAAAGAGTAGCGAGCAGCTGGCTCTGCTGACATGTGCTGCATCGCCAGCTGCCCTTCCTCCCCGTGTAACGTCAGTGGGACTTGGTGAGTGACTCCCTGCAGGCAGGACGAGGACTGGTGTGCTGACAGCATGGGCTGACGGGGGTCTGACTGCTCCGGGCAGACAGTGAGAAGCTGAGCCATTGCATGGTGAGTGAGGCTGGAAGAAACCCCAACAATGCCTGGTCTCTGTTGGCTTCTGCTGTCCCAGTTTTGCCCTGCTCCTTGGTCTTCTAGCTCTTGGCACCTCCTCTGCAAGCACAGCTAGTCCTGACATCTCCATCCTCTCGTGCTGGGTCATCAGCGTTCACCGGTTCAGGAATGTGCAGGTAGGAAGCAGAGTGGTGCAGGAGTTTGAGCTCTGGTCTGGGCATCCAGGAAGCAGCACTTCTCCGTCTCTGCCCCGCTGAGTCTCCTTCACAGCCATCTGTCCTGCTGTGCCTCGTTTTTCCAAGTTTTCAAACAAAAGCAATGCTCATTTCTCTAAGGTGCTCTGGGAGGAAAACGAAATGCCAAGCACTCTCCTCTCCCTGTTGTCACTCCAGGTGTGTTGGGATGTCCTCTTAAAGCCCGAGGAGGGTCTTTCTCCCATCCCAGAGCTCTGAAGGCACATCATGCAGTTCATGGCTAAACAAATTTTCCTTCTCTGTGGCTCCTTCCTTTCCTACTCAGTATTCGAGGAGCATCATTTTAGTAACCGAGGTGTTTGCATAATCTGTGTTGTGTTGTAATTGTTCCCTTTCTGAAGAGGCGCTTATCATCCCATCGCTTTGGAGGGGCTTTTTCTGTCCTTGAGGCCAGGTTAGGAGGTGGTTTGCCTGCTGCCTCAGGGAATGCCAGCCCCGAGGCAAAGGGTGACAAGGCAGCCTTTAGCACTCTGCTTCTGAACAGCATTTCCATCCTGAACGAGCGTAGGACATGGGCTTCTGCACCACCAGCATCCTCCTTTCCTCACCCGTGCCTCAGTTTCCTCTCTGTGGGGACTTCCCTGCATCATGTGGCACCTGGGCTCGGTGGCAGAGTGACGGCAGACACACTTGGTGTGTCTGTGTGCTACAGACAGCACGATTCACCCCAGAGACAGCTCTCATATGGCCACGTTTCCAGGAGAACAGCTTAGGTGTGGGTCCTGGCAGTACCTAGGGGTACCCAGACCACGGCTGATGGCCAGCACTGCAGGCTCTCAAGCCGTTTCTGCCCATTAAGTGTAGGGACTTGCAGTTTGTTCTGGCCCTGAGTTATTTCTGCTGCTCGCTCCCATGAAACCCACGCATGCTTCCAGCAGGTCCGAGGATGCCTGTGGGCAGGGGACAGGCAGCAAAGCCACTGTGCTTTGAGAAAAACATTGTGTCCTCATGCAGGCAGCAGGCTGGCACTGTCTGACCTGACTGCTAAGCAGGGACCGAGGGCTCCAGAGCTGTGCTATTCCCCTGTCCTCTTGCCAGCAGGAGCAGTTTGTCCTGCAGCCCTGCACTGGCATTGCTCACATAATGCCTTTGCTTAGCACCCATCTGTGACCTGCTCCAACCCCCAACCTTGCTCCTGTGTGAGCACCCCCAGGGAGCACAGGCTGTGTGCATCTCCTCACTGACTATCTCCCTGGATGTTTTAAGTCTTGCTTTATCTCTGTGAAATCTCACACCAACTATCTTCATAAACCCTGGCAGGTGATTCTGTGAGCAGTTCCTGCTATGGCACTGGCCTCTCCTCACTCCCCAATATTCTCTTCAGGTTTAATCCCCCTGGAATTCACGTTGTCTTTGCACTCCCCAAGGAACGATGCTGTAAAGTCCAGATCCCAGCACCAAGCTCTCTGGGAAACACTCAATTCCCTTCCCCATTAGCAGGATGCACTGCGTGGAGCAGCAAATAATGCTCCTTCTATGCAGGCAGAGAGGAGAAGACCTCTCAGTGCAGGGGCAGGAGCTGCATGCTTTGGTGCCAGCTCCAGTGCCATGCTCTTATCAGAGAAGGATGCTGATGTTTGCCTCCTCTCAGCCCTTTAGGGGCTGTTATCTTTGCGGCAATGCCTTCTCTTACTACCTGCTCACACAGGATGAGGTCCTAGCTAGACTGTCTCAGATAATGCTGACACTAATAACTCGGCTGTGTTTACCTGCCCCCAGCAATATTCTTGCAAATGAGGTGTCAGCAGGGATGCTGGCGAGCGCGGCGCTCTGTGTGTGGGTTTTACAAAACCAATAAAGCGACGTTGGGATGCGTGGCTGGGAGGGGCTGTGCTGGATCTGCCTCAGCGATCCGTTTGGGATGGCAGTGCTTCATTACTTGCTCCTTCACCTGGCACTTGTTTACAGGGTGTATGGGAACTGTTGAATCACGGCCTGAACCACTGATTGATCACCTGAGGCGAGCACTGAGTCAGCCACAGGGGCACAGGTGAAGGTAATGTACCTGTGTGATTGGAAGGGGTGGAGTCTGGCTCCACCTCTCCCAGACCTCATTTAAGGGCTGACCACCTCCAACAAGAGATCCCTCCCTAGTGGAGATATCAGTGAGCCTCAACCATCTTCAGAGGTGAGCCACTCTCTTCTTACTAATTGTCTGTATACTATCTACTTGAGCCTTCCGAAAATATGCCATCTTCTGCACTATTTCTTTTGGGTGCTGTTCTTGGGGGTTATCTGCCCTACACAGGGGTTGCTGGTGGAAATGCCTTTTGTGGCTCAGGTGCTTCTGCTGGCTCTGCTGTTAAGGAAAATGCAGGTTGCTGCTTGAGTTCCAGCACAAGCAGCTTCCCAAGGAGACAGTGAGTAACACCACGGGCTTGGTGTCTTGCTGTCCATGGCTGGTTTGGTTGCACGGCCCTGCTTATGGCTGTGAAGGATCTGATCCATCTCCCAGACCACCATAGCGTAGAAGAGATGGCCCCAGTGCTGCACTGAGGAGATATGGGAGCATCACCGTCAGCAATGTTGTGTCCTCTCTGCCGTGGTCCTCCTGGGCGTTAATGGGACACTGCTTCCAGATGCTGACCTCTCACACTGCCCATAACCTCGGGGTCCCAGCGCTGTGCTGATGGAGCTGAACCCTCTCGCAGGAGCCAGCCATGCTGCAGGTGGCCAGGCAGCAGGACCAGGAGGCTCCAGGATTTGCAGATGCTTTAAGTCAGAGGGTTCTGTTCCTCCTCCTTTTTAATTACAGGGAGGATAATTGGGTTTGTGGCAAGTGGAAGAATGATAGCACGTGACTCAGATGAGCTGTCTGTCCTCTCAGGCACCAGCCTGTTCCCCCTGCAGTCAGCTGCGACCTGAGGCTCCTGTCCTGTGCTGTGTGATGGGGATGCTGTGACCACAGGGCCCCAGAGGAGTGTCACTTCCCTTCCTACTCTTCCCCACCTTGACAAGAGCCCCTCAGCCCCCCAGGACAGATCCAGTCCCTATCCTCACACTGTGACGTGATTCACAGCTCCTATCTCCCTGTGACAACGCATTGCTGACAGCCAGGATGCATTAAGGACCAACTGGCTCATCTGCTGAGAGCACTCGGTTTTTCTCGTTGTTTTGATTCCCTTTTTTTATTTTTTTACAGGCTGGCAGAAGGATTTTAATGTAGTCAGTGAGGTGAGAAGCAGGAGAGGCTCTGCACACATCTTGCTGTGCCCATGGCTGCTCTCGTAGACTGGCACCTCCGTGGGTCTGAGTCTCTGGGGATGATTTTGGTGCTCTCAGCCAAACTGGGAGCATCAAGCTGAGCACAGCCTTGTGGGGCTGCAGCTGTGAGATGGCAGAGGGGTGGCAAGCTCCTGAGGCCACGCTTCATCCCTTCCTCCTGTGTACAACTCAGGACGTACAAAGTCATCTGATATGTTTCTGTGAGCGGGCATGAATTGTCATTCACCAAAAGCACCAAGGTGACAGCTGTGAGGAGCACAGGCAGTGGTTTTGCTTGCAGATGAGGAGTGAGGCACAGCTCTGTGATGTTCCCCAGTGCTAACACGGGTGCTGCAGATGGGCACCGTGCTCCGGGGAGATGCCATGCTGTGTCACACCACCTCCCCTCCGAGTTGGCAGTGAGAAGAAAAATGGGTTTGCTTCAATTGCCCTCAGTGAAATTCAATTAGTGGTGCTGCAAGCAGATCCGTGCACTTTGTAGTGCAGGGCTGGGGGCCACAAGTGGCAGCAGACATTGGGATGGGGACATCCCAGGGCACAGGGCGGCCCAGCAGTGCAGATTGCAGTGCCTCGTACGGGGCCATGTTGCAGCTAATGCTGTGTGACAGCCTGATGGGTCCTCCTGGGACAGCCAGAGCTGACATGCCAACATCAGAGCTGTCACTGGCTCCTGCATCACAGCGTATATTGTAAACAGGAGACATGGGTACCTCGTTCCCAGGAGCAGGAAGGGCTGTGGCTCGGAGGGTACGCTCTCAGGGTGATGCTCAGCCCCATGTCTGGATTGTTGAGAGAGAGGAGCTGGCTGGGGGATGAGATGGGGATGTGAGCAGGATCCCCAGCAGGAGGTGGGTGTGTGAGGGGCCACTGATGCCACGCTCCATGCTGCTCTGCCCAGCTGGGCTCTGCTTTTCCTCTGGCATCGAGCTCCCACCGTTCAAACCCCATCAGTGCCAAATAGACACAAAGCAGCCCTGCAAACAGTAAGCAACATTACAGGGGCAAGGAGCTGGAACGAGACGGGCTCTGACAGCTGCTTCCACGAGGCAGGCGAGGTGTCAGGACGTACTGCTCCCCCTGCACAGCTCTAAGCCTGGCTCCGTGCGTGCTGCTCTTTGGCACACAGTGCCTCGGCTCTACCTGCCCTGGCCCATTGGGTGGGCAGTGGGCTGGCAGCCATCACCTGCTCCTCCTGGGATGGTGGCTGTGCTGTGGGGAGGTAAGCAGCACGTGTGCCCAGGCTGAGTCATGCTGAGGACTGTGCCTGTTGTTAGGAGTTCAGATATGATATATTTGCTCAGCAGAAGTCTGCTCATCACACGCCTCTCCCCACCTGTCTGTCCATCCATCCCAGTTCTTTCACGTAGCGTCTGTAGGGAAAAAAGAAATAAAAATCTCTGCCTGGAAGGCTCGGGTTGCTCCTCAGGGCTGTAAGGTCGAGGAAGCAAAAGCTGGCATTTGGTATGCAGAACACAGAGCTGGCAGGCAGTGACTTAGAGCTGCAGCTGCAAAAGACCACTGCACCGCAGCACCCAAAGGGACAGGGGGCTGCACCACGGGGAAATGGTGCCAGCAGGGACTGGAGCCCACTGTAGGGCAAGCAGGGGAGGGCTTGATCTCTGATCTGTGCAGGGAAAACGGGGGACCTCACTGCTCCACCCAACTCGCTGAGCTGTCTGCCCTTGGCTGCTCCGTGCCCAGGTGATTTGAGCTTTGAATCAGCTCCGAAATTGCCTTGGCTGAAACTCTGTCTCTATTGTTTGCAGTCTGTGGGAGCATCATTGAACATGTCAAAAAGATGAATCGAAGAGAAGAGGGAAAAAAAAGAAACAGAGGCGAGTGGCATGTTTGGAGGGGAGAGCAGCACGTGCTGGGCTCCCCAGGTGCACCCTCTCCCTCCAGCCAGGCTCTCCTGGGTGCTCAGGTGCCCCTGTCCTCTTTGAGGAGCACTCGGTTATCCCCAGTGCTGCTCCTTGGAAGGATTGGGCTCGAGGGTTGAGGTGTGGGGATCATCCATCCGTTTGGGGTTATCGGTGGGTGCTGGAGGACAGGGCTGTCCCTCACACACCATAGGGAACTGTTCTGGTGCTGGCACTGGCTATGCAGCTGGAGCAGTGTGGTCACTGTTGGTAGGGCCCGCAGCCTGCTCCAGGGCACAGCCGTTGGTATGGTCCCTGCACAGGGGAGCTCGTTATCTGTAGGACAGATAATGAGGATTTGGGTTCAGTCCCACCAGGGGAAGGTGCTGGCACAGCACAATGGGAGGTGGAAGAGACGGTTGTTAACACTGCTGGGGATGCTGGGGCAAATTAATCGCCTATTAAATGTAACGTCAGCCAGAAATGGATGAAAACTGGCGTTGCTTTCAGGGCTTGCATTTTGTGAAATGAATGTTCTTGTGCATGGTGGATTTGCATATTCAAACCAGGCTGCCTTGGAGGGGGTTCTCCTTCTGAACTGGGTGATACCAGAGGCTAAACTGTGTAAATTCAGTTCTCCAAACGCTCTTCTAAATGACTGGAATGATCTAATTACATAATCCATTGCCACAGGAGATGGTTTTTCAGAGCCTGAGCCCCTTTGTTTCTGGAACGTACGTCACCTCGTGCAGGAGCGGCGATGTTGAGGAATTGTCACTGCCCGCAGCAGCTGCTGTCCCCTGGCACAGCCAAGGAGTGTGCATGGGGGGGCAACGGGGGGTCCCATTGCCTCTCAGACCTGAAACTGTGGAGACTGATCTGTGTGAAAACTTAGTGAGGCAAATCCCATGCGTGTCAGGTTCAATACGGCTGGTTTCAAATAGAAACTGATTTGCATGGGCTGATCAAGCTAATTGCCACAGTGTCTGCAGGAACGCAGAGTATCACCAGGTCCATGTGCAGCAGGAAGGCTGTGATGGAGCAAGCACTGCAGGAGCCACGCTGCCATCTCCCTCAGGAGCTGTGGATGGGGACAGAGCCGTGTGGTGGCCAGCAGAGTGGCACAGCCCGGTGACAAGTTGTGGCTCTTTCTGGTCGTTGGGTCAGGGATGCGTGCTGCGGGCTGGCGGTGGCCTCTGGGTGCCTGGAGGCCCCTGGGGGATTGCTGTGGGTTTGGAAGCAAGGTTGTGTTTCCCATCCCTGCACACTCGGCTCTGGGCTTCCCTACCTGGTGTCAGAAAGGATGTGCTGTGTGAAGGGGAGCAGGCTTTGCTGGAAAAGGACCATCCGTACCCCACAGCGGACAGTGCCTGCGTCTCACGAGCATTGCAGGCACGTGCTCCACACACAGTCTGCATCCCTTGGAGCCCTGCATCCCCCTGGGGGATCTTCCAGTATCCCTTGGGGATCATGCCACTGCAGGAGCAACTCCGGGTGCCCGTGATGTTCCCAGCATCAGGTGCCAGGTGGGCGAGCAGGTGTGCAGTGGCGAGCTGTGTGTGCCTCCTGTCGACAAACAGAGAGACGCCGTCTCCCGGGGCTGCGTTTCGGTGCAACGTTTGTACACACCGTGCGTGGGTGGCCGTGCCTCTAAATATAGAGCTGGCTACCTGGGATGCACACCGTGCTCGTGAGCCCGCTCCGGGGACGGCTTCGTTGCGGGTTGTAAAGAGATTATAAGCAAGTCGATGGTAAGCCTCTCTGCTAGAAACGCCAGCAGCCCCAGGCAGAAAGCGTCGTGCTCAAAGCTCCCCCCGCCCCTTCTGTCTTTTAGCTCTTTTTGGTGGTATTGCCTTTATCTGCTATCAGCTCAAGGGTTTTATGGAGCCTCGAAGCATCAGAAGGGCTCCCATCAAGGGCAGGCAGGGACCTCGTGTGCTGATTGTCGTGGTAGTGCTGGTCGGGGCTGGTGACAGCCACCTCTCAGCTTGGCATTGCTCATGGAGGTGTCCCCTCAGCCCCACTCCAGGATGGGACATGTGAGCGGTTTCTCCCTGCACGGGACAGGGCTGGCTCTGCAAGGAGCAGATTCTTCCTTCAAGGGCACAGGCAGAGAGGTGATCCTATCCCAGGGGCTCCTGCATTCAGCCCCAGGTGGCTCTGCAGTGACACAGGGATGGGGACAGTGCTCACCCACAGCCCTCCCCGCTCTGTGCTGCACTGTGCCAGAGGGAAGCAGCTGTCCCCTAAAGCCCTGACGAGCCATCAGCCGAGCAAATTGCTCTCTGTAAATCCCGAGCGAAAGTCCTGGGATTCGGGAGGGCCTGAAGGAAAGTGGGTGATGGGATTTTCAAGCCACTTTCTGCCACGCTGGGAGGGGCGGGCTGACAGCCTCCTGAATCTTCCCATTCAGACAGATTGTGCCCTCTCGATAATGGGGTGGAAGCGATCCACAACTCTCCACCCTTTATCTAACTCCCCCCTGGACTTCATACGCAGTCATAAATTGCTCCTCCCGCAAATCCTTCCCTGGGCCAGCTCCTCCGCAGGTTCAGGCACACGCTGGGGAGCAAAATGAGGGAAAGGGGGAGAAAAGGGTACTGACATACCCTCACGGTGCCCTGCGTGGGGCAGGCTGCCTCGCTCCACGAGCTGCTAGTTTGCAGCCACGCCAGAAAGCCAAGTCTGTAAAACATGAAGGTCAACGAGGTTAAAATCGGCATTAAGTGCGTGGCACTGTATCTCACCCAAAGCACACACTGCACAGCCACAGTGCCGAGGGTGTAAGGGAGAAAAGTGCTACGAATTTCGTTTCATTGCTTCTTATCTGGAGCTTGCTCCAGTTTGTGCCTTTGGGCAGTTCAGGCTGTGGCTGGCAGCCCCGTGGGTCTGACCACCACTGCTTGGGGCTGGCTGCCAGCAGCACTGCTGGTGACACGGGGCCACCTCCCCTCTTTGCAGACACTGCTGCCTGAGCCACCGAGAGGTGCCACGTCTGAGCCTCCTGCTGACCGCTGCAGCACCAAGCACTGTGCATCCACACCTGCTTGTGAGTGGATGAGACCTGGGGGGAAAGGGAGAAGGAAATCCAATGGCACAGCAAGGGGGTGTGGGGGGGTACCCTTTGGGCACCTGCTCTGCAGGTGGGAGTCTGGAAATTGGGGTATCAATGGAGATGGAGAGGGTGGCTTTGCCTGGCAGGGAGGAGTGCTGCCTTCATCCCTGGGGCCAGTGCAGCATCTCAGCCCCAGGAGGGATAGCCTTGATCCTGACCCCACAAAACCAGCTGGCATCTGCTCTGTGGGTTTTCACAGCATCACAGAATAGCTTGGATTGGAAGGGACCTCAAGGATCAAGTTCCAATCCCCTGCCACAGGTAGGGCCACCAACCTCAAGATTTGATACTAGGCCAGGTTGCCCAGGTCCCCATCCAACCTGGTGCTGAACACCTCCAGAGATGGGGCACCCACAGCCTCCCTGGGCAGCCTGTGCCAGCAGCTCGCCACTCTCTCGGTGAAGAACTTCCCCTCGACATCCAATCTAAACCTTCCCTCCTTGAGCTTAAAACCGTTTCCCTCTTGTCCTATCACCATCTACCCTTGCTAAAAGTTGATTCCCCTCCTGCTTATAATCCCTTTATAAACACTGGAAGGGTTTTGCTGGCAGCCTCGTGGCAGCAGCTCCCCTGCCTCCTGACAATGTTTCAGAAGGATTTTGCTTTGATCCTCTTCTCAGCAAGGTGCTTCTGTATGTCTGAGGCCCAGGAGAACAAAAATCTCTTAAATACCCAAAAATCGTGGGGAGAATGGGAGGATAAAACACTGGGAGCCCCCAGGTAATGGCAATTTGCATATATAGGAAAAGTTGCTCTGCAGCAGTGTGGAAACCCACGCAGATGAGGCAGCCTGATGTCTATGGGAGGCACTCAGACAGCTGGCACAGGGTGCCAGCTTGTCCCCATGCGTCTCTATCTCACACGTGTGAACTTTGCCCTTGCAGGGACCAGCTGCCCCACGGTGCCACCAGCCAGCACTTGCCCTCGAGCCTGGCTGCCTGCTGAAGGCCCTGGAACTCGTGCACGTGGGATCACATCCCTGCCACGCTCACATGCACCTCGGGGAGCCCACGGCAGCGGCCAGACACACGCAGGTGGGTACACGCCTGGTGGGCAGGCACGGAGAGGGGGTCATCCCTGCTGGCTCATCCTGCTGGAAAATCCCCCCCAGGTTTTGGCAAGCAGTAGCACGGCAGCTCCAGAAGCAGATGTTGAGCCTCGGGGCTTTAGTAGCTAGAAATTGCTTTTCACACCCACTTGAATTTCCAGCCACCCCCCCCCCCCCCCCCCCAGCATCTCACGGTAGTGAGTTCCAGGCTGGGTGACAAAGTCCTTCCTTTAGCATGTTTCAAACCTTATTGTGCCGATGCCCTCCCGTCCCTGCGCAGTGCTGGCTCCCTGCCTGGGGTCAGCCTGGCTTTACAGCCTCCTTCCTATTCCCTTTCCTTCATATCCTCTCCTGGCCTTTGACTTAGAGGAGGAAAACGCTGTTTGTGGGCGTCTGCTTTTGCAAGGTGCCATGGGGGCTGCACTCCCATTTGTCAGTGATGCCTCTGTACATGTCTCAGAGGTCTTCACAGGGCTCGTGTTGCTGCAGCATCTCCCTGCGCAGAAGCTGTTTGTTCTATTGACCTGTGCCTCTCTGGAGTTTTTGTGTATTTTGTGGTAATTACCAGTATTTCTCCGGGAACGGCTCCTGTCCCCCTTCCCTTCTGCACACAGGCAGCAGCATGCAAAACCTCCCTTCTGGAGGGGTGGGGGGTGTCTGAAACCCATCTCCTTCCCCCTCTACCATCCTCCATGCTTTCACAGCTCCTGCAGTTCCTACCTGGCAGGGCTCCCACCTGCCCTCTGCCTCCCACCCAGATGCCAGGACCATTTACGAAGCTGCAGGCTGAGCAGCAGAGAGCTGCGTCTGCTGCTTCCTTATTTACAGCTGCATTTGGCCGCCTCGCTGGCTCCTCCAGCAGCTCCAGGGGACACTGCCCGCCATCTGCTTGTTCCTGCCCTAAAAAACCCAAGCATTTCTCCCCTCGAATGGTCTCCACCTGGCACCTGGCTTGGCACAAGTCTGTACTCAGGACAGCTCTGTCTCCAGCAGCGATGCTGACGCTGGTGAGCCCTCATGAAGAGCTCTGCTGGTTTATAAATTGCATCCAAACCCAAGAAGTGCAACCGTAGATGGAGTACATGGGGTAACAAAGCTCTGAGCCATGCGGCAGGCCCACATGCAGCTTGTCAGGCCCAGTCCTTGTAGGACTCATATGTGAAGCCTGGGTCACTGCCTTCTTTAGCTGTCCCCATCCAGCCCTGCCTGTTCCACTGCTGCAGGAGTGCTGTGTGCTCCCTCTGGGATGGAGAGCAGCGTGCAGGGCTGGAGCTGCCATCTGCTCCCCTAAAAAACAGCTCTTGGCCCATTCCACGGCATTTCCTGCCTCTTCCACACGCACTCAGGATCCCACATGCCTCGCAAGCCGTTCACCAACTGCAGCCCAGCAGATGGAGGAGCCGGGCAGAGCTCTGCAGCAGGAGGGACGGGAATCCAAAAGCTCTGTTTGTTCTCGGCTGTTTGTGGCAGCACAGGAAGGGGGAGGAGAGCTGGCACCCAGGCCTGGAGCTCCGTCTGTGCAGCGTGCACCCACCTAGCCACCAGCAAGGGGCTCGGAACCTCTCCCTCCCACCTTTCTCTTGCTGCCCTCCCCGGAGCTGGGGATGCGGCTGTGCCAGCTCACCTTGCTGTGTGCCACGATGCTTCTGTCCCCTCCAACTGGGATGAGGCACGTGTGCCAGCACAGCACAGCTGGGCATGGGAGGGGGAACTGCTCCCCCGCTCTGTGCATTGGGCTGGAGCCAGCCAAACACTCTAGCATTTGTTTAATTTAACCTTCCGTGAGAATACTTGAACCAAATTGGTGTGAACATCTATCTGAGTGCTCCCAGCCTGTTGTAAGAGGTTATTTTATTTTATTTTATTTTTTTTTGTTCCTCAATGGCGGTGAGTAGGAACTATTCCTTGAGCTGCAAAAGGTGTTCCCACACGGTGCCATCCTGTTTGCATGCAGTGCAAGTGCAGATGTTGAGCATCGCTCCTGCTTCGGAGCAGGCACCACTTTCTTCTTGTGCCTCATCCTGCAGCTCAGCACTGAAAGCAGACGTGGAAAGGCAGCCCTTGGAGGGAGCAGAGATTTATTGCAGTAGGAAATGAGAAATGCACGTATCGCCTCTGTCTCTATCTGTGGGGGAAATGAGCAGTGCTGGCAGGTGAGTGGCAGCTGAAGGCAGGTCCCGTGGTGATGTGCAACAACTCTGATGTACGGTGAGCAAGTGCTGTGCCCTCAGCCCAGCGTAGGAGGGCTGGGTCCCAGGCAGAGCTGTTGTACCCACCGGTGGGCACGCTGTTGCTCCACCAGAGTGGATAAGTCGTGCTCACGAGGACACCGGTCCTCTTTTATTTAATTTCCTGGTAATGCTTCTGCGGCATCAAAGTCTTATCAGGAGAGGAGCAGCTTAAGAGCCTGGGAAAGGAGTCTTATTGTCAGTATCAGAGCTTCATTCCCCTCTTTTCTCGAACACTGGATGGCAGACCAGGTTATGGCTGGAATGAGGTGCGCTTTCCTCCTTTTGTCCTCTTAAACTGCGGGGATTTCCCTGCTCGCCTTTTTCTGATGGTAATTCGGTGGCTGTTCCTCTGGGAGCTGCAGGCTCAACAGGGCACTGCGGCCGTGGGGCGATGCAGAGCTCCCACTTTGCAGGCAGACAGCATGCTGCGGGACAGATCTGGGGACCCAACAGCTTCAGCATCACAGCTGCGGCTGCAGGACCTGCCCGTGACATCACACACCTGTGCCTCAGTTTCCAATTGTGCTGAGCATCGCTGTGCTTCCAGCTGTACCATCACCCTCGGGTCCTCATGCTGCTGGGGTTCATGGGGTGGGGCTGGGGGGGGAGTTCGGGGGCTCTGCTGTCTCCCGCAGCCTGCTGCTTCCCTGCAAACCGCAGGCGTCCTCCCTGGCTCTGCCAGGCGTGCTGGAGAGGCAGCGTCACATTCAGCAGGCTTTTCAGCAGCAGACAATGGCTTTGGATAACGTCCATTTAAGAAAATCGGTGGGACTGCGCGATTCACACAATCGTTGCGTCGTTTTCTTTGCTTTGTTTTGTTGTTTTAATGCTCGTGGGGAGCAGCGGAGCAGTTAACGAAGCGGCACGGAGCCCGCAGAGGGGGGAGCTGGGATGTGGAGCCCCATTGGGACCTCCCACAGGAGCACCGTGTCCCCTCAATGGCCCCCACCCCGGGATGGAGCCGGGGCTGCTCCATCGCAGCCTCTGGGGGTGTGTGGCTGCCAGTGTGTGTCCTGGTGCTGCTCTGTGCCCTCTCTGGTCCCGCAGCCCGCACGCAGAGCTGGCAGCAGGAGGGGGCTGTGGGAAACGCAGACAGATTGGATTAGACGGGTGATGCGTCAAACCCTAAACTGATAAGAGACGGAACAATTGACGTGTTGCCAAAAAGGACTGGGAAGGATCTTTTTTTTTTTTTTTTTTTTTTTTTGAGCAGGCTAAATAGTCTGGACAGGAACGAGCAGTGAGCAGCACAGACGCAGTGCTATGCTCATCTCTTTGGTTTTCTGCCCCACGCCAGCTCTGCTCGCCGGCAGCCCCAGCTGGATGAGGGCTGGTGATGGAGACCTGGTCCTGGGAGAAGCCAGGGCTGAGCCTGCCCTAATCCTGATGCTTTAGGATTAGATTCCACCTGGAGGAGGGGTGCCAAGGGGCTGCACGGGGCTACCTGAGATTAGGGGAAAGAGCTGCTGGGAGGGGACGGGGTGATGTGATGGACCCTCGGGGTGCCACCCATCGCGCTGCCGTCGGCAGGGGGCTCAAGGTGAGGAGGGACGGCAGCTTTTGCAGGAGGGGCGTGTTACATCCTGTCCCCTTCCCTGTGCTCCGTAGCCATGTGATGCCGGAGGAGTGCGGCGATGATATGGAATGTGGGCAGCTGCCTTCGGACACGCTCCGACAGGTGACGCTCCAACGCCATCCCCAATACGGATTCGGCTTCGTGGCCGGCAGCGAGAGGCCCGTGGTGGTGCGCTCGGTGGCAGCAGGTAGGGTGTGTGGGGAGAGCCAAATCCCCATGCCCCTGTCCCCTTTGGTGAGTCCACAGAGTCTCTCTCCGCGATCATGTATGGGAGTAAATGCTCTGGAGGTGGTTGGGACCGCTTCCCCCCTCCCCCCCCCCCCCCCCCCTTCTGGCTGGCAATTGCCCCACTGGGCCAGACCAGTGCTGACCCTCTGTCCTGACAGGTGGACCCTCTGAGGACAAACTGCTGCCAGGAGACCAGATTTTGGCCATCAACAATGAGGACGTGAGCGAAGCCCCCAGAGAGAGGTTCATCGAGCTCATCAGGTGAGGGCAGCACCTTGTCCATCGTCCCCCGTGGCCGAATGCTGAGCAAAGCCGTCCTCCTTCACTTCTCCTTTCTGTCACAGGAAGGCCAAAGACTTCATCATCCTCACGGTCCTGCACACCCACCAGGTGAGAGTGGGCAGCAGGAGCCCCACAGAGCCCACGGGGGGAGCAGGGACCGTTTACACCCATTTACCCGGCGCTCTCTTTCCAGTCCCCCAAATCCGCTTTCATCAGCGCAGCCAAGAAAGCAAAGCTGAGGTCCAACCCGGCGAAGGTCCGCTTTTCGGAGCAGGTGACGGTCGGAGAGACGGACCCAGTGAGTGCTGCCTGCTGTTCTCCCATAGCACCCCACTGTGACGGAGCCCCAGAGGCTGCCCTGGAAAGCTGCTCCCACTCGAGGTCCCCTGGGCACCCATCAGTGGTACCGGGCAGTGCCAGCACCCACCTGAGGAAGGGCTGTGGCTTCAAGCCTGGGGCAAAAGGCTTTGAAGGAGCTCCCTTGAGGGGTGAGCTGGCCGGGGTGTTTCTGCAGGAAGCTGCTGTAGCATTCCCAGCTCTGTGGCATCATCTGTTAATTGCAGGGAAGTTGTTTTAAGCAGCACTAGTGCGAGAAGAAAAATGAAACAGAAAACCACCTCCAAAAAAACAAAGCACTTCTAGCAAAATCTGTTTTTCAGCAAAATCAATTAAGTAATTATCTGATCGAAGCTCTTTGCTAAATAGAATCAGCTGTCACCCACTGCCTGTGCTTGTGCAGGGGCTGGGGGCTGGGAAGGGGGGGTCAGACCTGAGCTTCCCCAGCACTCCCTCCTCCTGAGCAGCTCTGGCACCCGTTGGGATGTGCCTGGCCAATGCACTGCTGGGTTCCCGCTGCTGCTGGCGGCAGACAGGTGACTCCATCAGGCAGTGTTGGATGACTCGAGCTCTGTGCTGCTAAATGCTCCATGGAGACAATGGGTTTTCAAGGGAAATGTGCCTCTGAGCGTGGAAACTCAGGGAAGCAGAAGATGCCGCCACTGCTCCATCACTGACAGTTGTTCCCTCTGCCTCTTCCCGCTCCCCTGGCTCCAGGACATGTTGAAGAAGGAAGCTCTCCTCCTCATCCCCAACGTGCTGAAGGTTTTCCTGGAGAATGGGCAGATCAAATCCTTCACGTTCGATGGCCGAACAACCGTGAAGGTGCGTCTTCCCCTGCTCCCCTCCCCACCCAGCACCACATAGATGCTTCCGTTCTCTGTTTTTCTCCATTTTTTTCCCAGCCTTTTGCCTCCCTGCACGAGCATGGCAGTGGCACTCAGCTGCCTGTGAGCTGCCACCGGGCAGCAGCCACCCTGGGGCTAAGCATGCTGCAGCCCCCTGCGAGGAAGGAGCTGCTGCCTGGCACACAAGCCTGTCTGTGGCATTTGCAGGACGTGATGGTGACGTTGCAGGACCGCCTGTCCCTGAGGCACATCGAGCACTTTGCCCTGGTCCTGGAGTATTCGAGCCCAGAGCAGAGCCACCGCTTCCTGCTGCTCCAGGACAAGCAGCCCCTGGCCCATGTAAGCCCCTGGTGGTTGTCAGGGTGATTCGGCCCATGGCGTTTCTTCTCTCCTAAAGGATGGAGCTCAGGGCTTGTGCCGTGGGCTCACTGCTGAATCTGCTCCAGGTTGTGCAGAGGACGCACTACCATGGCATGAGGTGCCTCTTCCGTGTCAGCTTCTTCCCCAAAGACCCAGTGGAACTGCTGCGCAGGGATCCGGCAGCCTTCGAGTACCTCTACATCCAGGTAGGGACCGGGATGCCCCCACTGTGCTTCCCCAAACCACGCACAATATGCTCCTTCCCCTTGAGAGGAGGGTGGTGGTTGCCCCGACCCCATGGGTCTCTGAGGACACTTCTCCCCACCCGCAGAGCCGCAACGATGTGATCAGAGAGCGCTTTGGCATGGACCCCAAGCCGGAGATGCTGCTGGGGCTGGCTGCCCTCCACATCTACATCACCGTGGCGGCCACGCGTCCCAGCCAGAAGGTCTCCCTCAAGAACGTGGAGTGAGTCCCTCTCCCCGTGGCAAGCAGGGCCCACGCGCTCAGCCTTGCCAGGGCTGGGGGAGATATGTGCCAGGAGCATCTCCATGGGAACCTGGGCTGATTTCCCACTTGGCATCCCAGGCAAGGAGAAGCCACTGTGGCTGTGCAGTCCCAGCCTTGCGGCCCTGGCTCAGCCTGGCTACAGCTCCCCAGTGGTCTTCAGTCTGTACTAAGCACCTTGGGTGCAGATGGAGGGAGCTGGCATGTGGGGGACCCCATCCCTGTCCCCTCAGTGCGTGGGGTGCCCCAGCTGGGCAGCCCTGGATCTCCATCCCCTCATCTTCCCACAGGAAGGAGTGGGGTCTGGAGCCCTTCCTGCCTCCCTCCCTGCTGCAGCTTGTCAAGGAGAAGAGCCTCCGCAAATCGCTCTCCCAGCAACTCAAAGCCCACCAGAACCAGCCCAGCGGCACCAAGGTGAGCCCTTGGGGCTGCTGGGGTGACAGTGTGGCCGTGGTGCTGGTGCTGATGGCTGGTTTGATGTGTTTGGCCAGGTCTCCACTGCCCAGGCAAAGCTGCAGTACCTGAGGATCCTGAACGAGCTGCCCACCTTCGCCGGGGTCCTCTTCAGCACCGTGGGACTGGTACGGTAGCGTGGGCTGGGAGGTGCTGGCACCGGTGCCATACTCACATCCCTCCAGTTCCCCATCCACACCATCTGGCTGGGATGCTCTTCACAGCACTTTGGCACTGGGCAGGCTGGTATCTCACTGGGGCAAGAGTGACCCTTGGCAAAGGCCACCCATCCCCTGCTTGTCCAGGCAGGAAATAGCTCATCCGGCCTCACCACCCCCACGAGCCCAGCCCTGCTGCCATTCGGTGCTGCTCTACAAGCTGCCACCTTGCTCCTCCTTTTATCTCCATCAGAGGCATCCCCACCCCTCACCCGAGCCACCTCACTTTCTCCATGGCAGGAGGAAAGCCACCAAGCCAAACAGGAGAACGGAGGACCTGCATAGGCTCCTCGCTGCCTGCCTCACCTCTCCATCTCCATCTCTCGCTCCACCTCCCATCCAGGGGACTCCATGTAAGTGTCATCTCTGCCATCCTCCCCTCCCACCCCCACCCAAGGGCTCAGCAGCTCCCTGGCTTTGCCCCTCCAGCTTTGATTTTTTGCAGCTTTTGATGGATGTTTTTTCCACGGTGCCTCAGAGCTCCTAAGAAATAAGGACACACCATATCTCACTGGTTAATAACCACACTGCATCTCGTTGGTTGTGTGGTTGGAGCCATGCCTCCAACCTTGTCTGAGGGCAAAGCATTGGAAAAACTGCCCGTGGTGGGGGTGCCCAGCTTTTTGTTTCCTCTCTGACACCAAAGCTGTGCCCCTGCTGAGCGAGCCAGGCTGGGAGCTGAACCGTGTACTCAGCCACATGAACTGCAACCTGAGTGGTAAAAAAAATACTCCCTTATTCTCTTCTGCATCAGC
Organism: Oreortyx pictus; assembly: GCA_036925125.1. Lineage (NCBI taxonomy): Eukaryota > Metazoa > Chordata > Aves > Galliformes > Odontophoridae > Oreortyx > Oreortyx pictus. The sequence continues at coordinate 18,365,234 of JAUPFR010000012.1, read as the reverse complement.
CTGCCCAGCTCCTCCTCACCTCCAGGTCTCCATACAGCATCCTCTCTGGGCAGAGCAGAACAAGAAAGATCTCTATTTCCGATTAAGCCTTCAGTCTTTCTTCTCTTCTAAATGCATTCAGTCCCTCGCTCCCTCCTCTGCTCCCCTCCCTCGGCTGCGATGTCAGATCAGGCAGATTTGTAACATGCTCTTACTTTGCTGTAGTGACACCAGCAGGCCTGAATATTTCATGCGGACAGTCAGTGTGGTGCTCAGACTGAAATGGCCCTGGCATCCTGTGTGCTGCTGCCAGCTCTGCAGAGAGGCTCAGGGAGGGAGCCCTGGTGCTGCTGCTGCTCTCTCAAGGCCAGCTCTGCCCCAAGCCCTGACCCAGGGATGCGTTTATTCACATCAGTCTGTCTTTCTGTCTCCCTGTGTGTGTGTCCAGGACGAGAAGCAGCCAGCCACCACGCTGCTGGTGGGGCCCCGGCACGGCATCAGCCACGTCATCGACCTGAAGACCAACCTCACCACCGTGCTGTCCGAGTTCAGCAAGGTCAGCAAGATCCAGCTGTTCCGGGAGAACCAGGGGGTGGCCAGGGTAGAGACCAGCATCCTGGATGCCAAGGTGGGCAATGGGGCATCGTGGGCATGGGATAGGGGCTGGGAACATCAGTGTGGGTTCCTGGCTCTGCAGGAACTGAGGGGATGTGGGTCTGTGCCTGTTGGAGGAGCAGCCTTTCTCCACATTCCCTCCCTCTCCCTCATATTTGAGAGGTGGCAGCTCTCCCATGCACCTTCCAGTGGGCACGTACACACTTCATCACCCTGAGAAAGTGCAGCCCCCTGCCTCCAAAACCCTCCTGCCTGCATCTGGAAGGGAGATCGTGCTGTGGGTGAGGCTCCGCAGCACCCGACCGAGCACAGCCGGCTGCGATCTGTCTTCATTTAAGTGCTATCCAAAGGGCTGGGTTTTAAAGCCAGAATGTCTGCTCCAAAATGAGGCATATGCTAATCCTATCGGGGACAGAGATGGATGAGGCGGGCTAAGGAAAGTTGGCAAAAAGATCATTACCTTGAAGCGCTAATCTGCTTACTGCAATTACTCTATTGTACAGAACGTGTCGCTGGCTAAAACATGGCGCTGCAAATAAATCTGTTTCCTCCGTGATCCGCAGTGCTGACAGAGGGCTGTGCTGTCAGTCGGGGCCTCACTCCTCTGGGGAGGTGGGGTAGAATCCACTCCATGATGTGGGAGCTCTGCGTATTGCAGGGGGACACCCCACAGCCAGGATCAGGGCAGCATGGATCCGTATCACATCCACCACAGCCGCTCACTGGGTTTTGGCATTGCACTGCTGGTCCTGCGGGTTAAAAAAAGGGGCCAGGACAAGGAGCAGCCCACAGGCAATGCCACCCAAATCCCCTCTCGGCCCAAACCCACTGGCCAGGAAGGAGCTGGGGAAGATTTCCAGGCAACAAGTGAGCTCGAGGAGATCACAAACCATTCGTGTTTACTTCAGGAGGAAATGTGGTGTTTGTCTTATAAATAATTCACTGGGTAGTAATAGCTTTGCTTTGGAGCTTTTCCATCCCGGGCTTCAGTCTGTGTTTCAGACAGTCTGTTCTGGACGCAAAGCCCAACAGTGCCTCCGCTCTGCTCCCTTTCACTGCTCACAGCTGCAGTGGTGGCAAAGGGAACCAGGTGCTGGCAGGAGCAGAGGTGCAGGTGGAGAGCCCTAGGGTCTCTGCTGCAGGGACCTGGAAGGGTTTTTGTGTGGACTTGCTGGCGGTGAGCCTTGGTTCTGGCACTTGTAGATTTGCTGGGGACAGGGTGGTGGTACTGCAGGCCTCCTGTGATCTGTGTGCACTCCATGCTTGGCTTGGTGGGGTTGCATTTCTTGGGATGGCCAAGTCCTCTCCCTGGGAAGGGCAGGAACATGGGGCTCCCCACGCTCCTCCCAGCCCTTCCGTGGTGGGGCACAGGGACAGCTGGGGACACTGGAGCCATTTCCCCATGTCCAACCCATGACTGCTGGCCACAGCCCTGCCCAGGCAGCCCCAGCCATTGTAGGATTGACGCTGGTGAGGACGAACCCCTTGAGAACAGAGCTGGAGCTGCGTGATGTCTGGCTGCTGGCCCACACCGTTTAATCACAGGCATGGGGGTAATTGGCTTCGTGGCTCCCAGCAGGACCTGCCGACAGTTTAGCCAGGATCAAGGCTCGGCAGAGGAAAACAAAGGAAAAATTAATTCAGAAGTGTCCCCCAGCTGCCGCCGGGCCTGGAATCTGCCTATTGATTTCAGCATCCCAGGGGTAGCAGGCGTGCTTCCCGGCTGCGATAGAGACAAAAGATCACCGTGCACATCCAGCTGCAGCCTGCCCAGCTTCTGTCCTCCAAAACGGGGGTGCTGGGGCTGGGGGGGGGTGGCTGGGCATTTGCTAGCATGAAATCCAAGGGGAGCCTCAAACAGCGAGCGGAGCCGTCAGACTTCATCGAGGCGAACTGCGAAGCTTTAGAGTGATGCCAGACCTGAAGCCTCTGCTTCCCAAAGCTAAATTAATCTGATTAATTCTCTTTGCGCTGAAGCATTCCAGGAAGCCGCGAGGCTGAGATCTCCTTTGTCTCAGTGGTGGGGTGGGGAGCAGAGGATGAGATGCTTTCTGCACGCGGAGCCCTTTGTGTGCCATTCAATGGCAGTGTCAGCTCGGGCTGGGGGGGGGCTGGGGGCTGCCAGGGGCAGGGGATGGCTGCAAAGGCAAACAGACTGACCTCAGGCACTGGGGGGAGCACTGAGGGCTGAGGTGACAGGAGGGCAGCATGGAGGTGCAGGTGTGATGCTGATCGTTGTATTGATCAGCAAATGGGAAATGATGGTGCTAATCACAGCGAGCCCCGTATCGACAGAGCCGAGCTAATAACGCGGAAGGGGAGGGAAGGAGAGGTCGCGTGCAAGTTGAGGAATTGACTGCTGTCTCGTTAGGTGCTGTGTTATTAAGCACAAAGTTGGCAGAACACCGCGGGTGAGCGGGGAACGTAAATTATGTTCATGTGCTGCATGAAGCGGCCTGAGACCCAGCAAAAGGGGGAGATGGAAAGGAAACACACATCAGGTTATTATAGGATGCAGAGATCGGCTCGTAAATTAATGTGTCAGGGCTGCCGTGGTCCTCCAGCACAACTGTGGCCATAAAATCCCATCCCATCCCAAACCTTCACCTTGGTCTTGAACGAGAGGACACTTTCAGGACACCATGCTTTGATTTAAAGGCAGTGCGTCATAGGAAAAGTGCCACGTCCTTAATAAGCTAATGCACAGCTTGTCTCTCCTACCCAGGATACATTTATTTTGTTGTACTTTGAGGAGGGATCGGGTGCCAAGCAGGAAACTCAGTGGGGAAAAAATCGCCCTTAGCTCATTAAGACTAGAAAATCCAGAAAGCAAATAGGAGTGAAAGATCAAAACGTGAATGATTTCAGGCTGCCCTTACAGATGGAGAGGTGGAAAGTGCTTTCTCTTTACATCACACTCCTTTCCATGGCCTGTTATCGGTCTGGGGCGAACCATTACCTGCATGTCCCACGGTGGGTCTGCACTTTGGTGTTCTGAAACGCATCCCCCCGTGGGCCACTGGCTGGGTGCTGCTGGCCATTAGGACCCCAGAGCCCCAGGGTGTGCTGAGCAGCCCTTGGCCCAGCAATCCTTCACACCTGCTCTCACCTCCCTGCTTGCTTCCTTTCTCCTCTCTCGTGCTGCTGCATAACAGAGGGGGAAGAATGTGCAAATGTCTCCTCATTCAACAGATGGCTTCAAAGCAACCGGGGAGGTTTAGCCCCGGTAGGAAGCGTTTGTTTTAAGGACTTATGGCGGAACTGGAACACATGCTTACCTTTCATCGCTTGTGTGTGCCTGAAGCTGGGCTCAGAGCTGGCATCCCCCTCCCCACCGCTGGATGCTGCCTCCCTCATCCCTCCTCTCTGCCTCGATCCTTTCCCTCTGATCCGCGTCACCTCGGGTTTGCTCTCTGTGATGGCACAGCTCGTCGCTGTGTCACTTTATTTCTCATCTGCACTGTGCACAGCAGCCGGGCAGGACTCCTTTCCTCCCACCCCATGGGGATGAGGTGTGGGGCTGGCAGCCTCGTGCTCAGCTGCATCGCGTTGCAGCGCTGCATCTGATATCTTTTTTCCCTCTCTTGAAAGCAAAGACCTTTTTTTGGCGTGCAAATCAATGCTCTCCTAAAACAGAAGGCGCCATCTGCTCTCAGGCACAAATTGAATTTCCTGAAGGGTTACGTTTAAATAAGATCCACGGGCTCAGAGCAGTGGCTGGGGGAGCCCGAAGTGGAGTTTTGCCCCTTCTGCAGCTCAGTGGATGCAGTGGTATATGGGAGGGCAGTTTGGTGCCTGCAATGAACTGGGGATTCCAGCATCTGGACACTGCACAGAACCCCCAGGCCTGTGGGTTAATGCCAGTGCTTGCAGGTGTGCTCAGAGCGTTGGCACACAATATATCAGGGCCCCGCAGGGAGCATGCAGCAGCTCTCACCTCTTTCATCTGCTCTGTGGGGATTTGGTGGAGATCAGGAGCACCTGGCTGTGTCCTCCTGCCAGCCAGCTCCCTGTGACACCGTGACAGTGTCCATCCGAGCCTCACACCGTGCCTCTCTTGCCTTCCAGCCACTGGTGCTGCTGATGGAGTGGCCCGAAGCCACCAACTTCGCCTGCCTGATCGCAGGTTACTGCCGTCTCCTGGTGGACTCCAAGAAGATGATATTCTCCAGGCCGCCCAGCCAACCTCCACCTCCTCAGATTATCAAGGCAGGTACGGTTCAGCCTCTGCTTTCCGTGCGAGCCCCTTCCCCTCCTCCCCTCCCTCTGGGCAGGAAGGAGTAGGGTTCCTCCAGCACCTCTTCTCTGCTCCTGTCCCTGCGGCACCAGCAGCCTGCTCTGAGCAGCAAACACGTCCTCGCTTTGCAAAGCTCTCTTAATCAAGTGTGAGCTGGCAGCCGTAGTCCCCGGCTGCTCAGTGGCCCTTTGTGTCACCAAGCAAATGCAAAGCACTGCGAGCACTGGTCAGTGGCTCCTAGCTCTGGCCCAGGTGACACTGCTGTGCTGCTGATTTCCTCCAGCAGGAAGGAAATGTAAGGGGTCCCAGCTTTGCAGGGTCCCAGCCCGCTGCAGGGATTCAGATCGTGTCCCACCAGACACTGATGTTCCTTGAGGACAGATTTCAGCTGTTGATCACCCACAATTACTGTCAAGAAGGAGCCAGCCAGGGGTTACTGTTACTCCATTTGGGTGTGCATTTGGTGTAAGGAGATGCAGAACTTGGGCTCGGTGGCTGGAGATGCTCCCCACTGCCATCTGCAGGGAGACAGGAGGTGCCCTCCTTCCCTGCGAACCAAGGGGCAAAAGAGGGGGGCAAAACCGACCCCTGGAGTTGGATATAGCCAAGGGAGATGCTGAGAGCTAGCAGGGACCTCAGGGAACAGAGCCGGTGCCCCGAGGTGTGAGGAGGGCACCGGAATGCGGAGCGGGCACCAGCGGAGAGCACACCAGGAGGAACTGGGAAGGCAGCTCCAGCAATCCCAGCGCGTCCAGGGACAGACCCGGCGGTGATGTCGGTGTGAGTATGTGAGCATGGTTTCCTTCTGTGTCTTCAACCTGCGCCTCTTGCTTCCAGCTGCCACTGTGCTCTCTGCCCTGGGTATCATCCATAAACCCAGTCCCCTTTGATAGGAGTGGATGGTGCTTCCAAATGAACCAGCCGTCCTCAGAGCACTCCCTCCCTGGGTTATGTCACCCAGGGGTGGGCTGCAGGGGGCTGTGGGGTTTGGGGAATGCAGTGGGAAGTGGAGAGCATCACAGAAGCCCAAGGGCTGCCACGGTCACTGGTTGCCTGGGGGATGTCTCAACACATCCCGGAGGTGCTTTTCCACACTCTGGTGACAGTGATAACAGCCAGCATCTTTCCTCAGTGAGATTTTGCTTCGTGATGCAGAGCACAGACCAAACCAGGAGGTGCAGTAGGTCCTGCCCTTTTCTCAAGAGTCACAAGAAAGCAGAGTCACAGCGCGTGGGGGCTGGAGGAGTGTGAAAGGGAGTGACAGAGTGGTAGGACTGGGATGGAGCCAAGAGGTCCATGCTCCTCATGCTGGCCCCTCTCTCTGTTCACTCAGTACACTCAGGCATCGTTCTGGAGAGGTGAATTAGTTAGCATTGAGAAAACAAAGTCTGCTGACAGTCCTGGTCCTGGTCCAGCTGCAGACTGAGCTGCCAGGAGCCGAGCAGCTCACCAGGAGCACGGACTGCTGGCCATTAGCACATCTCTGCAGGAATGATAAGAAAGTCCCACTGGGATAAATCAAGTTTGCCCAGACTTCGACTTCCCAGGCTGCAGTCAGGTTTTGCCAGAATCTTAAGCTTCATGTCAAGCCCTGCCCTGTGCTTCTGCCTAGCAGCAGAGCACATCCATCTTCCCAGAGGCCCATTAAACCCTCCTGATGAACCGCAGTCCTGCTTAGAAATGCATGCTCGCTCTGGATGCTGTCAGTTAAATTCCTCTCTCAGAGTTTCCCCGCAGAGCCGCACAGACCCCTGCCCTCCTCACCACAGCAATTCACCCTCCTGCCCCTTCCCCCCCGCCCCCCGCAGCTTCCCACCAGGCATCATGACAGCAGCACCCAGGTGCTATCTCAGCTCTTTCCCAGGACTTTCTCTCCCCGAGAAAGCAGCTGGATTACAGATTTGACAGGTTCTGGCCTCACTCAGGAGCAGGCAGCCTGCAAAAGCCCCACTCAGCAGGGAGAGGCTGGTGTACGTGAGCTCTGGCACACTGTGGGTCTGCATGGATGGTCCTTTCTTGTTGGCCTTGATCCACGTAACCCACCACCACGAACCCAGCTGCTTTTTCTGAGCACCAGCACGGCCATAAATGAGAGAGAAGATTGTTCTGACTCGAATTGTAGCACTGCAGGTGATGAACAGTATAATACAAACGTGTGTTTGGGGAGACAAATCGTCCAATTTGTTGAGCTAATGAATTTAATTAGGATTTATTTGATTTAATTTACACTTGCTAAGACGGAGCCCGCATCCCCCTGGCAGCAGCTCTTGGCACAGCTGCACAGCTCATCCCAGCAGGCAGACAGAGGCCCCTCGGGGGGGCTGGACCACTGGCCAGCTGGGGTGGTGGTTCAGTGCTCAAAGAGGAGCAGAGCAGTACTGCACCAGGTCCAGCAGCTCGCTGCTGGGCTCTCTGTAGAAGCAGCTGAGTACAGCAGCTCAACCTGGCCGATGTGATGCAAAAATGGTGGCAATGGTAACTCCTTTTTTTTTTTTTTTGCCATGATAACTCATGATAAGAGCAGGGTGAGGCCGAAGGTTCACACGTGCAGATACGCTGTTCCCATCGCAGCAGTGGCAGCTCCAGGTTGGGGTGCTGGCTGTGCTGGGCAGCCCTGCTCCTGCCTCCCTGCAGAGGAGCTTGCTCGCTCTGTGTTGCTGTGGTGTGGCACAGGAACAAGATGTTTACTCAGCTGGCCAACCTGGACGGGGCCCAGCTAGGAGCTGATAGCAGGCTGATGCGGTTTAGGAAACGGATCTGTCAGGAGTGGTTAAAGGAACTGAGCGTGGCTTGTTGAAAACAGAGACGTGTGGGGAGGTGGGGAGGGAGGGAAGGTTTAAGGAAGAGCAGTGGTCGGTGGTGCTGCAGGTCCATGATGTCATTGATCGATTCCCAGCAGAAAGAAAAAAGAAACGAGAAAAACAGCTTTAGGGTCGAGGCATTCCCGTCTTAAATGCAGTAATGTTTAACTTCATAACTCCCAGCAGCTCTGCGTTAATAATCCACACTCGGTGGGGAGGCCAACGCCTCCGTCACCCCCAAGTGTATGGAGGACAGAGGGCAGAGAGCACGTGGAACCGTCCCGGGGGGGCAGCAGCTCTCCGCTCCTCGTCTCCCCTCTGCCTGCTGCTGCTCCTGACGCTCTGCTATGGTTTGGCTTTAGATTACATGGATGCACACCACCTCCCCCGGCCCGTGGCGGCGGGGCACGCTGGAAAGAAGGAGGGCGGGTTCATGGGGGGCCCTGCCGCCAGCCCCCCCCCCGGCAGACCTCGGGCGGCCCGCGCCTCGGACCCGGAGCTCGTCAGCTTTTGCTACCTGCACATGCGAGAGCAGAGGAAGGAGAGAGAGAGCAGGACGGATATCAACGAAAACCTGATATTTTTCGAGGAAACGCGTCCCAGGACCAAATCCGACCCCACGTCCAAGAGCTCCGGCCAAAGCTACGATGGGGCGGCCAACGAGAGGGACCCCGACGGCCCCGAGCGCGAGCGGCACGCCAGCCGGGCCCGGGCACACACCATCGACACGCACCCGCGGGGCGACGCTGCCCACTTCTACTGCGACTCCTGCAAGGCCAAGATCAGGAACCGGCTGGCCTCGCGCAGGGCCGGCAGCACCCGCGACAACATGGTGGACCTCATGTCGCTCCCTCCTCCCGGCAGCGATGAGGAAGAGGACGAAGCGACGGCCCTGCTCCCCGCCATCGCCGCTCCCCCGCCCGGCTTCCGCGACAACAGCTCGGATGAGGACGACCCCAAGCGCCGTGCGGCCGCGCAGGGCCAGGAGCAGGGCCGGCACCTCTGCAGCATCCTGTACGACGAGATCCCCGTCACGCTGATTGACAGCGTGCAGACGCGGACGGTGCGGGACCATGCCCAGGAGCTGGATGATGCCCTGGTGTCCACCCTGCAGGCGCTGGAAGCCCTGGCTGCTTCGGAGGATTGTCCGCATCCCCCACCACAGCAGACAGCAGGTAGCGGGACGGCTGTGCCTTTCTTTTTCCCTTTTCACCTTCCTTTCCTACAGCAGCAAGTTCTTCCTTTCATCCTTCCCTTCATCCTCCCAGCCCCGCAGGCTCATGCATCCCTTGGCTGTTGCAGGCTGGCACCCGGCTCCTGCACTGTGAGCTCTGCTTAGGGCACTGTGCTGCAGTCCCTGGGACCAGGCAGCCCCGCAGCACAGCTCTCCCTTCCCTGTGCTGCCCGCTCGCTGTAGCAGAGCAGCTGCTTCCAGGTTTCCCTTCTTGCTCACAGACCTCTCTGCAGCCCTGCTCTCACTCACACTGGAACCCTTCCCAAGACCTCTTCCTGGGCCAAGAGCTGGATGGAGCTAGCAAGGCAGCTCCGTACTGACAAGTGATCTCTTAAACGAATTAACTCTTACTTGGGTCCTTCTCTCCTCCCCACGGTGGTGTGGCACAAGCATTGCTGTGGGGCTTTCTCTGTGTTCCTCCCCAGGTCTTATCGTTCTGGCCGCCATCACGCCTGAGTCGTCCTTGGATTCCGGCCATGAGACCAACTCCTCGGAGCTCACCGATGTCTCAGAGATGGTCTCTGCTATGAAGCAGCACCAGAACGCAGCCTACTTCCTCGCTCAGCACATCAACAAAGAAAACCTCCTGGCCAGAAAGGACTTGCCTTTCCGAATCCAGAGCTGTGCTGCCCAGGCTGTTCTCACCTCGCCGTACACCCTCGCCCACCAGGAGACGAGCCCTTCAGTGAAGCCAGCTATCTCCCACCCAAACCCCAGCCTTACCAACTGCAAGAGCAAACAGGAGCAGCAGAACGCTGAGCAGAGTTACACCATGGCTGCCCAGCCAGCGCTCACCTCCCAGCGAAGTGAGCAGAACAGGGGGGCTCCTGTGCCAGGCTCTGAATGCAAAGGTGCAGGGCACACAAAAGCTGCCTTTGAGGGACCTCTGCATGCCACAGCTGCACCAAGCAGAGAGCACTCACAGGATCTACAAGAGAAGATGCCCAGAGAGGTCCTGCCGAGCCCCAAACTCCTCTCGGATCAGAAAAGTGGGGTGACTCCAGCCATCATTTCAGCTGCTCTGCAGCAAGTGGCAAACGCTAAAGGCTCAGCCCCTCAAGTGGGAGCAGCATCAAAAGAAGGCAAGACCACAAACGGGAGTGGGGGCTGTGTGTCAGCCAGCAGCAAGCCTCTGAAACTTAAAGGTCAGCTCAGTGCAGAGCCATTGTGCCACTGTCAGCAACAACAGCAGCTCTCCCAGCAGCAGTATAGCGAAGCTTCTCCGAGTCCTACGGAAGCCCACAGTGGTAAGGCTGAAGCTTTCCATTCCAGCTCAGGAGGTGAAGAAACGATGCCTGGTAAGACTTTTGCCTCTAAAAGCTTCCAGCAAAAAGCGAGTAGAGATGGGCCAGGAAAAGCAGCGAGCGGGGAGCCTGGTCTGAAGGCGGGCGGGGAAGCCCTGAACCTCATCTTTCAAAAACACACAGCTCCTTCAAACCAAGGAGAGAAAACGCAACAGGAGAGCTCAGCCAAAAGCTTAAAAGTTGAGAGCAGCAATCTGCACTCTGCATCCCCTGTTGGCATTTTCAGGAGCACCAGCGAGGATTCCAAGGGGCCAATCCAGCTGGTGCCCCGCTCTGAGAGCCTGCAGATCAGCACCGTGCCTTCCAAAAAAGCAGACAAGATCCTGGAGGCGACCCAGGCGGACGTTGATGTCCCAGCTAAACCCAAAGCTCCAAAAGCCCCCTTCAGGTTGAGGAACCTGTTTTCTGCTACGTTTCCTACCCGGCTGAAGAAGGAGACAGACGAGAGGCAGGCCCAGCTGCAGAAAGTGAAGCAGTACGAACTGGAGTTCCTGGAGGAGCTGCTCAAGCCAAAGAGCAAAGGTGACCTCCCACCTCAGGAGTATCTGCACCCTCCAGCCCCCGGGCGCTGCAGCTGCCAGCTGAGGAGCAGTCCTGTGCAAAAAGTCCCAGGGATGTCCAGGGAGCAAAGGCGCAGCTGCGACTGCAAGCGGATTTGCAGGGGGGTGAGACCACCCCCCAGCCAGATGGCGATGCCGGAACTGGACAGGCACGGGAGGGATAAAGGCACCGATGACCAGCAGAAGGCAGAAGCAATGAGGTTGACAAGCATGAGCAGCCCTTCCAAAGGCAAACGGATACGATCTACGAGCTTAGAGTCCAGGGACTACCGGTCAGATCCAGAAAACGACGTGTCGTGCCTGACAACGTGTGCTTCCCGAGGGGAATGCATGGGTGCTCCACAGTACAAGAAGCTCTTGCGTCGCTACAGTGTCAGTGAATTAGATAAGACTGATAGGACATCCCTGTCCTCTGACATCTACCAGAACATCTACCCGGCCAGGCTGAAAGGCCCTCAGAAGGAGTCTGAGCCCAGCATCCTTTGTCCAGTTCTGAAGAGCAAAATCCAGGAAGCCGCCGGGGTGGCTGATCCATCCTACGTCCAAATAGCACAGGAGAAAAAGAACCAGAAAGGCTCGGCAGTGTTCTCTGTCCAGGAGGAGCTGTATCCAAGCCCTGCAGAGCTGCGGGATGAAGACATGGAGGATGAGAAGTGCTGCTCCATTCGGTACTGCTTCTACTACAGGAAATGTGACGTTGCAGACGATGGGAGTGAGAAGGATGAGCTGTCCTATTCCATCCCCATGCAGATACTGCCGGGAATGAAGCTGGACAACCAGGTGGTCCCGGTCATGAGCAGAACACTTCAGGTCCTCGAAGCGACAGCCTGCAGCAGTCCCAACGACAGTCAAACCCAGGAAATAGACTTGAGGACCTCCACTTTCGAGGGGAGCTTGGCAAAGATCAACATCCTGCGAGGCCATGCCTACAGCTTGCCCAATGGGTTTCTGCAGGTGCAGCTGGACACCAACGAGCTCCTGACCATCCTGCGGCAGTGCGTGGCAAGCCCTGACGTCCGGGACTGCAAGCTCTACATCTCCCAACTGGCTGAGTACAAGCAAGAGCTCGCCCTCAAATTCAAGGAGTTCCGTGCGTCCTGCCGCCGCGTGGCAGCCGTGGACAAAAGCCCTACCCACATGCTCTCTGCCATCACGAGCAGCTTCCAGGTGCTAAGCAGCCTCATCGAGACGTTTGTGAGGTTGGTGTACATCGTGCGCTCGGAGTCCCAGCGCCAAGAGCTGCTGACCAAGGTGGAGGAAGTGGTGAGAAACTACACCTTCCTCCTGCGGGCGGCGGAGGAGTCCACGGCCAGAACGCTGAGCCACCAGCAGACCGTGGAGCAGCTCGCCCGCCAGTCCGCCACGGTTGCCACCGTGATGAGCACGCTCACGCGCTCCCTGAAAACGCTGATCAATAAGTAAAGCGGCTGCAAAAGCCGCCGGGCTCGTGTCACTGGTTTCCTGCATCGCTGAGGTCTGCTGAGGATGTCTGCCCGCAGGGAAGGCCCGTGCCTATGGAGGTCTGCAGTGAAAAAGACGCTGGTCTCAGAAGGGATGGTTTACGTTGGTGGTGTTTGGAAAGGGAAATTCTTGCCTTGTTGCAGGCCGTGCAGCTGGCTTGTTGGGGGTCTCGAGCAGCTGCATTGCTTGTCTTCCTGCACTGAGGAGGCACGGTCATCCCATCGCCGTGCTTGTTGAGTTTTGAGTGGTTCTGGGCCTCCCTCGTGCAAAGAGCTGGCACCGTACCCCTCTGTCATGTTGCGTGGTGAGCAGCAGTCTGCAGGGACTGAGCTGATACCGCCCGGCTTCACTCGGGCCACGGTCCAGTCAGAGCCAAACCAGTGTCTTGCCACGTAAACAGCTCTTCTGCCTCCAGGGTCCTCCTGGCCCACAGATGCAATGTGATTAGCAGCAGAAGGCATCTCCGGGATGCAGTTCCCTGCTGCTGTGCTAGGGCTTGGGAAATCCTAGCATGGGGAGCATACCATGTTCCTAGGGCAGGGCTAGGTCCCCCCAGCAGGCTCTACTCCACAGCTTAGGCACCAATAAACCCAGTCCTGTACACGGGCACTGCCTGTGGAAAGGCAGCAGCTCAATGCTGTGTGAGCAGGGAGCTGTTCCCCATCTTTTGCTGGATGGCCGTGTTCATGCTAGGAAGCCTGCAGATACCCAGATTGCTCTGTGACCAGTGCAAGCCAGACGCTGGGCTAGCAGCTGAGAAGGAGACCTCTTCCACACCATTCTCCAGAGCAGGTCTGTGCCTTGGAGGCTCAGCCCAGCCCCTCTCCTGCTGCTTCCTTTCACAGTGCCCATGGGAGAGGAGCCCAGGTTGGGTTGGTCTGAGGCACAGCTTCCTCCTGAGCCTGGCAGCGCTGCTCCTGCCCTCCTCACTGGGGGCTGGGAGCCTTCTTGTGTTCACAGGACTGACTGCCATGAGGAACATTACTAAGTACCACGTAATGGTTATTTACTCAGAGTTGGGTTGGGTTTTTTTGTTCGTTTGATTTTTCTTTATTTGCTTTTTTTTTTTTTTTTTTTACTTCTGGTTGAATGGTAAAATGACTGCTGATGGCTTTCCTCCACAGCCCTCCTCCTCCCAGACTAACTTCTAGACCCAGTCGATCAGACCGCCTTAACTGGGTGCACTTTCAGTGCACTCGCCCACCCTCCAAAACACAGCAGCCAAGAGGAGAAAATGCAAAGGTCACCGTGCCACCACCACACCTCACACACACGGGGGGGTCGGGGCTCCCTGCGTGCCCCCCTGCACCCATCTCAGGCTGAAGGGGAGATCACAGCAGGAGGGGAAGGGCTGCCAAAGCCCATAGGCCTGCCCCGTGGCTGGCTGAGCAAGCTGTCAGGGATCTCCGTAGGATCCATCGTTTCCCATCCTTATGATTTTTAATTTTAATTTTTAAATAAATATGCACATTTGGAATCTCTCGTTCTTCCATAAGAGTTATGGAAATGCACAATGTGCTTTTAACGTGCACGTCCTCCACCAAGTACAGCAACATCCCCCGGCTGTCCCGGGGCTTTGGGCTTTGCTGCCAGCAAGGCAGAGGGGGTCCTCCTGCCTTCCACAGTCGTGTAGCAAATACAGAGTGGAAGAGCCAATTCGGATTTCAGGCCCACTGGGCAGAGCGTGTTGTTAGGCTGAAGGCCGACAGGGAGCTGTGGTTTTCTTTTCTCCACGAGTGATCCATTACAAAGCCCCACGTTTCCTTGATGCCTGTCATTCGTCCATAGAGCCCTCAGTCTAATACAGAGGAGAATTTTTTTATGGTTCTGTATATAGTATATATAAAAAAATATATAAATTATATATATATATATATACACACAAATTTATGTCTTGTTTTACAAACAAGAAAGATTAAATATATTCATCTTAATATCCAAACGAGCACGTTGGGTCTTTTTTTTAATTATTATTATTATTGTTTCATTTTAAATTAAAAAAAAGAACTTGGTGCAAATAGGGCTGTTCCTCGCTCTGTTCACAGAGATGCACACATGGACTCCAGGAGGATGGAGGGCAGCTCTGGTGCTGACCCTGTGCAAACAGTCTCCCTAGCTACCCGTGGGGACGTGGCTTTGTGCCTGGCACGACGCACTACTCTGCTCAGAGGGGAGGAAGGAGCTGATGTGTGTACCTAAAGCCTCCAGGAGCCACACGAGCCACATTTGATACAGACAGGGCACACGCGGCCTCGGGAACTGGGCCGCTTCTGTACGGGGGCTGAATGTGTTGTCTGAAGTGAAAACAGCAGCAGCCTCAGCGCACGCACTTTCTCAGTGCCCCCGGGCTGGCTATTTTAATCTGCATCACACCATTCCCCGTGCTGACATGACAAACGGCGCTCGACACCCGACGGGGGCGACTATTTATAAAGCTGGGGATGGATCAAAACCTGGGCAGAGCCAAGAGGTTCTTTAACACCACGCAGAGCCTGAGAACGTCAGCGGCAGCCGCGGAGCGGGCACTGAGCTCCCTCAGTAGCATCTAGCAGGCAATCAGCACCGCGGTGCAAAGCAAGGATTTCTTCACACACTTGCTGCCGTCTGCAGGCAGTGACCCATACAGATGCTGGGAACCTGTTTTCCAGAGGTGTTCTGCACCAGGCTGGGTAATTGTGCAGCCACGGGGCTTGCACAGGGCACGGTGTCCCACCCAGCTCCCCAGGTAAGGAGCAAACAGGGCGGTTTGATGCAGCGGAACTCTGGGGTCATTCCGAGGCAAACAGGCTGAGCTGAGAGCAGCAGAACTCCCAGCACTGCCTCTCTGGGTGCGTGCCCTGCGGTCAGCTGGGAGACACAGATCAAAGGGCTGCGGATGCACACAGCCCAGAGCGCGTTCCGGGCTTCGAATAAATCCCACTCGGAAAAGAACCTTGGAAATATGCCTAAATCCAAAGGGATGAAACAGGAGACTTTAGTGCGGGAGGAATATCCACCTCTTGCTGGAGCAGCTGGACTCCATCCTCCTGTTTTTGAGCAGATGGGTAGTAATCACGCAGTGAAAATTAGGAACACATTCAAAGGGAGCAGGGAGGAGTTTTAATGAGCTTGTAATTCCCAGTCTGCACTGCTTCTCACGGGGGCCTGGAACACTGTTCCCAATGGTTTAGTCTTTCTCCTGACAGCTGGAGGATGTGCTCTGGTTCAGTGATGCTGTGTGTAGCTGTGTAGTTCGGGTGAGCTTCATTCCCACACACAACCCACTTGGAACCAATGGGATACCTACTATTAAGTGATTTTCCTCTTGAAAGGAAAGAATAGAGTGTTCTAATAGAGCCAGTAAGGATTCGGAAACAAGACAGCTCTCGTTTGATCCTAGAGGTTTCCTTTGTAGCAGAAAGGGGATTTATCTGAAAATAATCCCTGTGAAAAGAAGTGATAGAGGCAGAGAAGCAGCAGAAAATGAGCAGTGGGCAGACTGAGTTCTACAACCTGCATAGGAAAGCCTCTGTCTCCTGAATGTGAGTACTGGAAAGTAGAGTGGCATTGAGCACAGGCTGCAGGTGGGCCCTAACCCACAGCGGTAAACGTGTTAGAGGCACTGAATTCGAGCACCAAAGGGCAGAGTTGTGCTGCTCCCAGCAAGAGTCATTCATTAACTGCACAGCCCACCAGGCAGACAGAAGGAAACGGGTCCTGGGTGAAGTGGTGGTAATTGAGCAGCAATTGTATGCAGGAATGTGCCAAGAGAAGGAAAAGGGCCGACTGGCATGGCCGTGAAATTTGAATGCCGTGAAATTTGATAGCGTCCGTGAGCTGCTTAAAACTGCCTGGAAAATGTATTCCTGGTCCATGGAACACAGCAGCGTTTGTGATTCAGCAGAGCTGCATGCTCCTGGGCTAACAAAAAGGGAGGAGAGCTGCTCCTGCAGCTCTGCACGTGGACACCTGGATATTTCCAACGCAGAACGCAGCAGCTCAGGCTCCAGGACAGCTCCTTCCAACACCAAAGCCAACTTCTCCATGGGGCAAACCAAACGGGAATTAAACACATCTCCTCACACCAGAAGCCAGTAATTCGGTTTATTCCGTTTGCCTTTGAAACCGCAGCGAGCCACGCTGAATTCAGCGCTTAAAAACACTGCTGTCCACTTTCACACCCACACCGTGGTCTCTTCCGTGAGTGCCCTCGGACAGCCGGACGGGATCGGGGCCGTGCAGACAATACCCACACGCAGCCAAAGGCAGACACGGATCAACGGCACCTCAAAGCTGAGCGAGGGGCATCTCCTGAGCAAGCTCCTCGGCTCCGTTTCACCAGGCCCTAGCTGCACGCTGCCTAAAAGCCTCTCCTCAATAAAACCTCTCGTTATCCCGTCCGAAGAGCAATGGATCATTAAGATGGATGGACTTTCGTCCCGGCAACCACCGCCGTCCAACCCTCCGGAGTCCTGGCAGCCACAGCAGTGCGGGCGGAGGGGACACCCACGGGAGGCGGCCACGTGCGCTGCAATAGCCATGAGCCCCGGGAGGAGCTCGGGGCGGACAGGGACTCGCAATGCGGGGTGGGGGGGGATGGGAGCACAGACCAAAGGGAACGACTCAGAAACAAACACCGCCTCAGATGTGCGTGTTAGGGACACACACAGGCCTCGAGGCTGCTTTAGGGACACGGAGCTTTATTGCTCGGCCTTCCCCCCCCCCCCCGCCCGCACCGCCTCGTGCCCCTGGGCCGGGCAACCCATCATGGCGGCCGCAGGATGAGGGGGGGGGATGGGTGGGGAGGGGGGGGTGCCAAGCGCGCGTCCGACGCTCCCCACCCCCCCACCCCGCGGCCGCTCTGTCCAATCGCCGGGCAGGCGGACAAACAGCGCCCAATCACCCGCCTCCTCCTGCCCTTCGCCCCGCCCCCTTGGGGAGCACGCGCGCACGCCTCGCCGCTCCCCAGCGAGAGCCGTTGTTTGGGCGCCCGGCAGGGTAGGCCAAGCCCCGCCCACCGCGCCTTCGCGCCATTGGAGAGTCGGGACGGGACCCGCCCCCGGCGGCGGCACAGCCAATGGGAGCGCGCCTAGGCGTGTCCGCTGCGGGGCGAGGAGTCTATAAAGGGCCCGCGCGGCTGGCGGGAAGGGGTAAGATGGCGGAGTAGCCGCGGGCCGGCGTGGCTTGCGCTCTCCTTGCCGCGTCCCCGGGCAGGAGGCGGGTGGATCCCAGCGCCGCAGCGGGCCGCGGTGCGAGGCGGAGCGGGGAGCAGGAGGAGGGTAAGGAGGAGGGCAGCGTCCCCGCCGCCGCCGCCGCAGCCGCCGCCATGCCCAACATCAAGATTTTCAGCGGGAGCTCGCACCAGGACCTGTCGCAGAAGATCGCCGACCGCCTGGGCCTGGAGCTGGGCAAGGTGGTGACCAAGAAGTTCAGCAACCAGGAGACATGGTGAGGCGGGGGCGGGGCCGCACTACAGCTCCCGGCGGGCAGCGCGGCCGCCGCGCCGTGGGTTCCGATGGGGCCCCGCGCGGGGGCTGCTGGGAGTTGTAGTGCGCGGCGGGGGCTGGGGGCGGCCTCGCGCCTGGGCCGGAGGCTTCGCGGCTCCGTGTGGTGTAAGTGATGCCGTGAGGCACGTGGCTCCGTGCGACGGACGGCCCTGTGCTCGCGTGGAACTGCTCTGCCCTCCCAGCAGCTCCCTGTGCGAGCACCGCTGGGGGTTGTGAACGTCCGGCGCATCTCTGGTTTACCTCCGTCAGCTCGTGCTGGAAAAAAAGCAGAGCGGTGCAGTGGTGCTCTTACACAGTCAGTGTGCGCAGTCGGCCCTGATGTTGCTCTGTAGCGTTAAGGTGCAGTGGGAGGAGCCGCTGTGTGCTGCTAGTCCACGTGCTCGCCCACTGGGGAGGTCTCCACGAGAGCCTTGGAGCTGTGAGCAGTGAGCGTGGCACGATGGCTTGGAGTTAGATCGCTGCTGGAGGTGGAGCAGCCAGGCCAGGCATCCAACAGCAGACACCCCAAAGGGGGAGGGTGAGACTGTAAGTGAATTAAATTAAAGGTCTGCCCTCCGGTGCTCTGAAAACAAAGCCATTAGGGGTGTGGGGGGTAATCACCTGTCTGCGTGCTCCCAGAGTTTGCTGCAGGATGTGTGAGCGTTGCCAGCACAGGAAGAAACTGGGAGAGGATTTATCCTCCCTAGAGCACCTCTGGGTTCCTTCCACGTCTGTGGCAGGCTTCTCTAAACATAACTGTTGCAGCACTTAGTGCTTCATTTTGTTCACTGTTTCTACAGTGATCTCAGACCCGAGACAGCAGCGTGCCTTCCAGCCCTGCTTTGGGTGCAGGTGTCCCGACACACGCGCTGGAGCTGGCGGCGTGCTGCTGGCAAACAGGACCTTTGGCTTGTGTTCAGTGCCTTCATCAGCAGGGATTAGTGTGCATTACATCCAGGAGGAAATTAACCCCAAAAGCCTTTCCAGAGTGAAAAGCTGGAGGGCTTGTCTGTTCAAGGCAGTGAAAAGCTGTTAGGGCTAACGGAATAATCTGCTGCAGCATGGCTTCTGTTAGAAGCTTGGCTTGGCTTTTTCCTGCTGACTGGCCCTTACACACTGCTGCTTTGTACCCCTGTGATTTAGGGGGACAGGAACTGTTTGAGGGAGTTTACGTGCTCAGCTTGCATTGAGATTAAAAGCAGAGGCCGAGCGCTTTCAGCCGTATTGAACCATTAAATGTGAGCAGTGATCACTGTGAAATAGCTCCTGAGCAAACAAGCAACAGTGTTTGTGCTGAACACCCATGATTACACTGTGCTGTTGCCCACAGCCCCTTGGGAGTGCAGCCCCTGGGTCTCTCTGCAGGCAAACGTAATGGCTGTGGCTTTAATTTCTGTTTGGATCCAACTCTTCTTTCCCCATCTGTTCCCAGTGTGGAAATAGGAGAGAGCGTACGTGGGGAGGATGTCTACATCGTGCAGAGTGGCTGTGGGGAAATCAATGACAATCTGATGGAGCTCCTTATCATGATAAACGCGTGCAAGATTGCCTCAGCCAGCAGAGTCACAGCTGTCATCCCTTGCTTCCCTTACGCTCGGCAGGACAAAAAGGACAAGGTAAGGGATTTGAGAAGGGGTTCTGCTGGGGAGAGGTGTGTATGTGTGCTTGGGGAGGCCAGCAGGCCTGCCTGAAATTGAATATGTGAAGGAAGAGAAAACTTAATTTAACTTCAACCCGAGGGCATCGAACTGCAGATTCATCTTCACATAGATGTAGTTCTGCTTGAAAATACACCAACCTGTAATCAGCAGCTGATGAAGAGATGCAATGTTAATGAGGACTTCTTTTAGTAACTGCTTGTGAAGCATTGCCTAGAGGTGGAGGGCTAACATCTTGATGAAGGAGTTAAACTTGTCTTAAATACTGTTTTTTCTTGTACTAGAGCCGAGCCCCAATCTCTGCCAAGCTGGTTGCAAACATGCTGTCTGTGGCAGGAGCAGATCACATAATCACGATGGACCTGCATGCATCTCAGATTCAGGTAGGAGCTGAAATCAGGAAGCACTTAGCTGCTCCCATCTGAGCCTGTTTACTGCCTTGCAGGCTTTCCTGTCATCTGCTTTTTCCTTTCTTAGCTACAGCAACAGTCAGCACTTAAGAGCTGGGCCGGAAGGGAGCTGTAGGGCTTAGAAGGGGGTGGGCAACAGGTTCCTCTGTAGATAAAATCATAGCTGCTCTCAATCTGGCCAAGCATAACGAGCCCTGTATAAATGAATATTGGGTTGGTAAATGATCTGTGCAACTTGGTCACTGTAACGGTGACACTGTGTTCTCAATTGGTCCTATGAGGAATTTCAGATGGAGAGTGGTTTTCTTTAGTGTTCTTCCTGATGCAGGGAGGTCAGAGAGGAGTGAGAACTGCTGTCTGACACAGTGGGCGACAGTACTGCTGCCCTGAGGTTACTGCACCCTCCAGGTGTGCTGGCACAGATGCTTCTGAGTGTTCAGTTGTCCAGGACAGTTATGTGAAAGCTTGCTGCTGATTCGACGGGCAGCTCTGCTCGTATACATTCCACTCTTGCTCTGAAGTTGGCTTTGATCCCCTCCCAAGCTGCTGGTGAACTGACAACGATGGGTTTTGCTGGAAATGAGCCATCTCAACTGAGCAGTTGAAATTTTGGCCAGGGTTTGCTCTGAAATAGCAGGAGCTGTTTACCAGGGGGAGGAGGGACAGCAAGTTATTGTTAGTCTTGCCCCTTTCTACCTTGAACAAGCTGTGTGACCAAGAAACCAATTTAAACCTGGGACAGTTGTAGCACATCTGTTGTGTTGGTGCAAGCATTTTGAATCCAGAGAGGTCAGCTGTCTACTGCCTGGTGAAGCAGGTGGGGTTGCTGTCATTTTAATGGTTGAAAATGCAGCCACTCTTGTGTCAGTATAAATTCTGGTGATATTTGCCCAGAAATGCTTCATCTTGGATAGAAAATATATGGGAGGGTAGCTGAAATTTCCAGAAAGCTCTCAGAACTCAGTGTGTGCTTCCCCTTCCCTAAGCAGCTTGCCCTGGGGATCATCACCTCTCAGTAACAGCAGAGATGAGATCCAGTTGAATATTTGGTTTTGTGCAGGCTGTTGTCCAGCGTGTCTGATTTCAACCTGGTTCTTGGTTACCAAGAAGGGACATGTGGGTTTGCTGAACCCAGAAACGAAGGTAGGAAGGGTCTGCTTCCCCAGAACCTCGAATGTGAGGCCTGTTGTGCCGGGCACTCCTCCCCCACTGCTCCCTGTCCGGCATTAACTTTTGGCTTTTAGTGACCTTTGTGGTTTACCTGGAGCAGTCTGCTGGGTCAGTGTGTGGTTGTGCAACCAGGTACGTTGCAGTGTTTTGATGTTGGTTTTCTTTGCCACTCAAGATAGAACTAATTCTGTGTTGTAAAAGTGTCGGTTGTAAAGTGTTATTTATGCTGCTCAACTGGTTCCAGTCTTACTGCTGTTCTGTTTATCCCAAAGGCTACCTCTGTGCTGTTAAGAGAAGTAGAAAGGAAAGCAGAAAATGCTGTGGCTGTGTGCCTGATAGCGTAGAAATCTTCCAACTGGTCTTGGAATGTGACCTTCAGCTGCATCTGTTCCTGTCATCTTTCTTGCAGGGCTTTTTTGACATCCCTGTTGATAACTTGTATGCTGAACCTGCTGTACTGAAATGGATCAAAGAGAATATTCCCGAGTGGAAGAACTGCACCATTGTTTCACCAGATGCTGGAGGAGCCAAGAGGTAAGCTGTCAGAGCAAGCAGAGGTGCTCCCTCATGTACCTGAATTCCTGAGTGTGTCTGTAACTAGCTGTGACCCTGCTCTGAAGACACCTCTGCCAGCTGGCTAAAGCTAGGGGAGAGCAGTTGATCACTCTTCCTGGGGAATATCTGTGAGATTTCTTGGACTACATGGAAAATTAAATTGATTGTGGAGTCACAGCTGCGTTGGTAGGAGTTGGGCAATTACTACATCCCGTGGACTGAAATAGATCTTTGTAGGAAGGGAATTATTCAGGTTAAAAGGAGAGGATCGTGTAGCTCATGCTCCTATGCCTAACTCCTGCTGGTGAATAAGGCATTTTCATCAAGACTGCTCTCTCTGTGGTATTTTCTTGCTTTATTGCTCTTACTTTCAATTGCTTGCTGTGATTTCAGCCTGCTGCTGCTCGTCCTCTTCCCTGAGAGCAAAGATGATAGACGATTCCTTTCTTAAGAGCAGCAGCATATGTTGCAGCGCATTTCTGCTTTGATAGTCTGACAGTGTCCCATCTTTCTGCTGATGAGCAGCAGTTTGTGGGCAGTTTGGAACAGTGTCAGATTAGGCAGAAACAAGGCTAATTCTTGATGCTTCTGTATAGTGGTTACACGCAAGCAGCGAAGGGAAGCAGGGTTATTCTTTAATCCTGGAGACTGTTACACCAAAATGATGCTGTGTGCTGACCTGAGCCACATGCTCCGGGGTGCTAGAATGTGTCTTACCAAGAGCGAAGCTGTGTGCCTTCCTGCAGTGCTGTTGTGGCCCACGTGTCAGCCAGGGCCTTCTGTATGTAAAGCAGTCCATGAGGTGTTGAGTCAGCCAGCTTTCATCTGACTTCTCACCAGCAGTGCTTTTACATCGCTATTCTTCAGTAGCAGTGTGGCATATAAAGTTTGAGTCTCTCCAGGAAAGATTTTCTGCCATCTCTTTAACGGTGTCTTCTGTGAATTGCTTGGGAGCAGTGAGCGGATGTGGTGGCAGCCTTTGACTGCACTGTTAGCATCTTATCAGTTTTAGAAGAGGTCTGACTGAAGCTACTGTGGAGTTAAGTGTGGTTTGGAAACTGTTCTCTCTTCAGAGTGACCTCCATTGCAGATCGATTGAATGTAGACTTCGCCCTCATTCACAAGGAGCGCAAGAAAGCCAACGAGGTGGATCGCATGGTGCTGGTGGGGGATGTGAAGGACAGGGTGGCCATCCTGGTGGACGATATGGCAGACACGTGTGGCACCATCTGTCACGCTGCAGACAAGTGAGTAGGGCAAGCTGATGCTTTCCTCAGTCAAAGAAACAATCATCATTAGGGATGGCTGAATTAATTTGCTTGCTGGTGGGTATTGCTCTCGATGGTGAGTGTAGTGATGCTTGGTTTCTCACACTTGAGTTTAACAGCAGGCAGGTTGCTGTCACTGATTCTGGTACAATTAAATGCTGTCTCAACCATCGACTTAGTGTCACACATCTGAATTTCTATTAGCAGTAAGCTTTCCAGGCGTTGATATCAGCTGTCTACACTAGGAAAGCCAGTACTTGGTAGCACCTGCCACCTTGTGTTGGCAGAAGGTGGGTTTGTGTGGTGCAGCCCAAACATCCCAGAACTGATAAGTGTTTTTGCAATGTGTAACATGCCTGAGGGGGGGTGAGGAGTGGTTTATGGTACTTGTTCAGCTGTTAGCTTCCCCATATTGCAGTGGCTTATCCCTTGCCCTGCACCCGTGGTGATTTAATGCTGGTTAGTAATTTCTCATCCCTCTGTTCCCTGTCCCCTGCTCGTAGGCTTGTGTCAGCTGGAGCCACCAAAGTTTATGCCATCTTAACTCATGGGATCTTTTCTGGGCCGGCGATCTCTCGGATCAACAATGCCTGTTTTGAGGCAGTGGTAGTCACAAACACGATACCCCAGGAGGACAAGATGAAGCAGTGCCCTAAAATCCAGGTAGGCATATCCCCTTTTTTCTCCTTGGAGATGGTAGCACTTGTCTGTCTCCCTTCTGGTGGGGAAAACACCAGCACTGTGTAGTATTCACAGCAGTATTACCAGACTGTGGTTTCCTGATTCCAGTGCTGCCCAGTCCTCGTGTTGTAATTGCTGAGGGTTAGCAGACCTGTTACACCTATGAAATGTACCTGCTTATCCAGGTGGTCTTACACATTTAAGTTATTTTTTCAGTACTTGCCTTACCTGAAGCAGATTGCTGATCATGGGGGGCTGTGATGTAAGCAAGCAGTTGCCACTCCTGCAGGAAGAGTGCATGTAGAAGGACATGTACTCGAGCAGGAAGCAATAGGTAGGAATTTCTCGAGTTGATAATGATGCTAACTTCAGTTGTGAAGTCATCACCCACCACAGTAGGGGAGGGTGCAAGCCTAATTTTCCCACAAAAGAAAGGTCAGAAGAAGCTGTCTGGAAGGGTTTCAGCTCTCTGTGGGAAAAGCTCTGCTCTTGCTGCTTTTCCCAGTGCCCTTGGCAGATCAGAGAAGCCACTGAGTTCAGAGTGCAAGGAAAAGAAGAATGATTTGAAAGGATAGGACTACTTCAAACATTGCCTTCTATTTTCAGGCCTATAACCAGCTGTTTGTGTGGATTTCTTTATCCAGGTGTCCCTATTGTGTTTTGCGTGGGGAATAAGGGTACGAGGAAGCAGTGTGTGTGAGTGTAATAACTAAAAGTGAGCTGGAGAGGGAGCTCGGTCTCATTCTGTGTGTGATGAGGTGGCTGAGAGCAAGTGGCAGCTCCACTGTACAGTGTTCAGGTACTTCTGAAAGGTACAGAAAACCACTTTGCCATCCTCGTGAAAACAGGCAGCTGGTCTCTTTGCACTCATTTTTAATCTGAAGTCTTCCATTTAGGAAAAGCACTGTGGTGCTTTGTGCAGCTCAGGCTAATGTTCCTGGAGGCAGAAATTCACTGTAGAATGTGAGGACTTCTTCCTCTGCCGACTGACAGCTGGGAGCTGTGGCTTCGCCTGAGCGTTTGGGCATTAGTGGGTTCATCAGAGGAAGATACTGCTGTAGTGCACACACAATCAAGGACATCCCAAACACTGATTCCCAGCACAGATATATATGACTAAGGCATGTGAGATTGCTGCAGGGTGGCTTTACAGGCTGTCATATGTCACTTATTTACAGTAACATCTGCTGATCAGTGTTTGGAAGTAAAGAACTGTAGGAGTTGTTGTAAGTCCCATGATCTGGCTGCTGCTGCAGCTCTTCTGTCCTTTTCCCTTTCTTCTGAGGAGGCAAATTATCCAGAAGAAAAATGTTAAACATGAATTTCACCTATTCATGCACCACATCTACAGTGCTTCTTAGAGACTGCACTCTACTGAAGTGTTAGATGCTGGGGTTTGAGGCTTGATTTTTTTTTTTCTACTTTTATCTGGTTTACCCCACCAGGTGGAGCCAGCACATTGAGCTGGGACTGAACTGTAGCTCCATCTCTGATAAAGCCTTGTAGTAAAGCCTTATGACTTCGAGGGAAGTAGAGTTGATCTTGCTCCCTGAGCTTCTCTGCAACCTGCAGACCAAACAGAACAGTCCCAGGGTACGTGGAGTGGGGTAGAATTGTAAGGAGTCCCAGCGGAGAAAGACAACAGACTGAGAGAGGTCAACACTGAGGTATTTCCTGTAGTGGTGTTTGTACAATATCTTCAGAGGGCTTGAGAAGTAAATCCCTATCCCGTGTAGAACTGTAATTTCTCTTCATCCGTTCTGTTACAAATTTGGGGTAATGAGCTGAGTCTTGGATTTTTTTTTCTCAATTTACCAGCTGTTCTCACAGGTCTGCTGTCTCTTTCCCCTCCAGGTGATTGACATCTCAATGATCCTTGCGGAAGCCATCAGGAGGACTCATAATGGGGAATCTGTCTCCTACCTATTCAGCCATGTCCCTTTATAACACCCGATGCCGGCTTCTGCTTGTATGGCTTTTTTGTTTTTGTTTAACCAAAAGTTGTTCAGCTTGTTGTAAAGTCCAGTAGAAGACTCTGCTTGTTCCAGTGCAGTTCTCCACAGCTCCTCCTGCTTTATGTCAGGCTTACTGGCCCTGACCCCAGCACTGGGAGGTGGGGGTGAAAAACTCATCTCTGTAACACTCCAGCTCCGCCAGCAACCCTGTGCATGGGGGCTCATCAGTTGTATTGACTCAGTACTGCAGATCTGTGGAGAGCAGGACTGACACACGGTGCATTGCCACAATTATTTTTGGAGGGGGGTTGGGGGAGGGGTTTGTCTGTGGGCAGGGTTAGATGATCTGGTGTGCATGCCCTGAATTGTTTGGGAAGTAGATCTCCCTAGGACATGTTGGTCTGGATGTACAACAGGAGCCCAAGAGACTGCTGTCTTAACTGCCAGAAGCTCTGGAAGAGGGATGGGGAAGGCTTGTACCTTGGCCAAGCTTTGACCATAGCAGAAGCCCTGGGGACACCTAGGAAATGTTTCACACCTGGGAGGTGATTGAGCTGCACCTTCCTCTTGTGGAAGGAGGCTGGTGCAGCTTGCAGACTTAAATTCCCCCTAAGCTCTGAAGAAATGTGCTTTAATGTACTGCACAGCTGCTGAGAGCAGCGTGGTCTGCAGTACTGCCTTGCTGTTGTGTTAACTTAGTGGTGTAGGTATGCCTTGGGCAACTGTTCTTCCCCCTCTTATGCAGCGGATGCCTGTTGGTTGTGGGCTTTAGGTTTTAGAGTAGATTAAAACCAGTTCCTCCATTTCACAAGCTCCCATTAGCCTTGCTCGTGACTGGAGGACTGCTGTCACGTACTGTAGCTGCACCTAGACATGCTGTGCACACGTACCTTGATCCTTTTTACCAGTACCCTGGTAACTGAGCCCCTCCATCCCACGGAAGCTTGGCTTCTGCCAGTGGGTTGAAGAGATTCGTGTTACATAGTACTGGGAAAACTGCAGATACAAAACCAATCTGACAGGCAGCGAGGTGCCCAAAAGAAAAATACCAAAATTAGAGCTGGCTGAGGCTCTTGGGCGTGAAATAAGTATCATCCAAAACTTGAACACATAGTAACTGTACCAGACAATCTTAAACTGTTAAGTCTCTCCTGGACTCTGACGGTGTTACAGGCCAAGCTGTTTTATGCTCTGGTTTTTATAAGCACTCCGTCTTGATTTGTTAGTGAGATAGGGAAGGGAAAAGAAGGAACTTGGAATGGCTTGCTGGGGTGACTGGCATGGCGTTGGGAGGCTGGGGCATAAGTTGAACTAATTGGAAAAAAAAGAGGTGGTTGAGATCTGGGGAAGTACTTCTGTAGTCGTGCCTTTTAATGAAAACTTCTCCCCTCTCCCTTCCTAGAATTCCTGTCCTGTGGCAATGTTAACACTTCTATTACAGTGTAGGTTGTTCTTTTTTTTTTTTTTTTTGTATAAGAATTGGTGTTTGTCTGGAAAGTGTGTCCCTTGCTTCTTTGCTTTGCATCCTGCACTGAGCTGTGCCCGCAACCCAATTCCTCCCTCCTGCTTTGGAGCCTCTGCTGCTGTGCTGCCAACGCCTCGAGAGCTGGGACATCAGAGCAGCAGTGTGAGGATTTTCAGCAGCATCTGTGCATATGTGACCTGATGAAGGAATTAAACTTTTATTTAAAAAACAACCAACCAACCAACCAAACACAGCCTCTGCCTATAATAAGTGTGTTTAAGAACCCTACGAGAACGGTGTGCCTTCTGAGTTTGGTGAGTTACGAGGTTGTTACGTGGTTTGGAAGGGACCCTGGCGGGTCACCTGGCTTAGCAGCAGGGCTGAGTGCAAGGTTCTGCTTTGCTGTGCTCACACTGCATGGGAGAGCATGCTTTAGGACAGCTGCTGGGAGTGGTGGCTTTTATCTGTCTGATTTGGTGGACTTGGGCTGTGGTAGTGCAGTTTCTGCTGCTCGGTTTCACATCTGAGCAGATCTGTTCGCATCAGTGTTCAGCTGCAGTAAAACCTGAACAGTTGAGCAAGCATGAGTTGAGGAGCTGCACAGTATTGTGTGCAAAGCTAATGAGTTGAGACAGCAGGGTTGTTCTGAGAAGCACTTGTTTACCTCAGCCTTTCTTACTGCATATTGCAGACCCAGAAAGGGTAAGTTAAATTGAAAGGAAGGAGCTGGCAGCTCTAGGGAAAGGTCTTTGACCTCAAAGTAGTAGGTCTTTGACCTCAGAGTAGTCTTCGTGCCCCAGGTTGAACCACTGTGTCAGGAGCCGTGGCCTCACATAGGCTTTGCTGAGGACCACTGTGATCATTCCTCTGTTAAGGTAATTCAGTACTAATCAGTGAATACCTGGATTTTTTCCCCCCAAGTGGGCAGTGTGGTGGTGGTGTAGGTCTTGTGAGAGTGATGTAACAGCCTCAGTCTTCCTGGGAACATGAGCTTTGCAGCTGAAAGCTCTCAGAAGTGTTCTTTCAAAGGGTTCCTAATGCTGTTGTGCATGTCCTGCTTCCTTAGTGACTCAAAGTTGGAGGAGGAGATAGAGTGTGGATTTCCAGCGCTGTGAGGCAGCGTGTGGCTGCTCAAGGGATGGGTGATACACAGGACATGAGGGCAGGTGAAGCATCTCTGTGCTGGAAACCTTCATATTTTAAGTTAAAAAATGACTTCATTTCCAGTTGCTAAACCCGTTTGGAGGGGCAGAGGCTGACTGGAAGTGACCATTGTGATACCCACGTACCAGGTCCCCCTTCCTCCATGCACGTGGGAGGAGAGAAGCATTCTCCCTTTCTGTTTCAGTGACAAATGCAGCTCAGGCAGCTGCGTAGGGGCACTCGTTTGCTGTAGGGCTGGCCTGGGGAGGGGGGGGGGGGGGAAAGCAGCCCCTGCCTGGAGTGGGGCAGTGTTGTCCTGCAAGTTGAGGTGTGCAGTGGGGCTCAGCTCCAGCAGCATCAGCCATCCTGCGAAGTGCTGGCAGCAGCAGCAGCAGCACAAAGGAACGTATCAATCATAAACGTGTCTTAGCCCACCTCAGCTGCCTGGAGCTGATGCCCGGAGAGCCGGGCCGCCCACTTGTGCCTCTCAGGCAGCAGGACCGTGCTGCTCGCAGCAAGACGAGGCACGTCCCGAATCGTTCTGGGCAGCATCCCCTTCCTGCTGCTCTCGGAGCCGTGTCTGGAGGAACGAGAGCAGCTCGCCCTTCTGCTATTCGGGCGATGGGGAAGTGCTTAACAGAGCCCTTCTCCCCGAAACCTGTGCTCAGCGCGGGGAGAAGTGAGAGCGGCGTGAGGAACGAGGAGCTGCTGCCCGGCTGGAGCGCAGCCCCGCGTGCTGCGGGAGGTGTCGAACCCATCAAAAATGGCTGGCAGGCGGTCCGTTTCGGGTCAGGGCTGCTTTCGCTTCTCCTCCTCTCCGCTGAAGGGTTCGGTCGTCGTGAATTGGTGAAAGCAGAGAAAGGGAAGGGGGGGGACGGGACGTGGGGGGGGGGGGGGGGGGGTCGAGGTGAGATGTCCATGGGGAACAGCTCGGGTCCCCGCTTTGTGCCCGGACAAAGAGTACGGGGCTGCGGAGGGGGCTGAGAGTGCCGCTGGGAGCGCAGCCCGCCCCGCCCGGCCCTGTGCTCGTGGGCACTGCGAGCGAAGGGGGCTTCGCCGCGCCGCCCCCCCACCCCGCCCCGGCTCTGCTGAGCAGCCGCTGCCGCATCGCAGCGCTCCGGATCCCCCGTGGGTCCCTCCTTCCCACGGAGCCGCGTGTGTGCACGCGGGTGTGCGGCACGGCGATCCGTGCACACACACTCACGCTCTCCCCCCCCACTCCCCCAACCTGACGCCGCGGGGCATGACGGGAGTTGTAGTTCTCCCACCCCCAGCGCGGCGGCGGCGGCAAGCAGAGCGCGGACTGCGCTACCCAGCGTGCACCGCGAGCGGCAGAACAACCAATGGGAGCGCGGGATGGGCGGCGGCCGGGGTATATAAAGAGCCGCCCCACGCGGCGCGGTTCAGTCTCACCTGGGGAGCGCGGAGCGGAGCAGCGCGGAGCGGAACAGCGGAGCGGTGCGGGGTGCGGTGCGGTGCCGGAGCGGGGGCTGCGCTGAGGGGGTGCTCCCCATAGGGTGGGGGGTGCGGTCGTGCGGGGGTCCCCCGGTGGGTGCGGGGAGGCGGCGGGCCCCGCCCTGCGCTATTGTCCGCGGTGTGCGGCGGCGGGCGGTGCCCCGGGGTGGGCGGCCCTTTGTCTGCGCGGTGCCCCTTCCCCACCCCCCCACCCCCCCCCCCCACCACCGCACGGTGCTCCGCTGATACCAGGTGGTCTCATAGGCAAAATGTGCGACAAACCGGACCTGTCGGAGGTGGAGAAATTCGATAAGAAGAAACTGAAAAAGACCAACACGGAGGAGAAGAATACGCTGCCCTCCAAGGAGAGTGAGTGCGGAGGGGATGGAGCCGGGGATGTGGGGACCGCCCGGCCCCGGTCACGGCCGAAGGAGCGGGTGTCCCGAGCGCTGATCTCACTGCTGAGGAATCCGTGGGGAGAGGCGGCTGGGGCAGCTGAGAAAAACGCACCCGGGGGGGATGGGGGGTGGGCTGGGGCACTCCCTGTACCGTCGGGACAAAGCTCTGCTGCCACCCCGCTGCAGTGGGTCGCATCCCGGTGGGATGCTGCGGGAGGATGCGCGGTGCCCCTCGGTGTTGGGTTGTGCCGTCGGGTTCAGACAATAAAACCCAGTGCCGGGCTCTGAACCATCCGTCTCCGGTGGGTGTTCCTATACAGAGCAGCGCTGGGGATTTAATGCACCCTCTCTTTTCTCTTCCAGCCATCGAGCAGGAGAAGGAATGCGTGAAGTCGTCTTAGAGCGGTGTGGTCTGGCAGGAAGAGCTGCCACCACCACCTGATCGTTTTTTTCTTGGTTCTTTTTTTTTTGTTTGTTTGTTGGTTGGTTGGTTTTCCTTTGAATTAAATCGTCTGGTTGTTTTTTTTTTTTTCTTTTTAAAATCAAATCTTCCATCATGTACGCGTCTCGAAAACAGCCGCATCTCCTGACCCGCTGCCCCACCTCGCTGGCAGCTTTGGCGAGTGGGGGGCACCGAGTGTGGGCCCCCCCAGGTCCATCAGCCCAACCCAACCCTGTCGGTGCTGCCCTGCTGACCGTGCTGACCTTGCTCTGGTGCATGGGGAGGTGAGCAAGGGCTGCAGAGGCTCCCGGGGACAGAGCTCTGCACTGGGGGAGTGGGATCCTTTCCGGCCGGCCTGCGGCCTCGGTCTGTCTGGCATCCTTTTCACTGATGGTGTTCTGTAGCCTCACTCACGATTTGTCTTCCTTGGGGGAAAAATGAGAAGTTTATTATAAAATAAAACAAAAGTATAATGACCTCCCTCTGGCTTGTGGCTCATTCCGTGGGGAAGGTTCGGGTGTAGCCCTGGGGGTGGGAAGGGCAGGGCTGGAGGTTGGCATGGCTCAGATGGATCCCTTCAGGGGCAGCCCAGCTCAGGGCGGGGAACTGAACCTCCTGCTCCGTGCAGTTTGTGTCCCCTGCCCAAAGCAGTGCTGCAGGGCTGCCCAGGAGGTGCCTGCGCTGGCCCAGGTCCTGTGGGTGCTGTGTCCATCTTGCTGCCCTTCCCTCACCTGCCTCAGCCCCTGCCCTCGGCTGATGGAGCTTATTGCAGCCCCCAGCGATGAGCTTGGTGTACCCTCTCAGCTGTTCCTGCACTATGAGGCTCTGCTGAGGTTTTGGGAGATTTCCTCACTTCCTCCAGGGTCACCCAGCACGCTGCTGTGCCTGCAGCAGTGGGGGCAGACTGACCTGCAGCTTTGGCTGCAGAACTGCAGGGGCTGTCCACGCTGAAGTGATGGGCAGGGAGGTAGAAGCTGCATCACCCAAACCCTGTTACCTTCAGCTCTGGGGGGGACAAAGAAGCTCCAGATGTTCCCATTGCTGGAGGAGGGTTGGCCAGTAAGGGGAGAACCATTACAAAAAAGCTTCTACCAACACCCTCCCTCCCTGCCTTGGACCTTTTTTACCCCAGTGCACCTGGGTGTGCAAGGCAGGCTGATGTCCCCAAACTGTGGTGGCTTTGGCAACAGGGGATGCTGCACCATGGGGCGATCATCCCAGAGGGGCTGAGTGCTGCTGTCCCTCACGTTCTGGGAGTCTCCATGCCTCAGTGGGGACTCATCCAGCCACTTCGGGGCGGTTTCCTCCCATGGCTTTATCGGCTGTGAAGGAGGGAGGAGGTGGGTGAGTCACTGCTGGGAGGAATTTGGGCTCTGCAGGACAAATACCTGGTGAGCAGCAGCATGGGGCCAATTCGGCTCAGGGCTTGTGGCTGGGATGGTGCCTGCCCCCCTCCCCCGGGACTGACTCAGCCAGGAGGGGATTTGGCCCCTGGGTTTGCAAGGAGATAATCCTGAGCGTTGCGAGAGTGTGATAATGCGAAGCCATACTCTCAGCTTCACAGCCATGCAAATCTGCAGCTCCTCCGTGTGTGGGGCAGAGCTGTCACCCAGCGGGGGGGGGGGGGGGCATGGGGTTGTGTCACCTCGCTGTACAAATGCATCTGCAGGGAGGGAGAGAGAGCAAGCATGAGCTGCGAAGAAAAACCTGCACGGGAGGTGTTAGAAAGCAGCCATGCATGTGTGCACAGTGTGTGCATAGTGCAGGTGTGAGCTCGGCAGGAGAGAAAGCAGAGGGGATGCAGTGGTAGCAGGGAGGTGAAAGCAGTGGGTGAGCCAGCAGTTGCCAGCAGCGCTCAGCACGCGCCAACACCTCCCCAAGAAGCTGAGAAGTTATTACTGCTCTCAAAATAATGCCCAGGAGGTCAGATTTATGAACAGCAGCTTGCTCATCCCCACTGCGTAAGGGCTTAGCCTGTTACAATATGAAGCTGGTGCACTCCCTGCCCTCTTGGTCAGAGCCCTCCAGAGGCTCTGGTGGTCCACATGCAGTATGGAGAGCACAGTGCTGAGCCACCTGCACCCCAGTGTGGCACCCCACGTTGCTCTGAGCATGGGGAGGGGATGGGATCTGCCGTGCTGCGTGCCTTTGCTCCACACCACACGTGCCACAGTGCCTGGGGGTGACAAACCCTCAGTGGCCAGCAGCCAGCTCCAGAGAGTGGCCAAAATAAACTGCTCATGGGGGCCCCAACCACATTGTGAGCATTCCCCCGGCGTGCCATGAGCTGAGGAGCGTGCGGCCGTGGGGAAGGCAGCTCTGGTGACACGTGGCAGTTGTGCCTGAGCAGGGGCAGCTGATGGTGAGGAGCGATGCTTTATTTTGGGAAGCAGCTGCCTCACACAGGAGACATTGTTAATCGTCTTTCTCCCCCGTCCTCGGTGCTTTATTACAAAGGATTATGGCGTGAAAAGTGGTTTTGTTCCTGTGCTCCCCCTGCCCGGCCCCTGTCTGTGATTGATCCCCATTTTGGGCAGTAGCTACAGCACCCGGTGGACATAGAAGTGAGGTGGAGGTTCTACCTGAAGGGGTAGGGCCAGGCAGCGATTGCAGGTGTCAGGATCTCCTCTACCACCAGCAAGGGGACAGGCAGTAGCTGAGCAGACGCAGAGCTACGCAGCAACAGTGGGGTTGGAACTGGGAAAAGAACAAGGAATGAAGGCAGGGCGGACATGCCCCCAAGCTTCGGGGCACTTCCATCCCGCAGCCAGCACACTGCTGCCACCTCCATCCCTGTCCTGTGCCCACGCTGTGGGCACTCATCCCCAGTGCAGGGCTGTGTCCCGGTGTGGAGCAGTGAGCCTATGCCTGCCAGCCACCCCCACAACCTTCCAGGAACCAGCTCAGGATTGATGGGCAGCAGATAAGCGTGCTGCAGCAGCTTCCTTGCGCTGCATCTCCCGAACAACAGCCATGCACGTGTGCTTACCTCCAGGTAAAACTCAGGCCAGTGCCTCCTCCAGTAATGCATTTCCAGCTGCTCTGCTCCATGCTGCCTGTGGGTTTGTTCCCCGTATTGCTGCGGGGCTGCGAGGAAGGGCGCAACAGGGAGCTGGTGCATGAGTGGTGCACGGAGAAGGTGAGAATTGGAGCGAGCAGTGGAGCACAAGGGGCTGGCAGAGGGCTCAGAGGCAGGAGCAGAGCAGCTGGGTGCTGGCAGTGCCCGTGTGTCCGCAGCCCGGCTGGCAGCCAGCCCAGTGCCTGGGGCATTGTCCGAGTGCTGGGCTTGGGAAATACTCAGGGATATCTCAGGGTGATGGATGCATGCAGGGTGAGGAGGCCACACGGTGCAGCACCTGGTGCCCCAGGGGCACAGCCCCAGCACCCAGCCCACGGGCAGCACGTGCTCCCACCCCGCAGGGCCTGAGCAGCGTGGGGATGAGCCCACGCTCGCAGCGCTGTGTCTCAGGGAGGTAGCTCAGCTGCCCGGACATGATTCTTCTTGCTGCTTCTCCCACAGCACTCCCAGCGGCACCGTTGGAAGTGGGAGGATGTGCTGTGATGAGTTGGGCAGTGCTCAGCTGCCAGCTGCTCCCAGCAAGCAGACCCCCCTCCCCCCCCCACCTGGCCCCCTCCCCACCAGCGCCTGCAGCTCCTCGTGTTACCGGGATGTCCGGAGCAGCTGCTGTGCCCGGGAGCTACTGGGTTTTTGGGGGGAACAGCTGCAGGGCCGGTTGCCGGGTCCATCCTAAAGCAGGAGGGAACTGGAGGCCCAGCTGCAGTGCAGGGCGTGCAATGAGTTCATCGGGGCTCAAGCAGCCTTGATGTGCTGCACCCACTGACCCCACACGTGGCTCCCGGAGATGTCCCCATCTCCACAGGTGGA
Source organism: Oreortyx pictus (assembly GCA_036925125.1). Taxonomy (NCBI): domain Eukaryota; kingdom Metazoa; phylum Chordata; class Aves; order Galliformes; family Odontophoridae; genus Oreortyx; species Oreortyx pictus. Next base: position 18,331,092 of record JAUPFR010000012.1, on the reverse strand, counting down.
GGTACAAATGAATAGCTCTGAATCCAATTGCTGTTTTTCCCCGAGGTGTCAACCAAGTCAGCAGCCGAGCTGTGCCCACACACCTGCACTTCCATCTTTGTCAGAGAAACTCTTTTTTTCCTTTTCCTTTTCCCCTCCTCCTTTTCCTTTTCCTTTTCCTTTTCCTTTTCCCTTTTCCCTCTTTCTTTTCCTTTTTCCCTCTTCCTTTTCCTTTTCCTTTTCCTTTTCCCCTCTCCCTTTTCCTTTTCCCCTCCTCCTTTTCCTTTTCCCCTCCTCCTTTTCCTTTTCCCCTCCTCCTTTTCCTTTTCCCCTCCTCCTTTTCCTTTTCCTTTTTCCATCTTTTTTCCTTTTCCCTCTTCCTTTCCCTCTTCCTTTTCCTTTTCCTTTTCCTTTTCCTTTTCCTTTTCCTTTTCCTTTTCCTTTCCCCCTCTCCCTTTTCCTTTTCCCCTCCTCCTTTTCCTTTTCCCCTCTTCCTTTTCCTTTTCCCCTCCTCCTTTTCCTCTTTTCCTTTTTTTTTCCTTTTCATTTTTCCTTTCTCCTCCCCTTTCCCTTTCCCTTTTGATTTCCAGAAGGGATTTGAAGGGAAGGAAAATTCGCACGAGAGGTGGGGACAAAAGGGTCCCCGGCACTGCAGGCTGCACGGCAGCAGCTCCCTGTGGCACCGCACCACGCAGCCGCTACTGTCCACACCCCAAATCTGCGCACTTCGATGCGAAACGCGCTCACGCAGGTGACGAGAACGGACCGCAGCCCCATCTCCTCGCTCAGATCTCTGGGTTAATTCCTCTCCTGACGCTTATATTCCTATAATCCCTACGAGCCGCCGTTAAATCCCCTCCCTGCCATCTCTCCCGGGGGGGGCAGGGCACGGGGTGCCCTCAGAGTGGGGAAACTGAAGCACGGCACCGCCGGGGGGGGGCGTGGCCTCACATCGCAGTGGGCGTGGCCTCACACCGCGGTGGGCGTGGCCTCACATCGCGGTGGGCGTGGCCTCCACGCTGAGACGGGCGGGGTTAACGATGACCACGCCCCCTCGCAGCGCGCTGCCGGCGGCGGCGGAGGGGCGCATGCGTTGCGCATGCGCGGGACGGACCGGCACCTGCCCCCGGCGGGTCGGGTCGGGTCGGGTAGGTGGGCGGCGGCGGTGGGGGGGCTGGGAGGGGCGGGTAGCGGTACCCCGAGCATCCCTCCCTGCTTCACCCACCGCTTCTCAGCCCCGAGCATCCCGCGTCCCCCCACCCTGCGGCCGCCTCTCGCCTTCGGGCCGCATCCCACCAGCACCGGGCCCCGAGGGCACGATGGGGCGGTCCCGCAGCTCTCAGTGTGGTGGGAGACCCTCGGCCGCCTCCCGTCCCGTCCCGTCCCGTCCCGTCCCGTCCCGTCCCGTCCCGTCCCACCCCGTCCCGTCCCGTCCCACCCCACCCCACCCCACCCCACCCCACCCCACCCCACCCCACCCCACCCCACCCCACCCCACCCCACCCCATCCCATCCCATCCCATCCCATCCCATCCCATCCCATCCCATCCCATCCCATCCCATCCCATCCCATCCCTCCTCGGAGCCAGAGCGTGACCCCTCTCCCCAGCAGCCCCCCAGGAGGCACACGCTCTGAAACCCCCAGCTCTGCGTTTTGGATGGGTTTGGAGCCACGAATGCACTCACCAGCATCGCTCAGGGTTATCTGGCACCGAGGTGATGGGGTAACACCGTCCTAGCCCCCCAGCAAGGGTTTGGATGGGGAAGGATGAGGGCTGCGGTGACCCTATAGCCCCGGAGGAGCTGTGCTGTGGTTTCTGTTTGGCTCTTGGGATGCTGGCATTTTGCTTTGGCACTTCTGGGTTGCACGGATGCTGCTCAGGTGTCCTGCTCAGTTTGTTCAGATGTGCCTGCCTGGGGGTATTTTTGTGCACGGGAACTGCAACTGAGGAGCCTTTAGTTAACGTCTGTGCCGTGCACAGAAGGAGCTTCTAGAAAAGCAGAAGTGTCTGATTTTGGCTCTGTGGCAAGCATCGGTTGAAAGAGCACCGAAAAGAGAGGAAACAAAGTTGAGCAGAGACTTAAAAGAGATTGGTGGGGTGAGATTTTTGACTTGGAAGGGATAGAAGCGCTGGGCTGAGCAGTGTCAGACCCCCATTACAGCTTCAGAGGCAGCGTGCTGAGCCGAGCTGCAGCAACCTCACTGCCTGGTGTTTGTTTACTGACTGATGTTTGTTTTGTAGTGACTGTTATGCTGGAGGAAGGCATTCCCTGGGTGGTCCTGGAGACAGAAGTGCCGTATTTCTAGAGCAGGTACAGTACAGACAGCAGCAAAAGGAATCTCTCATTCCATGTCAGGGCTTTGCCTTCACTTGTGAAATACCCCTGGGGTGGCAGGGTTGTTCAGCACTCGGTCTTTTCTCTTATGGCTGCTGACTAAGGAACCCGTGATATTGGGGTTGTTGCAATGTGAACTTGCACCTGTGCCTTAGCAAACTGAACTGCAAAAAAGCAGCTCCAAAAAAGAGCAGCAGCAGAGAAGCCAGGTCTCTGCACAGGAAATCCCCCTCTGAGCCGTGGGGTTCGAGCACGGAAAACGAGCACGGCTCTGCTTGTAAGGTGAGTCAGCGTGCTCGGGGTGATTAAGGGCTGCTTTGCTGCATGACTTATATTGATGTGAGGCCTCTATGCTTCCCACATCCTCCCAGTCCAACGGGAGAAATGATTTAGCCAGCGATTGCCCAGTAAGAAGGAAGGCCTGGCAGTGGTGATTGCTGCTGCTGGTCAGTTGTTGCTGTGCTAGGCTGAGGACACAGGCAATAAGAGATATTTACCTGGTGAGGGTATGTTTGGCAAAACAAGATAAGCTGTCTGGTACACAAAGTTTTCTATGAAGGTGATGTAATCAGTACGTAATCTCAGTGGCTGTTCTCACCTTGTGCTTAATGCAGAGACCTGCTGCTTTTATTTCAAACCTGATGGAAGAGCTGTATGCCAGACAGCTTGCCTAATTGCCAGCTCTACCACAGTGCTCTAACAACAGAGAGTACCTTCTTTTTCACAAGCTTGTTCAGAAATGAGGATAGCAATACTGTTTATTCCTGTGCTTGCCATCAATATCCAGAGGTTGGAGTTTTGCTCTGTGCTTTAACTGAAATGAGACAGAGGTGGAATAATAGTCGAAAAATGTTATTATGCTACTCAAAATCTGAAGTGGACTTCCAGTTGTTTCCTAAACGTCTTGGGAATGCTGGATTAATGGTGAGAGCAGCAAACATTGTGTTCTCTATGGCAGTGTGCTGCATCTTAGCACTGCACTGCTTAATTTCTGGAGGAGGAGAGGCATCTGAGGGAGATCCCAGGGGTGCAGATTTACTTCCTTCAGCTCTACTAAGTGCATGCAGAGACGAAGCCAGTTTCTCAGCACAAGAGCCATGGGCTGTAGGTCATCAGCTGTGCAACTTTCTGCAGAATTCACAATTCAGACAGCAATGTTGCACTGTTTCTGAACTCTGTAGGTTGCCTTGGTCCTGTGGCCGTCTGTCCTGCTGCAATGAGTGGGAAGTCCTTGCTCTTAAAGGTCATTCTGCTCGGAGATGGTGGAGTTGGGAAAAGTTCCCTCATGAACCGGTACGTCACCAACAAGTTTGACTCGCAGGCTTTCCACACGATCGGTGTGGAGTTCTTAAACCGGGACCTGGAGGTAGACGGACGTTTTGTGACCCTCCAGATCTGGGACACTGCGGGACAGGAGAGATTTAAGAGCCTCAGGACCCCCTTCTACAGGGGAGCTGACTGCTGCCTGCTGACCTTCAGCGTGGATGACCGGCAGAGCTTTGAGAACCTCAGCAACTGGCAGAAGGAGTTTGTCTATTACGCTGATGTGAAGGACCCCGAACGCTTCCCTTTCGTAGTTCTGGGCAACAAGATTGACAAACTCGAAAGACAAGTGAGCACAGAGGAGGCCCAGGCCTGGTGCATGGAGAACGGCAACTATCCGTACCTGGAGACCAGTGCCAAGGATGACACCAACGTGGCCGTGGCCTTTGAGGAAGCTGTGCGACAGGTGCTGGCAGTGGAGGAGCAGCTGGAGCACTGCATGCTGGGCCACACCATCGACCTGCACTCCAGCTCCAAATCGAGCTCCTCCTGTTGTTAAGGGCAGCTTGCTGCTTTGGGAATGACAACTGGGTCGCAGGGAGAGCGCGGGCACTCTGAGGAGGGTGGCCACGAGGACAAGTGGGTGGTTTTCCCATTGGGGAGTTGTGGCTTTACCATCCGAATTCTGGCTGGAGTTTTCAGATGTGGAAGATGTGTCTACAGGAGGGAGCTGTCAAAGAGCACACGAATGCTGTCCTGCTCCCATCCCTGCCTGTTTCAGCAGGTTTAAAGGACTGGGTTAAACTAAACACAGTGAATTCTGATCTGTAGCAAGAACTGCCTGCAGAACAAAGCTGGGGGCACTCCAGATGCTCTTTGAGTTCAGGATTAGAGTACTTCAAAAACTACCAGACCCACTAAACTCATGGCCTTACTGCCAAAGTGAAGTCTGCTCAGCAGTGTAAATGAAACCTGTTGGGAAGACTCTAGCCCATGCAACTGTGAGAGTGCCAGATCCTGGAGCAGCTGAGATGTGTGTATCTGCTGCATGGGATCAGTGCGTTCTGCGCTGAGAAATGCTAGAACTCTGCTATCAAGTAACACCATGAAGGAGAGAAGAAACTGAATGCTGCAGCATCATTTCTTCGTGGCTGTCTGTTTCCGGTCTGTTTTTTCCCCACCTCTAACTTTGCCTTGTTTGGGTGTTGTTTTGTGGAGAGACCAGTTGCTGCTTCTTTCCTCGTCTCTTCTGGAGGCTCAACACCAGATCTTGCTTCTCATGCCTTGAGTAGTCCTGCGTGGAAAGTCCCAGCGTGGCCGCTCTGCGCATCGCAGCGAAGGATTTGAATTAGCTGGGAGTTGAGCAGGCCTGGAGCGTGAGCCTTCAGCTGGTCTCTGCCAGAAATGTGTCAGGGTGGTGTGCCCTAGCAGATGGATGTTGGGTGGGATGTCCCCTGGGTGTGCAGGGCTGAGGGGGCTGCGTGGTCAGCTGCTGGATGAGCTCATTGGCTGGTGGGTCAGTATCCTCAGCCACTATAACACTGATGTTCCTGTTTGAGTGAAACCGCTCACCATTTTTACCTGTTGTGTCAGGGACCGTGCTGCTCAGCACAGTTGCCCTGGCCCTTACTCCCTACAGGGAGAGCAGTATGTTTTATCTGGTGTATTACAGGTAGAGAATGTCTGCTCGGTTTTTTGACCCTTGTCAGCGAGCAGCTCTGCTCGTCGCACTGGAGAGAGATCTGGACTGACTCCTCCTCTGCTCGAGGGGCTGAAAGCTGTTACTGGGGGGGCAGGGAGCCCTCCAGGAAAGAATGCCAAGCTTTGCTGATCCCAGCTCCTGCTCCCTGCTAGGTGTTAGTCCTGAGCTATTTGTGTGTAGCAAAGAGGTCAGTGCTTGCTGGCTTGCCATTGTAACCTCACGTTCTGCGACTTCCCGTGCAAGTGTTTGTCCAAAACGAAGGCTTGGCCTGTGAGCACGTAAGAGCCTGTCACGGGGAGAGCTTCCCGTGCACTGCTAGCTGCTGAGTGCAGTGCCCACTGTGATGAGCTGCTGGATAGCAAATCGTTTGGCTCCAATAGAGCAGCCTTTTACACTCAGTGCTTTAGAGCAGGGCAGTTTCTGCTCTCACACTGGCTGATGGCAGCTAAACCCCATCCCCTAGCAGTCTCCGAGCTCGCAGGATGCCTGCTCTGGGAACTCAGGGTCATCCTGCTCTTCTTTATGGGGCAGCCACGCTGGGAGGGGCTGAGGCTTTAATACAAAGTCCTGTGGAGGGATCTGAGTTTGAAACGGGGCTGAATACTCACAAAAATAGATAGGAGACGCTCCTAGAAAATCAGGTCCCTTGTGGTAGAAGAGAAAGCTCCGCCTCCATAGGTGCGCCATACTTTTAGGAATTAGTACCATTTCTTTCCTCCACAGGCCTCTAGCTTTTCCTTCAGCTTAATGTTTCCTTCAAGATCCCAAACTGTGATTCTGCTCCATGCAGACGGTGTCCACCTGACAGTGTCCACCTGAGCTGCATCACCTGGCCCAGGCTCCCTCTCGCTGCCAGCCCTGTGTGGGGCAGCAGGGGAAGCTCACTGCAGGTGGGACTGGTAATCTCTGTGAGTACTGGCCCCTCCAGTGGGAGAAGGCTGGGCTGGATGGGGCTGTGGTGCAGGAGGAAGGCTGTTTGCCATCCCTTGTGGGCACGTTATGCTGATGGCTGAAGCTCAAGAGCCCTATGCTTCCCAAGCTGCTCACCCCGAGGGTGTTGCACATCTATTTCACTTCTAACAGATGCTGGCTTGACTTTGTTTCGTTTATTCTTTTAAATGACCCTATTTGATCAGGCTCACGTGCTTTGAAAAAAAAAAAAAAAACAACCCCATTTACAGGTACAGTGTAATATATTGTTTAATTTATTCTGCAAGGTACGCACAATCCGTGAAGGAGCCCGCAAAGCTCTGTGCCAGCAGCCGTCCTTCCCCCGCGCCCACTCGTGCTGCTGCAGTTGTTGCTATCGCTCCAGAACTGGAATTGTAACACTGAGATTCCACCTTTACTTAAGCAAATAAAACGTGGATGTATTCGAGTGAAGCCGGACAGCGCTGCCTTCGTGGTCGGTGGGTTCTGGCAGAGAGGGCTCAGGGAGGGATGGCGTCGGAAATGTTGGGATGGGGACAGAAGTGTTTCATGCTGCTTCCTCCTGTCCCTCCTCGGAAGCCTTGGCGAGGATGTGATGGTTGTGAGCGGCAGCAGAGGGCTCCGGAGCTCTTTGTGAGGTTGATGGGAGCGGGCTCTCTTCCCGAGGGGCTGCGTGTTCCTGCCGCTGTCTGAGGATGGGTAAAAAGGGAGGGCCTAAAAAGGCAGGGCTGCTGGAGCTGCTGTTTCCCAATGGCTTCGGGGTGTCCTTGGGGGGCACGAGGTGGTGTCTGACACAGCTCTGCCGCACGGGCTCTGTGTGCAGCCAAGCACACCATCTGTTTGTTCAGCGTGCTGTTACCTCCCGGGTCCCTAGCAGAGCAGAACCAGACGGAAAGCAGCTGGGTGCCCGGAGGGGGGGGTGGGGGGGGGGCTGCGGGTGAGACCTTCTGGCAGGGCAGGCGTGCATCCAGCGCTGAGCTCTGCCCACTCGAGCCGGGATACGCTGTGGGGTGTGCGGCCGCCAGGAGGAGCCGGAGCTCCGCGGATGAGAGCGGCAGCCCCAGGCTGGGGACCCCCCAACACCTCCCCCCACCCCGGGCCGTCCCGACACGAGCATCCCCGGCTGCGGTGGTCCTCTTCCTCCTCCTTTCCTCGCACGGATAAGGACCTGGTTCGTCTCTGCTCTCTCAGAGCAGCTGTGCGTTTGGCAGGAGCGAGATGCTGAGGAGTGGGATTTGAGGAGGTGAGCCGTGAGGAGCCTCGGGAGCTGCTCCGGGGCTTCTTGCTTTGGTCCAGCTTTGGTGGGAGCAAACTGCAGCCTTGTTTCAGCTGCTGCACCGAGGGGAAGTGTCTGCGGCCGGCTCACGTTTGCAGAAATGAGGTTTGCTGTCAGGCAAGGTTTGTTCTCTGTGGTTTTCAGCCAACCCCGGGCGGGGGGGGGGGGGCTCAGGGTGCCCAGGGAAGGGGCGGTGAGAGCAGGTCCTGTGTCCCCACACACGGTGGGGCTGAAGAGGCCACGCGTGTCCTTCAGCCCTCAGATCTGTGCCACTTACACGCGCTGTCACCAACCCTCACCCCCCCCTCCCCCCCCCGCTCCCTCCCGGGGGGGTACTGCTCTCTTTCAATGGACAGAGATGCTGTTTTGTTCCCGGTCTCACTCCTGCCTGACGGCTGATGGCACGCACACACAGGGGCCCTTTCAGCGTGGGGGGGGGAGGTGGTGGCATCTGGGAACATGGGGAACAAAGGGCCCCATTGATGCCCCCGTGCTAAGCTGGGGGAGCAGCTGAACCGCCCCCAGCTGAGTTATGGGGAAGCATCAGTGCTGCTTGGGGGTGGGTTTGGTTGTGGACGGGTGGGGAGTGAAAGACCCCATCCCACAGAGTCACCTCCCTGTGCCGCCAACCCTGTGGCATCTAGCAGTGGGCTGGCAGCAAGCATCCCACCAGCTCCCTGAAGAACATGGGGCTGTAGGACTCTGGCCCAGCTGAGTCCACCCAAATGGAGCCACCCTGCTTCACTCTGAGCTCTGGAGGAGAAATAGGGATGTTCAGGGATGTCCAGCTGGGAACAAAGGGGCTGGGGCCATGAGGCCCCCAAGCTGGGGTGGGAACAATGAGGGATGGAGCCCCAGAGGGGCTGCTGGGATGGGCAATGCTCCCCTTCCCTTTTTGTGGTGCAGGGAAGAGGGAAAGCAGCGCAACAAATCAACAGCAGGACAGAGATCTCGTTCGGAATGTTCTTAATTTTAATTTATTTCCTTTAATCTTTACAAAACACATCCTGTAAGATAAGTCTCTAAAAACGTGCTCCTTTTTTATTGCTTGTTAACGAGTTGAACTTCTGGATCAGAGATGAAGGAAACACTTTCAGTCGATTAACTCTCTGTGTGTGCGTGTGTGCGTGCGTGTGTGTGTGTGTTGGGGGTCTGGGGACAAGGGTGGCAAGGAGGACCTGGTTATTTGTTGTTAAATCGATACCAAAAACCCACCAGCAAACCCCCCCGAGAGCGACGGCGGCGATGTGAATCCATCCCCCCAAATCTTGCCCGGTTTCTCCCCCTCCCCAGCCCGTGTGCGTTGGTAGCGTGGCCGAGCTCAGCGCCGGGCAGAGAGGGTATCCCTGCCCCGGCTGAAACCCAAAGAGTCATCGTCGTACAGACATTAAATTAAAAACCAAAAATAGGCAGGAAAAAAAAGCCAATAATAAAATATCGACGCGGGACGGAGCGATGGTCTGCCAATAAATTGGTTTCTCCAATAAATTAACACCAAGCGTTAGCACGAGGCGGGGGAGCGCGGAGCGGGACGGCCGGACGTGGGGGGGCAAACGAGGAACGAAAACGTTACAGAAGCAAAACGTCACCCCGAGAGAAGAGCACCATTGTGAAGGAATGGCCGAGTTTGGCATGCAGATGGGACATCCGTGGGTTATCCTGTGCTACAAAGGGGCAGCTGTGGCTCTGCTCTGCAGTGTGGCACAGGTGGATGCTGCTCGCTCACACCCGGCACTGCGGTGCTGGAGCCTAAAGCCCAGGGCACCTTTTGTGCACGGACACCAAACTCCTCCAGGCTTTAATAGGGTTAGGGACACGGGCTTTATCGGCATCGGGGTCAGCGCTCTCTTCTCCGCAGCGGGAAGATCCTTGCCCTGAACTCCCTTTGCCTTGGCTGCAGCAGGCACTTTTGGGATAAATTCACCTTTCTTTACTAGGGGAAAAAAACATCCTTCTCATCCTCCATGCAGGAGAGGTGCCGGCAGTCAGCTCCAGGAGAGGCTCCGGCAATGGGGCCGGGACCCGGCCGACTTCCTTTTCTCTCTAGGGAGCCTCTTTCTCACTACTCCTGGAACAACCTACACATGGATTTCTGCCTCCCAGGAGCACGGAGGCTTTTGCTCATCCCTATAGGCAACGTTGGGACACCGGAGCGAGTCCCTCCTCTTCTCTTGCTGGTTTTGGCCCTAGAGCGAACCGCTTACGGATGAGCACAGAGAGAAAAGTGCATGAAGAGGCGTCCATTGGTGGGAAGCTCTTCCTGGTCACGCTCAGCACGATGGATGCGAGGGAGGAAGAGGAGGGGAGTCAGCGGCGAAGGCAGCGTTAAGGCAGGAGACCTGGCGTCTGGTGGCTGCAGTGTTAAAGCCTCGGGGTTAGAGGAAAGGAGGGTGCGTGTCTGGCTGGGCTCCACCTCGCCGGCTAGAACTTGGTGCCCCGGCCCATCAGCTTGAGGACGGCGAAGTTGTAAGTGGCGGCGATCATGAAGGTGAGCTGCGGGCAGGAAGAGAATGAGGCAGGAGAGGAGGAGGACGGTGCTCCAGCACCCTTCATCCCAGCACCCGGCCAGCGGAAAGCTCCGCGGCCCCGCTGGGACTGTGCAGCATCCATATGGGTTTGGTCCCCTGTGGTGTGGTCTCCTAATGCCCCTTCGGATCCCCTCCAGCAGCCGCCTCCCCCACCACCTCCTTATTATCAGAAAAGGAGACGAGCTCAGGCTCTGCCACCTCTGTGCCCACCACCTCCTTTGTCCTCTGCCCCCATCTCCTTATCGGGTAGAGCAGGACAGCCGGGCAGCGGGAGCAGCGACTCACCAGTGAGACCAGCGTGGCAGCAGCCCCCACAAAGGCCGCGATGAAGAGGTGGAAAGTCATTTGGAACTGCAAGGGAAGAGCAGGGTTGAGCTCCCAAAGCTCTTTGCTCAGCCCCATGGGGGCTTTGGAGAGCACTGGAAGGAGCTCACCTCGCTGGTCTTGCAGATGGAGAGCAGGTTGGAGCCACACACCTTCCCAGGGAACGCATTCCAGGGCAGGACACCTGGGGACACAGAGCAGGGTGAGCTGGGGTGTGGCCCCACAGCGACGCTGGGTTGTGGGGTGTGCTTTGTGTGCAGGGGACCCTCACCAGGAGGAAGGCAAAGAGGGAGGACGTGTCTACCCCGCACCGCCTGCACTGTGCCGGCGCTTCCACCCCAGCTGTGTCCCCCCAGACCCCCTCCAGCCCGGACACCTCTCGGCAGCCATAACCCCTCAGTGCTCACCATACATCCTGGCGTCCGTGCACAGCGTGCCGATGCTGGCAGTGGTCTTGGTGGGGTTGGCAATGGACTGGCAGGTGGTCCAAGTGGTAAAGTAGATGTAGACGGGCACGGCGGAGCAGGCGAAGACCAGGAGCCAGACGATGGTCAGCACGTATGTAATGCCCACAAACTGCAAGGGGCAGCACAAGGCCAGGACACAGAGGGGTCACCGCGTGGCCGGGGATGGGGACAGGGGAGCGCGAGGGTCCCCAGGCGGGCTGGGCACGGGGCAGGCAAAGGGATGGGACGCACCGCCCGCTGTGCCCAACACAGCCCCACGCACCCAATGGGGCCACCAGCCCAAACTGGGCGGCACTGGGGCCAGCCACACACACTGGGACTGACCGGTGGTGGCACGACGGTGCCACTCTGCCCACCGGGGGGTACCCACGGCCGCGTGCCAGTGGGGTTCGACCCCTGCGAGAGAGCAGCTGCCAAACCGTCGAGCTGAGCAACGCTGCTCTGCCTCCCTCCCTCCGTGGTGCCACCCCAACCGAATCCAAAGGGAACCGCAGCCGTCCCCCTCTGCTCCCCGAGGCCGCTCCCAGCATGCAGGACAGCCACAGGGATGGTGCCCACTGCCCCTGCAGGGATGCTCGTGGCTCTGTGATCCTCAAGCACGGAGCAATTTGTTTGCTGGCCAGTGCCATGGCCATATCAGCTGCTTTGGGGACAGATTCGGCCTCAGGGAGGGCGGTCGGGCTGCGCTTCCCCTCGGTACGCCCCGACCCCCGGGATGCCGCCGTCTCCTGCCCTTCAGCCAACGCCAAACCCGCTGCGGGCGCGCGAAGGGGTTCCGAACCCCAGTTAAGATCACCTTGTCAGGATGTCCTAGCCACTTTCCCAAACACTGACACACCCGCTGCAAAGAGTGAGCTCGCTGGGGGCCTCGCGCTCCCCTCCCTTTCGGGCCCCCAGTTACCGTTGCGCTGAGGCCCTTGCCGCAGATGGTGGTCCGGTAGTCCCCAAAGATTTGCCGGACGGCGCCGGTGGTGTAGAAGCCTTCGGCCAGCAGCAGGGCTCCGTAGAGGAAGAAGAAAGAGGCTGTGCCATAGATGACGTACTGAAAAGCATGGATGCTACAGGGAGAAGAGCAAGTAAGAGTGCTCAGGCGGTGTTGCAGCACACGACCCCGTGTGCAGCACCACTTACCCTCCCCAAACCCTACACCTCCCCAGGGGGACCGGGGAGTGGTGTCACATCCTGCAGGGACAAAGCTGCTGTCCCCAGCAGAGCTGATGAGAGAGGCAGCACCTTGCCGAGGAGGGCTTCCCCATGCCCCCATACCTACCCAGTGCAGCTGTCCCCTGCCCCCCACGGCACCTGGCATGGGGCAGATAAGAACAGGGTGAAAAGGAAAGGAGCCGCTGCCACAGGGACACAGCACCAGTGTGAGGCTGCTGAGGGCTGAGCACAGCCCTCGTGGCGTCAGCCCCAGTGGGGCTGGGTGACAGCAGCACTCCACGTGCGATGGAGACGCGAGGAGCCCCCGCGCTGTCACTTACACCTCGATGAGATACTCGTAGTCCTGGTAGTTTTTGGAGAAGTAGGTCTCAATGAGCTGCTCGGTGCCGGTGAGGGCTTCGTGCCCGCAGCCGCAGAACAGCGCGACCCCAAAGAAGCAGAGCCCGGTGGCGACCAGCGAGGCGAAGGGTGCCCCGATGAGGCAGCGGGCACAGCACTCCAACAGACCTGCGGGGCGGCAAGAGAGGATCTGAGGGCCATAAAGGGAAAAACGCCACAACCATTTGTCGTGGTGTTAAGGAGCATCGGCGTTGGGGTGGCGGAGAACAAGGCAGCCAAGCGAGACGGAGATGCGGGGCGATGCAGCGTGATGCCGACACGCTGCTAATGGGCTCCCCACCGCCGCAGTGCTGGGGGGGGGGGGGGGTTCTGGTCAGGACGCTGCAGCACTGTGCTTATGGAAACCTGCGATGGGGTTGGGGTGCAGAGAGCGGGCGCAGCGCGGGGGCAGCTCTGCCCCCTTCCCCAGTTGTGCATTGAGTTCCTAAAGCGTTCAGAGTGCTGGAAGAGATCCCAAACCCACGCTCCCCCCCCCCCCCCCCCCCCCAGACCCCGCAGCGCCTATATCTTCCCCTTCAAGGACAAGGCAGCTTTGGGGTCCCAGCCAGCAACGTCCCCCCCTCCCCACACAGAGCAAGGGCGCGCAGTGGCACCGAGGACAATGGGGAATTGTCCAGAGAGCAAACAGGGAACAAAGGCAGCGCTGTGGGGGAGCGCAGGGACCCCCCCGCCTGTTTGCCTTGGACACAGTGGGGCCGGGAAGGGGTCCCTATGCCTCCCCCTCCCAGCAGTGTGCCCTGATCCCTGCATGTCCCATGGGGATGGATGGCTGCACATGTGGCAGCACGATGCTGGCACCAACCAGACCTGAGGGCTCATAGTATTATTTCTTTTGTCCCAGCTGGGAACATGGGGGCAGGTGCCCATGGCAAAGGATGGCCCCAGTTCCAGGAGTAAGGGGGGGACCGGGATGCAGCAGGGCCTGGTGTGCCCTCCAGCTTTGGGAAAGTGATGGGAAAGTGCAGGAGGGGAAACGGGGAGAGAAAAAAAAGGGCTCTTGTGCAGCACAATCCCGGGCCTTGTTGCTTGGCTCAGCTGCTGCAGGGCTGCACAGAGCACTGCAGGCAGGAGGAGGGTGACAGCCACGAGTCCCCCATCGGAGCACCCCAACAGGACACCATCATTTTAACGATGGGGAAACTGAGGCACGGGGCTGCAGGCACACACACGGCACGAGCTGCAACAGGTCTCAGCACCCCACTGCCCCTGCAGCCCTGGGTTGAGCTCATACCCCTCCGGCCCTCCTGGAGGGATGGGGTCTGTCCCAAAAGTCAGAATGGGGACAGAATCCTGAACGGGAAAGGAAAATGCTGTCCCTGCTTCCCCACCCCTGCCACCCATAGGAACTTCACCTGCAGAGAGCCCGTCAGTGCCAGGGGAAAGTTTCAGGGTCTCAGCTCCAGGGTCGTGTCCCCACAGCCGTGACAGCTGTCCCGTGTCCCCATACTCACCCATTGCACCCGACTCGCTCAGCTCCCCGTGCGCTCGGTTCTGTCTGCAGCCCTCGCCTCCCCTGGCAGTCCCTCGCCCTGTATTGTCCCCTCTGGGTGCCTGTCCCACTCGACAGCAAAGAAAAGGGCTCTCTGAGTGACAGCCACCCCCCTTAAAGGGACAAGCCCCCGTCCCTCCCCGCCCCGGCCCCCCCCAGCTGCACCCCTTGGCTGCCAGCCGCTCTGCGTGTGGGCAAAGCGGAGAACTTCAGGGCTTGGGGCAAGGAGGGGGGGGGGAATGCTTTTGTAAAAGGGAAAAAGGGACTGGGGGGGTCATGGGATGTCCCCTCTGCAGTGGGGCTGGGGACCCCCAGGCCTGGCTGAGGTGTGTTTCCTTTAGGCGTGCGTTGTGGCAACATGTGGTCGATGAGATGCAGTGATATCTCCCTGTCACTTCCTTGTCCCCTAAATGTCAGACACCTGCGTTCAGCCTCGGGTGCTCCGGAGTGGGTGCTTTGATGGGAATTCTGCTCTCCGTGTTCTCGTGGCTCTCACTGTCCCCATCCTCTCGGGCTCTACGTGGGACAGGAGGCAGGGCTCCATCAGGCACAGTCCCCAGGTGGGCTCCTTCCTCGGGTCCTCAGCGGATGGGGACACATCCAGAGATGGGGAAGCAGAAGGGGGTCATCCCCTTGGGGGGCCCATCCCCCACGAGTGCCCCCCATCGGGGGTCTGCACGGGGCTGGGGACGCCTGCAGAGGGCAACAGGGCCCTTCCCAGCGGGCAGACAAAGCCCCGCTGTGTCCCTCAATGCTCCCCTTTGTGTCAGGCAGCGCCGTGGCAGGGCCTGGCCGTGCCCAGGGCAGGGGACACTGCTGGGCTGGGGGTCCCCGGGGCACCGCAGAGAGCCCCCGGGTGCTCTGCAGGAACTGCATCTGCAGAGCTGCTGCTGCTTCACCGGGAGGGACTGCACTGCCTGGACAGAGCCAGGCACCAGGGGGAAAAATGACGTTAGGGGAAAAAATGATGAGCCTTTCTTTCCGTAGAAATGTCAAGACCTTGCATTTTTGTTTTGTTTTTATTTTCAACGCCCCGGGGGAGGCATCAGCTTTATGCCATCCGGGGTAATGCGAGCAACGAAGCGGGGCTGCGACTTCTGCACCGAGAGCCTTCAACATCTGAGTAATTGGTTACTGCTCGTTAGCATCTCCCTCCCGCGTGCCCGCCAAGCACACAAAAAAAAAACAAAAAAAAAAAAACCCAAGCCGCTAGATGACAGCCTGATTTCATCCCCTCCTTCTGCGTTTTGGCTGAAGCCTGAGGGACCCGGTCGTGCTGCGGGCACAGAGCATCCCTGCCGGCCCCTTCCCCACCAGGACACACCTCCACGGCCTGTGTGCTGCGGGCACAGTGCCGGTGTCCCCAGGAGGAGCGGTGACAAACGCGTGCAGCGCCTTTATCCATTATAGATACGCGGCGGGAGGAACACCGATGCGTATTGTCACACCAGAGAACCTTGCTGCTATTTTTAAACAGCCACTTCCCCGGGCCGGGCTGATGCTCTCCTTCTGATTTCCCCCCTCCATCCTCACCCATCAGTGGGGTGAACCCTCTCCCCTTCCCTCCCCCTCCCCCTCCTTCCCCCAAGGGCAGTGCACCATTCTGCCTTTGGGGTGGGGAGGGGGGTCGACCCCGCTCTCTCCGCAGATCCCAGCCCGGAGCTGTGGCTGCAGGCAGGGCAGTGCACGGAGCTGAACCCTCCCTGTGCCGAGGGCGATGCCGGAGCTGGGGTGGGCTGCGTGGAGCTGTGCGTACGCCGGGTGCGAGGCTGCAAAACGCCCTAATAAAAATAACCTTAGGAAAAAAATCAAAATCAAAAGGCACAGCCCATAGGGGGACGGGGAGGCGAGCTGAAGGGCAGGAGGACGGGCCGGGGCTCCCCAGCCCCGTGGCCGCTCGGTGGAGCAGTGATGCTCAGCAGCTTTGCCTTTCACGTCTCCTCACTTTCTCCTTCGCTGAGGAGGGCAGCGGCCGCTCCGCTCCCCGCACCGCTCTCCCTCTGCTCTGCCCTCCCCGGGGTCGTCTCTTGGAGCTGTGCTCACTGCAGAAAACCCAGAGAGGCGAAGACCAACGGGGCTCTGTGGGCTCCCCAGGGCCGTCCCTGCCCCACGTACTCTCCCCCAGGTCTCCCCTCGTCCCTGCTCACCCTCCGTACCGATCCCCTTGGTTTTGGGGCAGCCCCACACCCTCCCTCGCCCCCCGCAGCCCCTCCACGTGGCTGCAGCCGCCTGATGCCACGCGTGCTCCTCGCCGGGGTGGCTCTGGGACAGGAGCACGTTTGCTGCTCCAGTTATTAATGTGCCGAGGTGACCCCGTGGTGCAACCCCTCTGAGCCTGCAGCTGTGCGGGGACCATCCATCCCCCACGCCAGCATGGGGATGGGATGTGGGGACACGGAAGAGATGGCACTGCCAGGATGTGCAGCGGGCCCCCATAGCAGAGCATAGGGCAGGGGAGCCCCATCCCCCGCAGCCAGCACCGTGTCCCCCCCAGCCCACACCATGACACCGCTGGCTCTGCAGGACGACGATGCCAGCGTGGCAGCCCCACGGCCGTGAAACCCCGGGACACAGCCGCTGCTGTTTGCATCTGCACGGCAGCAGGAGGATTTGCCGTCTAATTAAACAAATCCTTCATCTCTCCGACAGCGGCCGTGCCAGGCTGGGGTTGGGGGGGGGGAGCAACTCCCCAAGGGGGAGGGAGGCTGATTTCTCATTCCTTCACTCACCGCCTGATGCCACAGATGCGTAACACTTCGTTTTCCAAGCTCGGCCCTCCGGGGGGGTCTGGAGCAAACCACAAAATTCCTTCACAATTAGGGCGAGCCGGGCAGCCTGCGGTTAACACCGCTCCCGCTGAGCTCCTTCTGCTCCGTCCTCAGAGACTGCTGGGGCTGAGGGCACGGAGATACGGAGGCGAGAAAAGCCAACGGAGCTCCAGCAGCATCCAGCAGCACGGGATGCACGTCGGCATGGCAACCGGGGATGGGATGCAGGGGGACGGGAACCCCAAAGTGGGGAGGAGATCACGGAGACCCCTTCCCCATCCTCTGTGCTGCCTTTGTGGGTACAACACGCTCACCCCAGTGCTAGGTGAGGTGTTGGTGCTGCGCAGCGGCTCTTTCACAGGCTCAGAAGCTGCAGGGGATGAGGGAAGGGGGAGGCGTGGGCTGCAGCCTCGTAGTGTCAAAATCCAGCAGATCCAAAGCGTTTGGAAATGCTGTGGGTGATGGGAGCAGTGGGATCTGAGCAGGCATCACCACTGCTGGGAGCAGAGATGGGCGCATTCCCAATGAGAGCAGCCTGACCCACTTGGAGCTTCCTCCCCTCAGCATCCTCCCCAATGGGGGCCCAGCCCCGGTGCTGGGTGGTTTTGGGGATAAGGCAGCAAAAGGGTGACCCACGGGCAAGGAGAAGAGGCAGGAACACAGGGAAGGGTCACCCCACCGGGTCACCCTGCCGAGGGATTTGGCGCCCGTGCCAGGCTTTGCTCCCGGGCCCAAGAGTGCTGTTGGACACTTATCTAAATTAAATCTCCCCTTTCAGCTTTGCCAAGGTTACGGGGTCATCCCTCCGCCCGCAGCTCCCTCCCTGCACACTGGCACTATAGGGACCCTACAGCTCACCCTGGAAAAACCCATTGCGGATGCAGCCCCCGGGACCCCACAGTCCTTGCTGTGCAGCGTGGCACGGGGTGAAGGAGCACAGTAAAGGTGGATGGGGCAGGCCCGCAGCACCCCGCCATCCGGGGGCTGGGAAATGGGAGGCAGAGGGACACCCCAGTTTCCCCCCAGTGCCATGCTGCTCGGCAATGGGACGCTCAGCCCCGTGCCCTTGGCGGGTCCCTCAGCAGCGCCGCATGCAGCGCACGCCCCGCGCCGCACCGTACCGGCACAAGGGGTATTTTTAGCTTGGAAAAGAGCCACGGAACTGGAGAGTGACATTCTCCGGAGTTCGGACCGCCGTCCCGCTTCACCTTGCAGTCTCCTCCGGGGCCGCCCTGCCCGGTGCTGTGTCCCAATGGCAGCGCCGTGCCCTCCCTGCTGAGCCCCACGTGTACCCCGCACCTGGGGGGACCCGGAGCACGTCACATACCCCAGAAAGACGAAAGGAATTGGCTCCAGGCGTCTGTCCCGCTGAAGACGTCCCTTCTGGTTGTTGCAAAGTTAGGGTTGGTTCAAGCGTGTTCAGCTCGGAAAACAGAATTCCCAAAGGCAGAGCTAGTGCTGTGCTACCACTTTCCCTTAGAAAACGAGGGAAAGTGGCCAAATTTGGGCATTTCTGAGCAGCTCTGTGGCCCCACATGCAGCAGCCCTGGAGGAGAAGCTCTGAGGGATGTGGCCGCGGCCCCATGGGGACACACGGGGACGGGGCCGCGCACAGCCACGCTCAGGAGTGTATTTGCTGTGACATTAATCTCACGCCCCATTAGCTACCTCCAAATGTTTGCACAGTGAGAGCAATGCCCGTGTCCAGCCCGGGAGCATCTGTCCCTCTGCAAGACACTGCCACCCTACAGCAGCGGGGACAAACCCGGTGCTGTACAGTGGAGCTGTGCATCCCCAGGCTCCACACAGTCCTGCAGCACCAAACCAGCAGCGATGCTGCACCGGGGCCTCAGGGAGCTGCCTGCTGCCCTCCTCCCCCCCCTCCTCTCCGTGGCACCAAACTGATCCTCCAGCGATGGTTCATCACGAGGTGGATCTGAAGAGCCCGTCTGCCTTTCTGCCGGGGAAGAAGAAAAGTGGATAAAAAAGACGTTTTTGAGGCGTTTAATGCCTCTGCCCCTCAGAGCTGTGCTGGCTGGGGAGGCACGACAGCACGGATCAGGCCGGATTAGATCTGCAGATGTGGCACTATGGGGGATGAGCAGCAGAGAGGGGTCAGGATCGGAGGATGGTTTGGCACAGCCCTCCCAGGGGCTCCAGACCCAGGCAGGAGTTCCCCAGGGGAACAGTCTGATATGGACTTAAGAGATAGGGAAGATGAAGGAAAAGAAATCACATCGGCCAACCACCTCCAACCTCTGCTGCTGTTGGCAGGGCCTGGCCTCATCTCTGTGATGGGAACGGGGCAGCACTGCGATGCTGAGGATGGATGTGTGCCCCCAGGGGTGACTGCACTCAGCAGCAATGCTGCTCCTAGGAAAACCTCCTTCAGTGCCCCCACTTCCCCCGCGGGGTGAGCACAAAGCTTCCCCCCCCCTCCTCCTGCTGGTGTCAGCTCGGCTCAGCTCGGCCGCCCGCCGGGACGGAGCTGTGAGCCGAGAGCCCCGGGCTCCAGATCCCCACCGCAACCTCGTGGCTCCATCAGCATTAATGGCAACGGTAATCAGAGAAGACTTCTCCCCGCTCCGTGCCATCAGAGCTGCTCCCTCCCGCACTCTGCCCCGCAGCACCGTGCCCCCTCGGGCCCACGGCTGTGCTGGGGCACCCTCCCGGGCACCGCTCTGCCTGCTGTCACCGTTCCTTGCTCCAGCAAAGCACTGCCCAAAGCTGCCCCAGCGTTCTGAGCAGGAGAAGGCAGTGCAGGGTCCAGCAGAGCACGGCCCCTCCGTGGGGTGAGGGGGCATAAGGTGGGGGGGCACACAGCAATGGGGGCCACGACCGAAGTGTGATGAATGGCCCCAAACGGCACGAGCCGGGAGCGGGAAGGTGAGCGGAATCCTGAGCGATGCATCCACCAGGAATCACTTATTCTGCACTTTTCTCTTTATTAACGCTGTCTCCTTCCTCGCACATGAATCACGGGAGGCCCGGAGGCAGCGCACTGCGGCTCAGCCACCCCAGGGGTTGCTGACACCCCACTGAGCCCCCAGCCGCACTCCTCATGCTTCAGTTTCTCCATCGTGGGGGACCCCACGGCTTTCTCCCCTACTGAGGGGCAGGAGCCTGTGCTCAGGAGCTCACCTGCCCCTAATGAGAGCCATTTCAGGAGTTCCCGTGTGACGAGCACCTGAGAAAAGCAAATGCTGGGCTCGCAGGTCAGCGATGCTGTGCCCCTCTGGGGTCCCCGTACCTGTGGAGCTGCCCCACACCCCACAGCCAAGCGGAAGGAAGGAGCGCCCCGCTCCCTAAGCTCGTGCGGGCGGTCCCTCCAGCGCACCCCCAACCCCCACACATCCCTCGCAGCATCCCGTAAACCTTTGGATCTCAACGC
Organism: Oreortyx pictus; assembly: GCA_036925125.1. Classification (NCBI taxonomy): domain Eukaryota; kingdom Metazoa; phylum Chordata; class Aves; order Galliformes; family Odontophoridae; genus Oreortyx; species Oreortyx pictus. The sequence continues at coordinate 18,311,075 of JAUPFR010000012.1, read as the reverse complement.
AGCCGGCCGCGAAACTGAACGCATCCCTTTACCCGGCTGCGTCCCCCCCCCCCCCTCCCCCCTTTCCTTGTGCACCTCCCTTCTTCTGTGCATCCCCCCCTCTTTCCCCATAGACCCCCCTCTCCTTTTCCTCATAGACCCCTCCTTCCTCGTGCAACCCCCCGCGACGCAGAGTCCCAGACGAGGACGCGCCCTCGGGGGAAGCTCCCCGACGGTTCGCCCGGCACCGCGCACGGCGGACCCCCCCCCAGGGCGGGGGGTGCCGGGGGCGGGCGTCTCCCCGCACCGTGCCCGCCTCCTCCCCCCGCCGCACCGGCCTGAAGCTCCGCCCGGTTCCCGGTGCCCGCAGCCTGCCGGCGGGCACCCGCTCGCACGGACTATGAGGAGAGGGGCCGGCCGGGGGGAGGTGGCGGTCCCGGTGCGGCGGGAGCGGGTGCGGGAGAACCGCCGCTACCGGCCGGGTCATGCCCGTGCGCCCGGGGCGGTGGGGCTGCTGGCTGCGGCGGGATGGGCGCGCTCCGGACCGGCGCCCGAGCCTTCCTCCTCCTCCTCCTCGGCTGCCTCCCGCCCCGGCGTGGCCCGCTCAGGTGAGCGCACGGCGCGGTGCTCCCCCTCCTCCGGGACCACCCCTCCCCCCTCCCCCCTCCGGGAGTCGGGTTTCCCCGTCGGGACCTGGATTCCCCCAGCGGGACCAAGACGACCCCTGCCAGCCCCGCAACCGGACCCCCACGCGTGATCCAGCCCTCCCCCTCCCCGCCCCTGGCAATCCGGACCCATCTCGTGGACCCCCCCCTAAATCCATCCTTACCCCCATCCCTGGCAGCGGGACCTTCCCCCGGGCCCTATACCCCAGGGACTTTGCCTGCACAGTGCCGCCCATCCCCTGCAGCCCCCCACCCACTGCCGCATGTCCCCATGGCCCCCCCCGGGGCACAGCCTTCACCGAGATGGGCTGAGAGACCACCGGGTGATGGCCCACGCAGCTCTTCCTCCATCACAGCAACGTCCCTGAGGTGCTCAGACCTTCTCCCAGCTCAGGGCTTTATTTTTTGGGGGGGCGGGGGTTGGGATGGGGGAGCTCAGGCTAACCCCAGGTCCCACAGAGCATTTTGGGTGGAGGACCTGAAGCCCCTGAGTCCCTTCATCCTTCTCTTCCACCTTCAGGTGCCACTGGGATGAGGTGGGACGTAGGGCACAGCTGGGGGGCTGCAGTGCCCCTGGGGCTCCGTGTCCCGCTGTATCTGGGGCAGTGTGGGGGGGATGCAGCGTCTGTGGTGGGGAGGGGGAAAATCGCATCTGAATGTCATCGTTACACCAGCGGAAATCTCTTCCATCGGGATGGCGTTCTCAGGCAGACAGGTGTGTTTTCCAGCCCCACCGTTCCCTGAATGCATGGGGGGCTGTGCTGAGCACCAGGCCCCCCAAGGGGAGGCTGTGCCCAGGGATGTGCAGCTCAGCTTGCAGCAGTTAGCCCTGGTGCTCGGAGATGCTGAGCCTCTTCCAGGGATGACTCCCACTCCCCTGAGCAGAGGTAGGAGCACAGTGTGGATTCAGCCTACCCACAGCCCCAGGAGAGTCCCAGCCCCCAGCACTCTCCCTTGCTTGTGGCCGTGGGGTCTGCACCTCCAAGCAGGAATGGGACGCACCAGCAGCACGCTCAAAGCTCCCTTTGTGTCCAGAATCTCCAGCTTGTTCCTCTCCATCACAGCCACATGCCTGGCAATGTGGTGAGCAAATGTCTCTCGCATTGTTCCTTGAAATGATCATTATAGACTGACAGAAGGAGAGGAACTGGCAGGCGGGGATGCGTTCAGGAAAATATCCCCTCCGAGGTCAGTTTAAATAAGTCTCCATCGTTGTTGGGAGCGCTGCGTGGGAGAGCTCATGTCAGCTCCTCGCTGTGGCCGGGCTGCTCCTCTCCGGCCATGTCACCACGCAGTGCCACCGTCCCCTCTGAGCTCCTGGTTCCCTCCTCGCTGCCCTGGGGCAGCCACCGCTCTGTCATACCCACACAGCCCCCATGGGTGCGTGCCAGGCAGGGGATGGTGATTTACCCAGAGGGACAGCACAGTGGCTCTTCCCAGTGCCCATGGCACCGCTGTGCCCTGTTCCCCACCGTGGGATACCTGTCCCCAAGCCCTTCCCAGGTGTCCCCTCCATCGTGGGAGAGATGCTGGGGCTGGAGCACATCCTTCCCTGGGCTGCACGGCCACGCCTCGAGCTCTGTGAGGCTGGCAGCCGGCTCAGCCCGCCCCTCTGCCTGCAGGCTGGTCTCAGGGAGGGAGGAGATCAAATCCCACTCCCGCGGTGCTCCCCAGCCCATGTCGCCCTCTGATTTCCTGGACAAGCTCATGGGAAGAACCTCAGGGTACGATGCCCGGATCCGACCCAACTTCAAAGGTAAGGGGAGGACGTGTAGTGCCCCACACTTGTGGCTGTCCAAACCCAGGGGATGGGCATGGGGACAAGATCCTGAGCCACAGCCCTCTGTCCTTAGTACCCCCCCAGTCGTACCTGCACTGTCTGTGCCTGTTTTCCCATGGCAGGGTGGGGGGGTTCCCCTGCACACACCATGGGGTGGCTCTGGTGGACGCAGGGTGCAGGATCTGTGCCCACACCAGCGTGGTGCTGGTCAGCAGTGAGAGCTGCATGCTTGTTTTCCAGGTCCGCCCGTCAACGTGACGTGCAACATCTTCATCAACAGCTTTGGCTCCGTCACCGAGACGACCATGGTGAGGGTTTGGCAGTAGGCTCCTCTCCAGGGGGATGCTGCCCGGGGTGTGTGTGTGTCCCAGTGCCAGAGCTGTGTCTGTGCTCAGGGCTCCCATGGGTCCCTCTGGAGCCAGAGCACTGAACCAGGCTGCTGCCCCCAGCATCCTCAAATGCATGAGGATCTGCACTGGGAAAAGCCCTAAAAAGCCCCTGTTGTGCTGCTGCAAATCCTTCAGGCCACCTACCCCCTTCCTCCTCCCCGGGTCCCATGGGGCTCCTGCTGACGCGGTGCCCTCTGTCCCAGGACTACCGTGTGAACGTGTTCCTGAGGCAGCAGTGGAACGACCCCCGGCTGGCTTACCACGAGTACCCCGACGACTCGCTTGACCTCGACCCCTCCATGCTCGACTCCATCTGGAAGCCGGATTTGTTCTTTGCCAACGAGAAAGGAGCCAACTTCCACGAGGTCACCACCGACAACAAGCTGCTGCGCATCTTCAAGAACGGCAACGTGCTCTACAGCATCAGGTGCTGAGCCCTTCTCTGGCACAGGGCTAGAGAGAGGGACGTGAAGCTTTCCTCTTGATCCCGTTGGGCATCTTCCAGTGACTCTCTCTTGTGTCCACCTCCTGCAGGCTGACGCTGATCCTTTCCTGCCCCATGGATCTCAAGAACTTCCCCATGGACATCCAGACGTGCACGATGCAGCTGGAGAGCTGTGAGTGCCTGGGGAGGTTTGAACCGTGCTTCATCCCATTGCATGCCACCCATCCCATCCCAAAAGCCAGCATCTCTGTGTTTCTGGGGGAGGTGAGCAGGAAAGGGGAGGTTATTTGAGGTGGGTATCTCCCCCAACCCATGGCTCCCTCCATTACCTCTCCAGTTGGCTACACCATGAATGACCTCATCTTTGAGTGGCTGGAGGAGCAGGAGGCCGTGCAGGTGGCGGAGGGCTTGACACTGCCTCAGTTCATCCTGAGGGACGAGAAGGACTTGGGCTACTGCACCAAGTACTACAACACAGGTGAGACCCCAGAAAGCCCTGGCTGCCCCCAGCATGGCATGGGCTCCCTCACCCATACAGGGACGGATTTCCTTGCAGGCAAGTTCACCTGCATTGAGGTGAAGTTCCACTTAGAGCGGCAGATGGGCTATTACCTGATCCAGATGTACATCCCCAGCCTGCTCATCGTCATCCTCTCCTGGGTCTCCTTCTGGATCAACATGGATGCGGCACCGGCGCGGGTGGGCTTGGGAATCACCACGGTGCTCACCATGACCACTCAGAGCGCCGGCTCCCGGGCCTCTCTGCCCAAGGTCAGCACTGCAGGGCACAGTACCGGTGCCAGAGGGGGTTGAAAAAGACCTTTAGGATTCCCATCCCGGCCCCACCATGCCCACTGACCGTGTCCTTCAGTGCCACATCTCCATGGTTTTGAACACCCCCAGGAATGGTGACCCCACCACCTCCCTTGGCAGCCTGTGCCAAAGATCACCACTCTTTCAGAGTATAAATTCTTCCTAATACCCAATATTTCCCCATATCCATGGACCAAGAACAGAGAGAACAGAATTACAGGCTCTTATCCTGGTTTTTCCAAGGAATCACGACTCAAAGCTATCTGGCACAAGGGATTCTCCTCGGGAGAACTTGGCTTCCTGGGACTTTGAGGCGTGCAGCTCTGGGGGAAAGCCTCTGCGAGCTGTGACGGAGGGTGGGGAGGGATGCAGCTCTGACCCCTCTCCCCCCGCAGGTCTCCTACGTGAAGGCCATCGACATCTGGATGGCTGTCTGCCTGCTCTTTGTCTTCGCTGCTCTGCTGGAATACGCTGCCGTCAACTTCGTCTCGAGGCAGCACAAGGAGTTCATGCGCCTGCGGCGGCGGCAGCGCAGGCAGAGGATGGTGAGTCCCCACGGCCACCGCTGTCACCACGCGTCCCATCCTCGGCTGCCGTGGGGACCCCCGGCGCTGCCATCCCTGAGGCTGCAGGGCGGTCCCCTATGGCACCGTAGGGAACTATTGCAGTCCTCGTGCCTGCCGGGCAGCACGGGGAGCACGGAGCATCTCCCTGTTCTGTGGGGATGCCCAGAGCTGAAGTGCACTGTCACAGAATCACAGAACCGGAGGATAGCCCGAGTTGGAAGGCACCCGTAAAGATCATCGAGTCCAACTCCTGTCCCCTGGGGCAGGCTGATGCTGCCCGTCCCAGCGTGGGGGGGATGGCCCCAGCAGTGGCTGCAAGGAGGCACCATGCCCCGGGCAGGGAGTGGATGTGGTGCGTGGCCCCAAATGGGTGCCATCCTCCTCCTGCCCTGGGAGGTGCTCTGCTCTAAAAAAAGCAGGAGAAGAAACAAGGGTTTCTTTTCCTTTCCCATGTGATGCTCAGGGAAAGCAGCTGGTGCCCCTGCCCCGCCATATGGTGACACCATTAGACGCAGACCTCCATGTAAAAACCCCATGGATGTGCCCCCCCCCCCCCCCCCCACCAGGCTCGCAGTGCCCCCTGGCACCGAGGCTGTGCTGTCGGAGGGGCTGCTCTCCCCCCACGGCTGCTCTCTGCCCGCAGCAGGGGCAGAGCCGACGGTCACGCGCTGTCCTGTTTCTGTTTGGTGCCAAAAGGGCCTGAGCAGCGGGACGGTCAGCCTGGAGTCCCTGGGGCAGCCAAGCAGCCTGCACAGCGGCGAGCACACCTACGCGACGCTCTCGCAGCTCTCCAGCTCCAGGGTAAAGCACAGCCCTCCGACAGTGCACCCCTGCACCCCTCTCTTCCCCAAAAGGAGCCCCCCCGGGAGCCCTTCCCACGAGTGAGGGCGCAGGAAGGAGTGGGGCAGGGATGTGCACGGGGCAGGGAGGGGATGTGGCATATTTCACCAGCTCCTTGGAGACGCCTCGCCCTGTGCCTCGGTTTCCCCTGCTGTAAGATGGGGCCAAACGCAGCCCCCTTTGCAGTGGAGTGAACCATGCCGGGGCGATGTGCCCCTCAGCTCCCTGCCAGCACCTGGAGCAGCATGAGGGCTCTGCCTGCCTGGATCATCCAGCGCTGTGATCTCCTCTCCCTGCAGTGGCTCAGTGTGTGTGGGCACTTGGCAGCTGGGGACGTGGGGAGGAGACATAGCAGGGAGTGGTGGCACAGGGCAGGCTGCCTGCTTTGCGGGGAGATGCTGGGGGGCAAGGACAACCAGGCTGTGCTCTTTTGGGGCCGCTGCAGCCCTCTCTGAGCCCCCATCCTGCCATATCTTCAGCAAGCACTCAGCCCGCAGCAGGGGAGTGCAGCTCAGCAGCACACGAGACCACATTTCAGCAGTTTCAGCTTCTGCTGCTCTCTCCCCGCTGGGAAATCTTGCTTAGCCGGCAGAGTGCTGAGTTAAATAAAGATCCCCGGCCCCCGGCTCTCCGCATGAAAGCCCCTGGCTGCGGGGTGCTCACGCAGGGTAGGATGCAGCCCTTTTCACCCATGAGCCTCGGTGAGCAGTACTGCTCAGAGAGGGCGTGGAGACTCGAAACCCACACTGCATGTGGGCATGGAATGAGGAAGGGGATATCCTCAGCCCCGAGTGGGGACACACACAGAGAGTAAACGAGCCAGGCCACTGTGGCTCCCTAAGGAAGCAGCTCACTAACGAAGCACAGCCGTTGGTGGGGAAGGAGCGTGGGCACTGCTGGTGTTTGTGGGGGCAGTAAGGAGGGTGAGGACAGAGCCTCCGCTGCTTTTCCCATCCTCTGTCACCTGGCACGCAGCTCTGGCTCTCCAGAGGGTTGGGGGACCCTGATGGCAGTGAGGCTCCTGTGTCCCTGCACAGCCCTGTGCCAGCAAGCTGCCTGTCAGCCAGCACGCCTCCATCCTGCAGCAAGCAGCTGCTGCAACAGTGCTTGCACCCCCAGCACCCCAATGCTCTCAGCGCCCTTCTGTGCCCCAGACCCTATGTGCATCCTGCACCCCTGTGTGCAGCACACTCCCGTGTACCAAGCACCCCCATGTGCCCTGCAGCCCCGTGTCCCGTGCACCCCCATTTGTGCCACGCACCCTTTTGTGCCATACTCCCCTGTCTGATCTGCATCCTCCCATTCACCCCCATGGACCCAACTGCCCCCAGGCACCCAAGTGGATGCTGAGGGTTCTGGGGCCACCAATGGGGCAGTTTAGAGCACGTGGTGTTGGCAGGGAGGAGGCACCCTTCATACCCCAGACCCTGTCCTCCTCCAGGCTTCTGCCTGCATGCCTCAGACGTGCAGAAAGAGCATCCAACCTCACAGCTGGCACCCACCCAGGGCTGGCACGTACACAGCGCAGCACGCAGCCCCGTGACCTGCGGGGCGCCCGGCTGACGGCACTTTCCTTCTCCAGGAGGAAGAGCTCATCCGCGAGAGCCGCTTCTATTTCCGAGGTTACGGGCTGGGCCACTGCCTGCAGGCGAAGGAGGGGGCTGGGGAGGGTCCCGGAATCTACAGCCCCCCCCCACCCAGTGCACTGCTGCGGGAAGGGGAGACCCTGCGCAAGCGTTACGTCGACCGTGCCAAGCGCATCGACACCATCTCCCGAGCCGTCTTCCCCTTCACCTTTCTGGTCTTCAATATCTTCTATTGGGTTGTCTACAAAGTGCTGCGCTCGGAGGACATCCACCTGGTGCCCTGAGGACCCAAAAGGGCCTGAGGACCTCTTGGCTGGATGCTGCCGTGTGCCTGGAGGCTGTGAGCCACTGTCAGGCTGCCGTGCCACGGACAGCAGTGAGCGGGGTGAGGGGCTGTGGTCCTCTCTCCCTGCACAGCCCAGAGCATCGTGGTGGGAGATGGCAGGCAGCCCCCGCCTTGCTGACCCCATTCCCCGGCTTCCCCCTCAGCCCCAGGTGTAGTGTCCCTGGGTGGGGTCACTCCATCTGCTCCTCCTTTGGAGAGTAGAGCATCTGAACCCTCAGTTTAAAAACTCAGAAAGGCTTCCAGCCCTCCAGACCTGGATATCCTCCGTGCTTAGCAGGAAATAAAAGCAGTAGGTGATGCTGACGTAGGTCCTACAGAGCGAAACGTGTGGATGCTCTCCTTTCCCCTACTCACAGCAAGCCCAGGAGGGGCACGGATGTTTGGTGGGGTGCTTCGCTGCAGCCCCAGGGGTTCTGTGGGCAGGATGGAGATGGGATTTGTCCCTTTCCTCAGCAACCCTAGGACCACCATGGCACAGCGAGGGGCCAGGCACCATGGCAGGGGAACACAGGCAAAGGGGCAGCGCAGCCTGGGCAGACATCCTACTCACAGCCCTCAGCCTCCCTCCCCACTCCTCGTGCAGGCGTTGCCCTGTCCCACTTCCCAGTAACCAGAAGCCCCCAGCACCCACTTTCCCAGCCCCTGCTGACACAGATTCATTTCATAGATGGGGCAAGCAAAGGAAAAGCATCCCCAGGAGATGCCAGGGCTCCACCAGGATGGGTGGATACGGCTCCATCCCATCGCCACTGTCACATTCCCATCCTTGGGACAGCCTCCAGAGACTTCTTTTTTTGGGGAGGAGCCCATTTGGTGCAGACCCAAACGGAGAGGTGCTGGCATCCGCAGGCACACAGTGGCCAAGCAAACCTCCAGCAGCGGTGGGTTTTTAAACAGCATCGATCTTCCTACACAAATAAAGTCTGTGGGATTTTCAGCAGTGTGTTGGGGGTTTCTCTCTGCCCAGAACCCCACGTCTCGGAGCAGCTCTCGGCTGCGAGAAGGACGTGGGTGCACCAGCCTTGCAGTAATGAGAACCCTGCAATTATTGTTGTTATCTTCATTTATCTGTTGGGGTTTTGCCTGGGGGACAGCACCCAAGGAAGGACAGATGTGGGGCTGTGGGGGTCTCCAGCCCTATGGTGAAGCTTGGACAGCCACTCATGCTGAGTGTCCCATCCTCCCCTTTGTGGCCAGCTCGCTGGGCAGGAGCCAGCCTCAGAGTGCTGCCAGCTGTCTTGGGGGCTTACGCCAGCCCTGCGGTGCCACCCTGGGCCAGCGCTCCCGTCCCCAGCTGGCGTGGGGGCAGGCAGAGCTCGCAGCTGATGGCCAAGCTCGCAAGCAAACATCAATCTCCCTCTGTGCTCCCGGCCAAGTTTCACAGATCGGCTCTGTTGGGCGCCCCGTACCTCGCAGCCCCATCGCCCTGTCGGCCCCAAGAGAGGTTTTTGTGATAGAGAGGGGAGAAAGCGAAGTGCAGACCTGCAGTTTGGTGCTTGGTTTGTTCTTTTGAAGGGAGAAACCCTAACCCTGCAGTGCTCCTGCGTTCCTGCCCTCGCTGCTCTCCTTTACCCAGCAGCAGGTCTGGGCACCTGGGAGCTTCACTGGGGAGAAGAGCTGGGGTCAGCCCTGAAGCAGACTGATTCTGGGAACTGGCACCACCCAGAAAGAAGAGAAAAAGAAAGAAAGAAGTAAATTGCAACCCCCCCCCAAAAAAAAACCCCAACATAACCTGAAGTAACTGCATGCTCTGGTTGCAGCCAAGTAGAGGCGGTCCTCACTCTAGCGTTGTGGTGGGGGATGCTTAGGGGACCTCTGCCACACCACAGCCCTACAGGCACAGATATGGTGATTTGTGCACCCTGGGAACCTTTGGGGAGTGCAGAGCAGCAGTGCTCAGCCCCTACCAGAGCTCCCAGCAGCCACACGGAGCTGGGAGCCCCTCCAGCCCAGCAGGTTTCCATGCCCCAGAGCCAGCAGTGCTCACTCGGGCTGGGGATGCAGCACGGGTAGCAGCCATCCCCTGGCAAAGCTCACAGACTTCAGACGGAGTCAGTTTTCCTTCTCCTGCGTGATGCTGCTCATTCAGGACATGCCCCAGGAAGCAGCAGTGGGCACAGGACCAGCAGCGGCGGCAGAGTTAATTGCCGGTGTAAATGGAAGCTAATGGAGTTACGCTGGGGTAATGTGACTCCTGGAAAGTAAAATCAGAATAATCAGCACCGGCAGCTCCCTGAGCTCCTGCCAGCACGGCACTTACAGCCCAGCAGCTGCAGATGCACGCAATTTGCCTCCTGCCGCTGCGGACCCACGGGTGCTTAGGGGAAGAGGCCCTGCTCTGTGCTTTTATTGATCCTCACCCCACAGCGACGGGGAACCACAGCACCTGCCGGGCCGAGCTGCGGGGGTGGTCCACAAACAGGAGGGCTGAGCAGGGGAGGGCCGCGGGCTGGTGACAGGCCAAGGCGGGTTCCGTGATGCCCTCCAGCCCCGGGAACATGGAAAGCAACCCGGCTCCGGGCTGCGCTTCGGCTGGAGAAAAACAAAGCCACGAAGTTGTGCGGCGTGTTTTGTCCCGCTGAGAGGAGCCGCGCCCCGCAGCCCCCCGAGGGGCAGCGGGAGGAGCCCCGCGCCCAAACAAAGCGCCGTTATCCGACTGCGCTTCTCTGAAGGGCTTTTGTTCGCACCAGAGCGGAGATGCGAGGACACCTAGCGAGGACACCTAGCGAGGACGCCGCTCCGCGGGCCGCGTGGCACCGAGCCCTGCCCTCAGCCACGCACACGGTCATCTCACGCCACGCCAGGCCCCGCTGGGGGCGTCAGCTCCACCTCCACACCGCGTGTCCCGCGGCCGGGCGGGCTGTGGGCGCCGCGTGGGGGGCGGCGTGGGTTGGGGGGGGGGGAGGGGACACGCGGCCTGCGCGGCGCGGGGACCGCATCACGTGGGGCCCTGCGGAGCTCAGGGCGCCGCACAGCGCCCCCCGGTGGCGGCGGAGGCCGCGGCCCCCACGGGGGGGAGCCGCCGGTGTGCGGTCACGTGACCGCGCGCCGCCACGTGATCGCCCGGCCGCCTCACGTGACTCCGCAGGCGGTGTGTGTGTGTGTGTGTCATGGCGGCGGCGCGCTGGGCCGTGGCCGTGGCCGTGGCGGTGACCGCGGCCGTGGCGTTGGATAACGGCGTGGCGCGGACGCCGCCCATGGGTTGGTTGCATTGGGAGCGCTTCCTCTGCGGCACCGACTGCGCTGCTGAGCCGAACCGCTGCGTCAGGTACCGGGAGGGGGTGGGAGTAGCGTGCGGTGAGGGTAGCCGGGGTCCCGGCGTCCAGAGCGGGGCGGGGCTGCGGCCCGAGCTGCCGTGTTCCCCCGCCTTACTCCCTCAGCGAGCGGCTGTTCGCCGAGATGGCCGACGTGATGGTCGCGGAGGGCTGGAAGGAAGCGGGCTACGAGTTCGTCTGCATCGACGACTGCTGGATGGCGCCCACGCGGGACGAGCAGGGCCGGCTGCGGGCGGATCCCCGGCGCTTCCCCAGCGGTATCCGCGCCCTGGCGGACTACGTGAGTGAGGGGCTGCGGGGGGAGGGGGAGCTGCGGGAGCCGCGTGGCTCAGAGCCTCTCTTTCTGCCCGCTGAGCTCAGGTCCATTCCAAGGGGTTGAAGCTGGGGATCTACAGCGACGTGGGGAACAGGACGTGCGCTGGCTTCCCCGGCAGCTACAGGCACTACGAGCTGGATGCCCACACCTTCGCCTCCTGGGGTGTGGACCTGCTGAAGTTCGATGGCTGCAATGTGGGCTCGCTGGGGCTGCTGGCAGAAGGTATGCGTGCAGGTGGGGCCTGGCTGGGGCTGTTCTGCAGGTGTCAGCGATCCCAAGCCAAGGAGTGGGCTCCAGGGAGATGCTTTTTCCTGACTGCACACATTTGAGGGATTTGCTTACGCGCAGTGTTCCCAAGTGCAGGGCTACTCTCTCTCCAAGGTGGCACGTATTGCTGGCCCAAGTGGTTTTTTGGCTGTTCTGACTCCCGGAGCTTTCAGGCGTGGCTTGAGAAAGCAGCTTTCTCCCACCAGAGACTGCATCGTGCTGAGCACAGAAGTACTGCCTGTGTTCTCTGGGGGCTCTCTGCAGACTGCCACGTCAGCTCTTAGCATAAAGGATTTGCACTTCTGGAGTGCCTTCGCTGCAGAGCGCAGAGTGTTTCTCACTCAATCCCTTTGGTGAGACTGTGCCATAATGGATCAGTTCTGAACTAGAACAGCTTGCATCGTGGTAGAAAGGGCAGTTATCAGAGCTTTTAGCAGGGGAAAAAAAAAGTGGAAGGGCATGACAAACCTTCTGGGTTTTTCACTTTGAAGCGTGCCCTTGTGAATGCCAGTTCCAAAGTCATTACACACGGGCTGGTGGGTCAGCAGCAGAGAGCTCAGGAACACTGTGCTCAGGGCTCCTGGCTGCAGACCCCCTCCAAGTCCCTTCCACACCCCAGTGCCCCAGGTGCAGATTTGCAGATGTGGCTCTGAAGTTGGCTTTCTGTTGGCCGGGCTCCTGGTGCTGGCGCAGCGTTTGGCAGCAGGAATCCTGCACGCCGTCTGGTGGAGAGAACCTGCTCAAGTGACAGACTGTTCCACGCCAGTTGGTCCAGTGTGTGCTGGCTGCTGGGGCCAGGAGCTGCAGCTCAGCACCGCAGGCGACAGCTGAGCTTGGAAGCTGGCTGGATCATATGGATAACCCGGGTGCAATCCAGTGGTACTGAAGCAGTTCCAGGAGAGATAGCAAACGCTTCATTCCTTCTCTGCTGATTGAAAGGGACTTAACAGGGCTGTCTGAGGACAAGGACAGGACAAAGCTAGTGCTTTTTGTATTCCTGCCCAGTCCATATGGCACAAGTGCATCATGAGGATGTGTTCCCGCAGTGTGTTGTATCCAGCAGCTTGGTAAGATACCAGCTTGTTTCCCATGTATCTAGGTTGCCCAGAGAGGTGATGGGTGCTCTGTCCTTGGAGACATACAAGGTCAGGCTGGGCAGGGCTCTGGACGCCTGATGGAGCTGTGGGTGTCCCTGTTCACTGCAGGGAGTTGGTCTCGGTGACCTCTAAGGGTTCCTTCCAACTCAGAAGATTTTGTCATTCTAGAGGGAAAATACAGCACAGAGCGAAATGGCAGCCTGTTCCCAGGGCTGCATCTGTGTCCTCTATCCCAGCTGAAACCAGGATGGTGTACAGAGCAGCACCCCTGTCTGGGACAAGTAGCAAAGCCACGAGGCAGCTCACCTCTCCTTGGAGGAGGAGCCTGGCTGCCAATGCAGGCTCCTCTCTCCTCCTCATATTATCACAGCTATGAGAGTATGTTAAACCTTGATTTTTAAGAGAGTCAGGCTGACACCTGGACCTGCAGCACTGGTTTAGTTCCTTTCCTTGAGCAAGGAGATGGTGTAACCTGCCTTCTTTTAGGTTACAGGAAAATGTCTCTGGCCCTGAACAAGACTGGCAGACCCATTGTGTACTCCTGTGAATGGCCCTTCTACCTGAGGCCCGTGCAGCAGGTAGGGAGTGTTTCTCAGTGCACAAAGCGGGAACAGAAAAGCGTTAGGCCTGCACAGCAGCCTCCCAAGGCATTTGCTGCTCTCTGGTCTGACAGAGAAGAAGACTGCAAGGTGGAGGAAAAGGACTTTTCCCTACAGCCTTGAGGTGTACTTGAGGCGAGTCACCACTCTGCTGAAAACAACTTAGTAGGATTCTGCAGCACGTCAGCACAAGCTGATGGAGGCACGGCCCAGCTGGAGCTTGCTCAGGACCAGCAGCATCCCATCTGTTTCCTGTCTTTGAGGAGCAGAACAAGAAGACGCTGGCGATGCAGACACAGCTAGGACAGCTTGGTGCTATTCCCCCTGGGTGCTCTGCTGCACAGAGTGCTGTAACCTCACCCAACCAACCACCTCTGGAATCAGGAATGAGAGTTTTAGGGCAGCCTATTCAACAGGAATGCTCGGAGTTGTTTACAGATGGGTTTTTGCTGGACAGGGTCTGTGAGTGACACGTTGCACTTCCCCCATGCCTCCAGGACAGGATGTGATCATTCCCTCCCAGAGAGATGGATGCATTAGTCACCCATGGGTGTAAACCCAAGAATCAGCAGTAATTACTGCAATAATAATTACTGTAACAGTAATAGGATGACACAGTTTAATCCCACTGTTCCCATCCCACCTTTGGTAAAATAGCATTTGTGCAGACTTTCTAACAGAGCTGGGTGGATGCAACTGTTCTCCCAAGGGAAGCAATTGGGATGGTGCTGTCTGGAGTATGGCAGACTGGAACTGTTGGGTTCAGGGTGTCCTAGGGAACCAGCATCATTCAGATAGCTGACAGTGGAAGGTATTCGCACAGTTCTCCCCCAGAATATCCCTGATGCAGTCCAGCTTTGTGTACAGTCTTCGTCTTGTACTGTCAGGCTCTCTGGCTGATCACACTCATTGTTTTGGCAGCCCAATTACACGGAGATCAAACAGTACTGTAATCAATGGAGGAACTTTTATGATGTCTATGATTCTTGGAACAGCATCAAGAGCATTGTGGAGTGGACAGCACTGCACCAGGACAGCATTGTGAAGATAGCTGGGCCAGGGGGCTGGAATGATCCTGACATGGCAAGTAGAGCAACAACCTTGCAGCAGCAGCAAAAAATTCTTTCCTTCGCTGTAGCTTGAGAGGGATGGGGAGGGAGAGACTGGGAGGAGAAACACTGGGGGAAAGGATCTGATGGAGTCCTAGGTTTAAGCACTTGATGAGAGGGATCCCTGGCTGGAAAAAAAAAGTAGCAGAACAGCACTCTGAGCACACAGCAGAGGCGTGCAGCTGTGCACAGCAGGAGAAGCACTGCCTCTGTACTGCAACCTCCACAAGCAGTGCCACTCCGTAACAGATCTGACTCTGGGAAAATGTCTCAAGCATACCAACTTCTAGAAGAGGGAAAAGCCATGGCTGCCAAGCTGGGTACCAGCAAGCTGCATCCAGAAACAGGCTCTTTTAGCACTGCTCTGCCAACTGCAGATCCTCCTTTGCTTCCACCTCTGGTTCATGCTGAATTGCCATGCTGATCTTCTGCAGCCAGCCGGTCTTGTTCCTAGAGCTCAGCCTATCTAACCAGTCCCCAAACAGGGTACCACCCTTAGCATCCTGTCACTGTCCGGCACCCAGCTTGGTGGCCCAGTGTCTCCTTGGCAAGCGGCATTACGTGGCATTTTTCTCTTCCTGTCACAGTTGGTGATCGGGAACTTCGGGCTGAGCTGGGAGCAGGCTGTGACTCAGATGGCGATGTGGGCCATCATGGCAGCACCACTCTTCATGTCCAACGACCTGAGGCACATGAAACCAGAGGCCAAGTGGCTGCTCCAGAACAGAGAGGTGATCGCCATCAACCAGGATCCGCTGGGCAAGCAGGGCTATCGCATCACTAAGGTACAGCAGCAGCTGGCTGGGGCTGTGCTCTGGAGCACAGGCTGCAAGCCTCAGAAAACAGGCACTGGAGATCTGTGTGACAGAGGAGTGCCCGGAGCTTGGGAACAGGAGCCCAGTGGGCATATTTGTTCAGGCTTCAAGTGCAAAGACAGCTGGTTCTGCCTTCTGTAACACGAGCTTATTTTCTCCTTGGCAGGACAAGAATTTCGAGCTGTGGGAACGGCCGCTGTCCAACAGAGCTTATGCTGTGGCAGTCCTAAACCAGCAGGAAATTGGGGGACCCCAGAACTTCTCCTTCTCCCTCACCTTCCTCGGCAACGGGCTGGCCTGCAACCCAGCGTGCTGCATCCAGCCGGTGCTGCCAACCAGCATGGACTGGGGGGTTCACAACTGGGTCTCCTCCCTAAGCGTGGAAGTGAACCCAACAGGCACTGTACTGCTCAAAGTAGTGCCGCTATAGGAGGCAAGATTTTACTGCAAGCCTCACGCTCTGCACTTCTCCCAAAGCATTCACTACTCAAGAGTTTCTCCGTGGACATTGAACCTTCTGCCTGGCCTAACAAATGCCTGTGACTGTTACCACAAGATGGTGGAAAAAGGGATGCTGCTTCTCTCCTGTCTACCCTTTCTCTGACATCTTGCCCAACTCTTCCAGGGGTTACAAGGACCCCAGCAGGGCAGCGACTCATTGCCACTACTACTACCAAAGATATGCAAGAGGTGCATGCAGTGTCCTGCAGCTCTTCTTCAGCATCTCAGGCACAAAGTGGCAGCACAGCCCGGCTGCTGCGGTGGACACTTAACCCACAACTACAGAAAGCTGTTCCTGTCCCTGCTGAAAAAACTCAACGCCATCCTGAGAGCACAGTCCCTGCCTTCTGAACTCAGGGACTGGCCTAAATCACAGCACTTCTTAGCAACTGGTTTCTCAGCAGACATCTGCTTAACGTGACGTATGATGCCTTCCAGCCGAGCTCTGAGGGCTTCCTCAGAAGTCTTCCTCCCATCAGTGGCTGTCGCTTTTGAGGACAGTTTCCCACACCACTCTTTATGGGGAATCCTTCTGTAGTGACCTCCCTTCCAGAAATAACTGCTTTCTTTCCCCAGGTGGCAGTCAGCCTTTTGCTTCAAGGTCCTTCTGGTGCAGGATGCAGATACTTAACCACAAGTACGTTCTTTTCAGGCTATTGCACAATCTGGCTGCCTTGATTTGTTTGTGTTTACAAACTCCCAACTGCACTGTTCCTAAGGAGTACCTGTACAGGAGTACCAAGCCTGGTAGCTGAAATTAAATCAAGTTCTGGGAAACAGTCCTCTTTGTTCAGGTCGCTGAGTTCTCATAAAAATCACCATGATTACCAGAAGCAACACTCAGTATGGACAAGATCACCTGTACCCTTTGTATGTTATACACCTCTTGCAGCAAGGCAGGAGATCTTAGCTATTGCTCACAAAGGGCTTTGAAAAGTTACAAAGCCTTCGAGAGCACAGAACACAGAAAAACAAGCAACAGATCAATTCCAAATACTTTAATATGGTCCAAAAATGAGTAGGATGCAGCTTAGAACTGTATCACCTGGCCCTGTAAGAAGGAAGAGATGAGTGTGAGTTTATTCACCACTGAATCTTGCCCTCTCCCAACCCTGGCAGCACACAGCCTGTCCCTTCTGCAGCCACTCCAGGCAGGTTGTCACACGTTACTGATAATCCTCCCCTTGATACAGAGCCTCACCCCTCACTTAGGGAGGGCTCAGCCTGTGCTGCTGGTATAGCACTTCCCCCAAAGCCACAGCTGTGCTCCCACCCACCCAGGTGATTCTATCATCGCCAGCCAGTGCTGCTACACACACACGTACCTTTCTCTTCTTGTCTCCTCCCAGTTCAAAGTGCTTGCATCTCTTAATTGCCAGCATCCTCTTGGACCTGCAGTTGGGCTCCACACACTCCAGCCTCAGCACGATCTTCTTTGTGGTCTTGGCCTGGGAGGGGAGGAGCAGCACGAGTGAACAAAGTGTCCAAAAGCAGATAAATCACTGCTCTCAGGAAAAGCCTGTTATCTCCACTCTTAGAAAAATCACCAGCTTGTTCTCAAAACACAGAGACTAAACGTGACTCCCCATTAAACACAAGAAGGTATCTTAAAGACCTGTAAAGAGTGGGTCTGCTCCTCCAGCAGCAGTGCCTCGTGTTTATGAGGAACACTGGCAAAAGGATTTCTGGGGCGGGGCTGCACTCCTGCACAGATCCCTAACACTGGAGGAAGGTTGCTCCAGCAAATGTCCGTCAGGTTTTGTTTCCCTGCTGTAATAGCACAGATCTCAGCCCCCACCCCTTAGCAGAAGGTGGGGGCACAGGAGGAAGACATGTTATACAACTGTGGCACTCCATACATTGGAGAGGAAGGCAGACAGCAGCACGTGTATCTAATGCACACGTAATGAAACACACCGCTGCTTTGAGAATTCCTTCCACTGAGAGCATTATTTTCATGAAGACTGTGTTCTCCTAAAGCACCAGGATCTGTGCAGAAGCTTCTCTGCAAAAACACACCGTAAGGAAGTGGTGATCTAATAAGGAACAAGGAGTAGAGTGGGATGGGAGCTGCGTTCTCACACTCCGTGGACAGTGCTACCTGCACAGAGCTGCCACTGTACAGCTTGAACGCACCACGGCTCCGGAGGCAGAAGTGGACCTCTTCAGCAGGATGTGTGGAGTGGAAAGGATGCAAGCCCTCCTTCTGGGAGCAGCACTCACCTTCTTACGGAAGATAGGCTTGGTCTGGCCGCCATAGCCGCTCTGCTTCCTGGTGTAGCGCCTCTTCCCTGCAGGAAGGAACAGGTCTGTGTAAGCAGTAACTCAAGACACGCCACCAGCACTGCTGGCATTCCTGCAGACCTCAACCTCCAGCTGCGCAACGAAATCCCTGCTCCCACCACAGCTGCACGCTGAGCCTAAAAGCATCCCCTCAGCACCAACCACCACCCAGCCCCGGCCCCGCTGCCTCCGCCCTGCCCACCGCATCTCCACCCTCACCTTGGGCGTGGAGAGAGTCCTTGCCCTTCTTGTACTGGGTGACTTTGTGGGGCTGGTGCTTGCCGCACTTCTTGCAGTAGGTCCGGCGGGTTTTCGGGACGTTCACCTGGAGAAGCAGGGAGAAGCCGTTCAGCGCAGCCAGAAACCGCACAGACACCAACAACAGGCGCTGCTGGGTCCTGCTGGGCGCGGCCCGGCCGTCCCACCCCTCCCCCCGCAGCACGGCAGGCACCGCACCGACCCCCCGCGTTTCCACCCCCCGCCGCTGCCCAGGCCCGGCCCGAATCCCGTCCGAGCGGCCCCACGCGTGGCTCGGCGCCCCGGGCGGGCGGAGCGAGCCGCCTCGGGGACGGATGGAGGCGGATAGCGGCAGTCCCGCAGCGCCCGGCAGCGCTCACCATCTTGCCGCTGCCGACCCGAAGAGAAGGGGCGAACCGGAAGCGGAAGGAGACGTGAGGTGACCATAGAGAGGAAGGGTTAGGGGGGGAGTGCAGCGCCCCCCTTGTGGCGGGAGGGGGAAGTGGGGGCGCGTGGCCGTGGGGCGCGGGGTCTGGTGGGCGTAGTAGGGTCGTAGGTGCACGGAGACATGGAGCTGCGTAGGGACACGCAGGGACACGGGGGTGCAGGGACACGGGGTGCAGGGGAGGCCCCCCTGCACACCGCCTGCAGCCCACCCCGCAGCCCCGCTGCCCAGCCCCACGCCTGCTCCTCGCTCTCCTGCCCTTCTCCCAACCCCTCGTCCTGCCCTGTGCTCCCAGCACCATGTCTCCACAGCCGGGCCTGCTGGTGGCACTGTGAAGTTGGCACTGTGGAGGTGGCCCCGGCCAACTCCAGGAGGAAACGCAGCTGCTGCTTTGAGTCAGAAACTCAGAAAAGGGGAACTGAAAGGGTGGGGTTGGTCGGCCCCGTTGTTCCTCCCTGCACGGCAGACCCCGGCACCGTCCCTGTGCTGTGTCCCCACAGCCGCCCCGACCCACGGTGCTGGACTGCTCGGGGCAGGTGTGGGGCAGTGGGGGCAGCCAGGAGGGCACGGTGAGTGCGGGGCACCTGGGGTGGGCCACATCCCGGGATCGCGTGGCAGGAGGAAGGGTGACATGGGCAGCACAAGGGCTCGCGGCCTCACACCTCTGCTGTGTCCCCCAGGGAGGTGCTGGAGATGGGGGAGGTATCCCAGGTGTTGGGCAGCTGGTGGTGCACCACGCCAAGCAGCTCCGTTAGGGCCACGAGGCCTGGCTGAGCTCTGAGCTGGTGGCATCCATCCTGCTGCCACAAGGACGTGGGGTGCAGGGCCCTGGGGGTACTGGAGCTGAGGGCTGTGGGGCTATTCCAGATCGGAGGGTTTGGGGTGGTTTGTGGGTGTCAGGGGTGTGCTGGAGCTGCCTATCAGCGTGCTGGCTGGGTGCTGGTGGCACTGGGGGGCAATCTGGGTGCCAGAGTGCAATGGAGCAGGGTTTCAGCAGATGCTGAATCCCAGCTCCCATCCAGCTGTGCAAACGCAGCAGCCTGGTGTGCAGGGTTGCCTGTGGCAGCTCCCCTCCCTGCTTCAGCACAACAATGGGATATAGTTCTGGTGGGACTGAGCACAGTGGCCACACCAAAGCACTCCTGTCCGAGGTGTGAGAGTGGCAGGAAGTCACACTGTCTCTGGGGGGGACGCCTCCACTCACCCACTTGCCACCTCTGCTGTCACAGTGAGGCAGCAATGGCTGGCTGGGGAGGTGAGTACTGCTGGGCAGCAACCAGCACAGGGAGAGGGGGATGGTGGCTGTGTACTCATCGAGCCCTTCCTCATCCCTACTGCACACCTGGTGGAGAGGGGCTGCTGGGGCAGAGAGGGGGAGGCTGTCCTGGGGACAGGGAGACTGCTGGATCAGAGCATCTCTCTGTGACACTCACTGTCCTTTCCTCCCTGGTGTCACCATCTCAGAGGACGCAGTGAGGACCTGCCCGTTCTGCCCACCGCTCCTGGGGGTGACACATTTGCTGCGACACAAGGTAAGGCTCCCTGCATCCCATGGCCTGTGGGTCAGTGGCCACCACAGCCACCTGCCCTGTCCCCATTTCCTTCAGACCCCATCCTTGGATCAGCCAGGGACTGCTGATTCTTCAGATATCCCATTAATTTTAAATTGTTTTTATTTGTGAAACCACCCAAATAACCCCAAGCAATGGGGCGCGCTGCGGGAGGACAGGGAGAGTCTCAGAGCGGGGGAGCCCTGTTGTCTGCAGGCATGCAGGGCTGGTTTGCTGCTGTGAGGTCTGGGGTGAAGGTCTGGACATTGGGGAAGATGGGAGGGACACCCTGCTCCTGTCCCCCTGCTGAGCATGCCTTGGGAGAGGCACAGTAGACAGAACCACGTAGAGTACCTCTGGTCCCTGTGAGATCCCTGTGGAGAGCAGATGGGCTGCACAGACAAGGAGCAGGGAGCTCGACCCCACTTTTCTGGGGAAAAGAGGACAAACCTGAGGTGAAGGGGAAGGAGGCACAGAGGAGGTACTGGGAGGCACAGATCAGTTCTGGCTCTATGCGGCTCAGCAGTGGGACCAGGGGCTGGTTGCAGCCCTCCATGGGAGCAGCTCACACCTTCAGCCACAGGGTCCTACAAACATCCAGACCTGTTCCTGGAGATAGTTGGGAGCTGTGCTGCTGGGGGATGCAGGAGGATTTAAGCACCTCTGGGTGCTGGCTAAAAGAAATGCTTTGAGCCTGGCTCACACAGGGAAGAGCATTCAGCATTGTCTGCGTGCTCCTGCAGGCTCCCTGGGCACTCAGGGGAAGAACCACCGCTCTGTACTCTTGCCAGCACAGTTCTGCAGTCATCTGGGGCCAGGACCGACCCCTGTTTTGTTGTGGACCTACCCCCCACAGCTGTCCCTTGTTCAGGCAGAGCCCAGGCATCTCAGTGAGAGGAAATGGCCCACACAAACACAGCAGTGCTGAAAGGAGGAGGGAGGGTGCTGAGTGTCACAGCTCAGCCTTCTGCTCCTCCCCGAGGGGGTGTTTTTCTCACGGCCTCCCCAGCTCCCTCCCATCTAGCCACCAGCACCCAGCTGGAGCTGGAGACTGTAGAGTGGCAGCTTGGTCCTTACCATGGCGCCTCAAGAGGGAACCAGCAGGGAGAGGTCACCCCATAAATACCCTGCACGTGCATGAGGTCAGGTGCTGGTCTGAGCAAGAGTCGTGTCAGTGTCACTCTGCACACAGCAGCACGGCGAGGAAGCAGCTGGGGTGGCCGACATGGCCAGCGTCATCCTGGAGAGCATCTTCTTGAAGCGCTCGCAGCAGAAGAAGAAAACATCTCCCCTCAACTTCAAGAAGCGCCTGTTCCTGCTGACAGAGAGCAAGCTGTCCTACTACGAGTACGACTTCGAGCGCGGGGTGAGGCTGCGGGGCTGCTGGCTGTCCCTCAGCAGCCCAAGGCACGGGGATGAGGGTCTCCCCAGGTTCTGGGGCTTGTTCAAGCCAATCTCGTCTCTTGCAGCGCCGAGGCAGCAAGAAGGGCTCGGTGGACATTGAGAAGATCACCTGTGTGGAGACGGTGGTGCCTGAAAACAACCCTCCCCCTGAGCGGCAGGCCCCGGTGAGCATCCCTGCTGCTGTCCCCTGTGCTTGCTGGGGCAGTGCTGTCTGGCATGGGGCCCTGTGCACACAGCCCAGCACGGAGCATGAGGCAGAAAGGTGAGGGCTATGGGTCCCACAGCTGAGGAGCAGGGTGTCAGTGTCCATCTCTACCTCTCTCTTCCAGAAGAAAGGGGAGGAGAACAACATGGAGCAGATCTCCATCATCGAGCGGTTCCCCTACCCCTTTCAGGTGAGTCTTCATCGTGCTCCCTTCACCTTTCTGCTCCACCTGACTGCAGGGCACTGGGGGCTGGCGGTGCAGCAGGGGTGAGGAGAGCAGGGGGATGTGAGGACGAGCACAGCATCATTCTGGGGACACCCTGCTGCTGTGTGGAGCAGGCTGATGAGCCTTCATGGGCACTGGAAGAGGAGATGGATGCCAGCTCTAAGCTTTGCCCTGCAGTTTTTTGACAGTGCTGGAGGAATGGATGTTCTGTGCTCACTCAGCCCCCAGCCCAGTCGCTTGCCCTCACCAGCACCCAGCACGGCCCCCCAGCACACTGAAAGTCAGAGAAGGAAGTGGAAAGTCTCAGGGGAAGGGGCTTATTTATAACATCTCTGTCACGGTTCCACGAGCACCACGGGGCCAGCACACAATGGCACGGCTCGCGCTCCGCTCTGGGTGGCCTCAAACCTCTGCTCCCCTGTTTCCCCTCACGAGCCACGATCTGGTGCTGAGCACACTGTCCGCAGGTGGTGTACGATGAGGGGCCCCTCTATGTCTTCTCCCCGACAGAGGAGCTGCGCAAACGCTGGATCCATCAGCTGAAGAGCGGTGAGTTTTGGGGCACCCGGCTGCGCGTGCGGCATGACTCAGAGCACTGGGTTTCCGGGGGCTCACTGCCTCGTGGTTACGATATCCCATATCTGCGGAAGAGAGAACTCTATCAGAAAGTGCTCCCATGACGGGTGCAGTCATAAGGCTGTTGCCCTGCTTGCATCATTTGTGCCACCCCTGTGCTGACATGAGCCTGGGGAGCAGGGCGTTCATCCTGCAATGCTGCAGCATTGTCTGAGGCACCCTGCCATCCCACAGACCTGCTCCAAATCAGCTCAAGCAACTTCAGAAGTCACTGAGAGCAGGAGGAAATGGCAGCTGTGGCCACAGAACTCCGCCAGCACACGAGGGGAGGGTAGAGCCCCCATTTCATTAGGAAGGAAATGAGGACAAAAAGCCTGTTTGGAGCCCAGGAGCAACTCCCAGCTCATCCCAAGCCCTGTGTGGTGCTACTGAGCTGATGCTCTGCCGCGAGGCTGCTGTCTCCTTGAGCTGGGAGCACCGTGCTGCAGCACTGCACGGAGGGGCTGGGCTGTTTGCGGTCAGCCAAAATCTGATGGAGCTGCCTGTGTGTCTGTGTGTGTGTGTATCTTTCTGCAGCTTTGTGCTGGTGGGGTTAGATTAGCTGCTCAAATTGACACAGGGAAGTTTGCCTGAGCAAGGAGGAAGTAGAGCGGGCTGATAACGGGGAAGTCAGTTATCTCACAAGAGCTCTGCTGCTCGGCCCTGCTGCCAACCCCAGCCCTGCTTCCCCACTCCAGGAGGATGGTGCTGTGGCAGTGGAAGCTATTGTAGAATCCACAGGGAAGCAGAGAAAAAATGCTGGCTGTTTGCTGCAGGGATCATGTTCTGCTTCCTGGAGAGACAGGGCTGTCCACAGGCAGTGGATGGTGTGGGGCAGCATCATGCTGAGGTGGCATATAGGCACATCCAAGTGTCCCACAGCTTGGTGATGAGCAGCAGGAAACCAGTTGGTGCCTGCTTGGTGAAGGAGCGGCCCTCCAGCAAGGAAAGTCACTGAACAGGCAGGGGATGGTAGCAGCACCCTGCTCTGCCAACAGGAAAGCCATGTCCAGCACTTCTGGAAAAAAAAAATGGCTGAAAAAGAACCATGAATAGTGGACCTCAACAGCCTGGGGGACGCTGGATTTATCAGTGGGCAGGAGGACTGGTCGCATCAGGACCCAGCCCTTCAAGTGTGTTTGTGTCCCTTTACAGAGCTGCTGAAGAGCTTTGATGAAATCTGAGGGGGAAGGGCTGTCCCTCTGCTAGCTAGCAGCTTGGTGTCACTGCGTTTGCATCGCTGTGGCACAGAGGCAAGAGCAACTAGCTGGAGGAAAGCCAAGCAGCAGGGCCATGTAACTGTGTATCAGTGGCAAAGCAGGGAGTGAAATGATTTATTGGGGATGATCATCTGCGTTTGGGGTCACACATCTCCCCTCCTCGGCTGCAGTGATCCGGTACAACAGTGACCTGGTGCAGAAGTACCACCCCTGCTTCTGGATTGATGGCCAGTACTTATGCTGCTCCCAGACAGCCAAGAACGCCATGGGCTGCAAGATCCTGGAGAGCAGGAATGGCAGTAAGACACTGGGCACCATCCCCTTGCCCATCCGCAGCCCTGGTGACCACCTGCCCACTGCAGCTAGGGATCTGTTCTCACCTTTGTCATTTTTGTGCTGTGAAGGTTTAAAAGCTGGGCGGTCACATCGCAAGACAAAGAAGCCTCTTCCCCCCACTCCCGAGGAGGACACGGTAAGGGCCAGTGAGCGTGGGTTTGCTTCAGTGTATTTGAAGAAAAGTCTGCAGAATTTTAACAGACCAGAGCTTGGCTGTGGATGGGGATGTCAAAGTAGAGCCCAAAGGGGATTGAACCAGGGGAGGGAGTCCAAAGAGCTGGAGGAAAGTCAAATGATGTCACCCCTGAGAGTCCCCAGGGGGAGCTGGGAAGAGAGAATAGCCCTGACGCAGAGTAAAGACCAAAGGTTTAGGGAAATAAAAACAGCTTTGGTGAAGACAGGCCTCCAAGGAGGAAATACTGCAATAAAAAGCACTGGGCTGGGTCAAACTCTTGGTGGAATTCTGTGTGAGAGCTGAGATGAATGCTGCGCTGACCTGGCCAGGCCTGGGGAGGATCCTGTCCTGGAAAAAAGCACATCAGCCAGTCTCATGTGTTCCTTGCTCTCCCTCACTCTGATGAAGATGGTGATGAAGCCCCTGCCCCCTGAGCCAGCCCCTAGTGCAGCAGGAGAAATGAAGAAGGTGGTGGCTCTGTACAACTACGTGCCGATGAATGTGCAGGACCTGCAGCTGCAGAAGGGTGAGGAGTACCTCATCCTGGAGGAAAGCCATCTGCCTTGGTGGAAAGCCCGTGACAAGAATGGGTAAGAGCTGCCACTACACGTGGCGTTCACCCTGCGGCAGTAACCTATCCCAGCACTGCTCCTGAAGGAGCCCCAGGGACTCCCACCTTACACTGGGGAACCCCAGCTCTGGACTCAGCCTCTCAGACCATTTTCTTTGCAGAAGGGAAGGATACATCCCCAGCAACTATGTCACCGAAACCAGCAATTCCTTGGAGATTTATGAGTGAGTAGGAGAAAGAGTGGGGATGTGGCAAGTTGTACTCGGTTGGAGACTTTTTATATCCAGTTCTGGCCAGGGTAAGGCCAGGATAGGGACAGGGGTGGCTTGGGGGTCCCCCTGATGGCTGTATCCCTCCCTGCTCCAGGTGGTACTCAAAGAATATCACTCGGAGCCAAGCAGAGCAACTGCTGAAGCAGGAGGTAAGTGCTGAGTCCAGGGCTGGATCTTCTATGCACATGATTTCTGCAGACTGCTGTCACCTGGCATCTAGCATGGGCCAGCCCTGGCCTGTGCTGGGATGGGAAAGCTGGGCACACCTCTAAGCCCCCAGACAGCAGGCCAGTACCCACAGCTCCTTCAGTGATCACAGCTGGAAAGGGAAGGAGGAGCACGTGGCCTGATTTCCATCGGGGTAAATCAGTCTCTCTCCACTGAAGTGATGTCTTTCTAAATGCAGTGGATATTGAGGGCCAGTAGGTTTAGGAGCAATGCAAGACTGCCCCTTTTTCTGTAGCTGAGAAGGAGAATAGAGCTAGCTAGATCTGGACCATAAATTACTTGGGTAGCTGAGATCCCAGCAGTACAGTTAGCCTGCACTGCCTGGGGGACAAACGAGTGAACTCTGCAGCCTGTGTCACTCCAGCAGCCCTCTTTCCACTGTGACCTCCTCCTGGAAAGCAAGTCAGTAGGTGCCCCAGGGCAGGGGCCCCAAGTAGGATTCCTTTCATTCACTGCACCCTCTCCAGCCATGGTGTGATTGTCCTTCTTGCCTGCTACGGTCACCTCTTCACGAACACCCCACCCTCTCTCTCTCTCTCCCCCCCCCCTTTTTTTTTTCAGGGTAAGGAAGGGGGCTTCATTGTCCGAGACTCTACCAGCAAGACAGGGAAATACACCGTCTCTGTTTATGCCAAGTCCGCTGCGTAAGTGGATCTAAGAAAAGCTTGTTGTTATCTCAGAGGGCCCCTCCAGGAACCTCTCACCCTCTGCTTGCCCTTCCCAAGCTCCTGACCCCATGCACTGTCTCTCCAGAGACCCCCAAGGGATGATCCGCCATTACGTCGTATGCTGCACCCCCCAGAATCAGTATTACCTGGCAGAAAAGCACCTGTTCAACACCATCCCTGAGCTCATCACGTACCATCAGCACAACTCTGCCGGTGAGTGCTCATGGGGGCAGGCAGAGCTTGCAGCCATAGCCTGAACCTAACGCCCTTCATAAACTGGTACACCTGGTTCTGGCTCCGTCCCACACGAGGTGTACACTCACCATGTCCCTGCTCTGGGACAGCCCAGTGGCAGCTTCAGCAAAGCAAAGCATCCTGGAAATACACCTCTGCTCTGCTTCTGAACTTCACACTGCCCAGATTGTTCCTTCCCCTGGATTCCTGCAGGGCAGCATCCATCAAACACCCCTTTACACCCACCACACTTCTTTCAGTAATGTTTTGTTCTCCCACCTGCAGCCCTCATCGGGCTGAAAGCAACATCGCTCTCTTTTACTGATGCAATTTCAATCAATCCTGTTCCGGACAGAAGTAAAATATGAACCTGTCCCTCTTAATCTACCTAACAGCGTGGGTTTGCAGATGATAAAGCACCTCAAATAGGGAATTAAGATAGGAAGATGCAGCCCGAGCAAAGCTGGAACAAGAACGTTCCTCTGTAAGGAGAAGCTGTGACAGGCTCCAAGAGAGTACAGGGACAGAGTGAGGCCACCAGGTTTTACTGACTTCACAGTGTCCTCCCCTTTTTGGTCTGAAGGCAGGAGGCCTGCATTCCCTGCTGGGTAAGTGTGGTGTGGCAGTGCACCCGTTTGTGTTTCAGGGCTTGTATCCAGACTGAAGTATCCTGTGTCTCGACACCAGAAAAGTGCCCCTTCCACAGCTGGCCTGGGCTATGGTAAGCTGCCCCAGGCTTCCTTAAGCTTCCTTGGCTGCAGGGCCTGAAGGGCACCCAGCTTGGGTGTTCTACCTGCAGGAACTCCTTGGGGCTGAGATCTTGGCCCCACAGTGCTCCCAGGAATCCCTTCCTAATACTCCCTGGCCCTCTGGGACAGTACTGACCAAGAGACTTGCAAGTCTGTCCCCTGGATGAATAGGTCTTGGATTTCAGAAGTTTTCTGTGCTGCTTTTTCAGGCATGCTCGTGGATTTTCAGCATGTTCTTTAGGCAGCACACGCTTGTGAGCTCTTCCTGGACCAGCTAGACCAAATAACTGGGAGCATCCCAGGGGGAGGGCACCTGCACCCTCATCATACTCACGCTCTCTGTCCTAGGGTCATGGGAGATTGACCCGAAGGATCTGACCTTCCTGAAGGAACTGGGGACAGGGCAGTTTGGCGTGGTGAAGTACGGGAAATGGAGAGGCCAATACAACGTTGCCATCAAGATGATCAGGGAGGGCTCCATGTCAGAAGACGAGTTCATCGATGAAGCCAAAGTCATGATGTAAGTGGTGAGCAGCCCCCAGGTCGGTGCAGCGTATACCTTGTCAGAGTACCTGCACTCCCAGATGGTTTGGAGGGACAGTGTCAGGCAGCTTGACGCACCGCAAAATGATTCCATGCTTCAAGTGCCTGCACCTTCTGTGCTGGTTTTGCCAGTGGGCATTCCAGGAGCACTTTCCCCTGCCCAATTCTCCTTATTCAGCAATGCTTCTTTTGCAGCTTGTCCTTGCAGATGCTCAGAAATTCCCTTCTTGCCCCCAACATAGGAACCTCTCTCATGAGAAGCTGGTGCAGCTCTATGGGGTCTGCACAAAGCAGCGTCCCATCTTCATCATCACTGAGTACATGGCCAACGGCTGCCTCCTGAACTTCCTGAGGGAAACTCAGCGGCGCTTCCAGCCTGCTGAGCTGCTGGAAATGTGCAAAGATGTCTGTGAAGCTATGGAGTACCTGGAATCCAAGCAGTTCCTGCACCGAGACCTGGTAGGGATGTGGCCAAAGGACACCTCTCCAGCTCAGTTGTAGCCACAGCGTGTCCTAGCTAATTCATCAGCGTGAAGAGAGGCAACTCTGCAGCCTTCTTTTAGAAGTATCCCTGCAAGCTTCCCTGTAGGACCTGCCTTGATGGAACCTACTTAGCTTTTCCCACATCAGATGAACCTGTGGGACAAAGTAGGGCAAAGAATTAGATGAATGGGGATGAGACAGTTGCAGATGGTACAGGGGAATGGGAGAAGCAGGAGCAGGTGTGAATGACTGCCTCAATCTCTCCATCCACAGGCTGCTCGCAACTGTTTGGTGAACGACCAAGGGATTGTGAAAGTCTCAGATTTTGGCCTTTCCAGGTCTGGTTAGACACATCTGTGTCACTTTCCCGTGTTAATTCCCAATCTCCTCTGTCAGTTGCTTCTGTACTTCAGTCTAACTCCCCCACAATTGTCCAGCTCCACTCTTCCTCTGCCTTCTCCTGTCTTTCACCTGTCTGGTTCAACCTCCCTTCCATCATCTCTTTCCTACTTCCTTCATCCCTGTTGTTCTGTACTCTTGCCGCTTCTTCCCTCATCTCCAGGCTGCAGCCTCCTTTCCACAGGCCAGTTTTGCCTCTTGCTCTGTCACCCTCACCCATTCCCAGGCTTGACTAACGTGAACTTGTCTGCAAAGGGACGTTTTTTGCCTTTTGAAACCCACGCAGAGTGCAAACTCTGATCGCTCTCAAAGCTGCGGATTCCTTTCGGGCTTTGTTGGTTGCATGGAAGAGTGAAATGGGAGGACAGGTGCCCTGATCTATTGATGTGCCGCAGATACGTTCTGGATGATGAGTACACAAGCTCCATGGGGTCAAAGTTTCCAGTCCGGTGGTCTCCTCCTGAAGTGCTTCTGTACAGCAAGTTCAGCAGCAAGTCCGATGTGTGGTCCTTTGGTAAGAGCACGGGGTTAATGCCTCGGGGTGGGGGGCAGGTGAGCGCCCAACACCAATGTGCGCGGATGCCACGAAGCGTCCCCGCCGTTTCTCACCACAGGCGTGCTGATGTGGGAGGTTTACTCTCTGGGAAAGATGCCTTACGAGAGGTTTAACAACAGCGAGACCGCGGAGCACGTCATCCAAGGCCTGCGCCTCTACCGGCCCCAGCAGGCCTCAGAGCGGGTGTACGCCGTCATGTACAGCTGCTGGCACGAGGTACGTGGCGGCGGGGCGCGCCGTGCCACCGGGCACCGCGGGCTGCGGGCGCCCACAGCCGTTCCTCTCACCCCGCAGAAGGCCGAGGAGCGCCCCACCTTCACCGCGCTGCTGGGCAGCATCGTGGACATCACGGACGAAGAGCCGTGACGTACCCTACCCACCCCCCCCACCCCTCCTTTCCCGGCGCCGGTGGCTGGAACTACCGGGCCGGGGACGGCGGGCGGCAGCGGGGCGCGGGCTGAGGGGCGCCGCGGGACCCCACAATAAAACCCGCCAACAGCTCCGGGCCGGCCACACTGAGCGTGCGCGGCGCGGGCGGAAGGAGGAGGGGAAGGGAGGGGGGGGGCGGGCTGGCGCATGCGCGGTGGCGGCGCGGCGCGGCACGTGAAGGTCGCGGCGGCATGGACGCGCCGTCCGGCGGCGGGCTGGGGGGGGCCGACCCGCAGCTCCAGCGCTTCATCGAGGTGGAGACTCAGAAACAGCGCTTCCAGCAACTGGTGCACCAGATGACCGAGCTCTGCTGGGTACGGCGAGAGAGGGGAGGGCGAAGCGGCTGCGGTTGAGCGATGGGGGCGGTGGGGTGGGGTGGGGTGGGCCGCGTCCTGTGGGGAGGAGGAGGAGGAGGAGGTGGGGCGCGGTGGAGGCCCTCGGCCTCGGGGTGTGGGGTTCGGGGAGAGCCCCGCGGGCTGCTCCGGGGAGGGGAGGGAGGCCCCGGTGAGGCTGAGGTGGGAGTTTGAGGCGGGGGTGATGGGCGCAGTGCTGCACCACCGGACCCAGAGCGGCCGCTGCTCCGCAGGAGAAGTGCATGGACAAGCCCGGGCCGAAGCTGGACAGCCGGGCCGAGACGTGCTTCGTGAACTGCGTGGAGCGCTTCATCGACACCAGTCAGTTCATCCTGAACCGGCTGGAGCAGACACAGAAGTCCAAATCGGCCTTCTCGGAGAGCCTGTCTGACTGAGCGGCCCCAAACATGGGCGGGTGGGACGGCCCCGCTGCACCCTGCGCCCGTCCCTCCGCTGCCCCCGATGAGCCGAGGTCAGCTCCGGGGCGTAGGGCCTAATTAAATGATGGTTTTGTGAAAGCTGCAGCCAGCCAGATGAGAGCCCGCTCTTCCGTGCGGTGTTGTGCTGTGCCCATCCCTGATTGCTGGGAAGCATCTTCACACCAGGACAGAGGGGCTGCAGGTGACATGCATGAAGTGGTGGCGGTGGGGATGCTCCTGACAGGGGTGCTCCTAGTTGCTAGGCATGCCACTGCTGCCTTAAACAGTGCTGCACACACCTTCACTGCACAAAACCAACCCTCCTCGGGAGGTGCCAACGAACCGTGCAGTCCTCATGGCTGTGCTGGAGGGCAGCAGGACTGCACCAACACAGGCACCCCTAGCGAGGAGAGCTGCTGGGCATGGCGAACATCCCGGGCAGTGTCACTGCTGGAAGACATTTCAAGGCTTCCCTAAAGTCATTCATGTGGCCAAGTGGCAAACTTTCAAATTGCAGCACGGCTCTCTCAGTACTGACTTGCTCCATTCATTGCTTTCTCCTAGTCAACGTAATAAATATTAAGTGGGTCAAATTTTCAATACGAAATTCTCCTTTGTTCAGGTAGATGATCACTGAGAAATGGAAATGGGGCATTCTTGTCTTTCCTTCTCCTTCCCAGTGATTCTGTTTATTTGCAAAATTAGAAGAGAGGGGGAGTAATTGTCTTCTGGGTAGGCAACCTGCTGTGAATTCTGATTTGTTGCTCATTGCGTTTGGTCCCATGAATCAAAGCTCGTGTTTGTGGCCTTTCCCCCTCTTCCCCAAAGGGTTAATGGAACCTGCTTCCCTGTGTAGTTTCTAGAGAAAACCTAAGTGCAGGAAAAATACAGCTGCTTCATAACTACCTGCACCTTTATCTGTGGGGACTGCTGGAGGGAAGCCTGTGGCTGTGTCTTCTGGACTTTTGCCCCTAGGAAATGACATGGAGCTTTTAACTGGAAAAACAACCAGCACCTACTAATCCACCCTCTGAAACGCAGTGTAGCGTTTCAGCATTGCTTGCAGGCAGCCTGGCTCTGGGCAGCACAGAGTGGCCCACGTTACTAACACACAGCAGCTTGGAGCACTCAGAGAAACCTCATCAAGTGGTTCTGTGCATGCCAGTTTGCTGTGGGGGGCTGGACAGGGTGTGTGGGGCATCTGGTGGGTGTCTCCTAGCCAGCAGCTTTCCTAGGACTGAGTTCAGAATGAGTTAGAGCTATGCATAAACTAACCTGCAAGGATGCAGCTATCTGCCCATCTTTCAGAAGCTTACCTCAATAGCTAAAGACTGTTAGGTCCCTCCTGTCCCCACTGTGAGCTGTTCTCCCTCCCTTCCCTTCCCTGCCCTGAGTTTCTCTCAGGCACCTGCGTTATTCTTTCTACCCCTGTAATCCCTCACACCCCTGTGTGCTGGCTCAGCTCGCAGTACAAATGCGCTGTCAGCTGCCTGGTAACGCTGCTGGCTGTGCAGCATCAGCCTGCACAACAGATGTTGTGTGAAGAGGTTGGTCCCCCTGCGAGAGCCAGAACAGCACGTGGCAGCACCACTGAAGTTCTCCAGTTTTGGCTGTGTTCTGTTCTCGGATGTGAATCTGTAAATAAATTCTTAACAGAGTGAGACAACAAAAAAAATAGTTTACAGAAGAATTTCTGAAGTACTACTGTGGGTAAAGCCAGGCACTTGTGTCCTATCCACATCATCTCAGCACCACGTTAGAAGATTAACAGTGACAAAATAATCTAAAAGTGTTCTTAAAAAAAAAAAAAGCTCGCAGGCTTCCCCAAACGAGCCACCTTTGCATTCAGTAAGGGTTAGCACTGTGTTAAGTGCTGCAGGCCTCCACGCAGCCTGGCAAGGGCAGATCAATCATCCCTTATATCACAGAACAGCTGAAGAGGCACCATGTCCCGGGCAGGGCTGTGCTCAGCACTGGTGTCTGTAACAGTGAAGAAGGCTGCAGTCCCTGTCAGCCTCCAGACAGTGGGAGGTCACTGATCCCACGCCCAAGGCAGGCTGAAGGCAGCTGCTTAGCTCCCACATGCACGGAAGTACCTAGCAGCATCCACTGCAGCAAGTTCAGCCTTGCACAGAGGATCTGCTCGGTGGCTGAGGCCGAAAGCTGGCATGTCAGGAGCTTCCTCAAACACTTTCACCTTCCTCCTCTTCTGTACTCTGAGAGCTTTTGTCCTCCGAGGGCAGAAGAGGCTGGTGCTGACATGACTGATGTCTGTCTGTGCTCCTCCACGCCGGGCGCAGGTCTGGCCTGCCTTGCTGCAGGAAGAGGGGCAGGAGGTCGGGGCTGAAGGGCATGTCCCTGAAGGCGTGCAGGAGGAAGATGCCGGACACGATGGTGAGGAAGCCGCTGATGGTGCCGATGATGTTGTCCAGCACCATGTGTTGCCACTCCTTGAAGAGGATGGCAGAACACGTCATGACTGCTGTGGTGAACAGCACGTAGTAAATGGGAGTGACCACGGACGTGTTGAAGATGTCCAGGGCTTTGTTCAGGTAGTTAATCTGCACGCTGATGCAGATCACCAGGCACACCAGGAGCACCCAGCCCAGAGGTTCTTTCAGGACTGGCTTCCCAGCAAACAGTTCTTTCAGGGCAATCCCCAGGCCTTTGACACACGATACAGAAAGTGAGCCGATGGCGGAGCAGACCAGAACATAAACCAGGACGTTGCTCCGTCCGTAACGGGGTCCAGCCACAAAGATGAGCAGAAAGGAGCTCACCAGGACACACACAGCAAATACAATGAATCCTTGGAGAAAGAATAATTAAGGTCTCGATCAGAGTGGAGAACAGTAGCCCCAGTGACAGAATAGCAAGCACGGCAGTGGCACACCCAAGGCCCGTGGCATTAGCAGGTGCTGGGGGGCACAGCTCTGCAGGAGCACTGCAGGACCACAGCAGACGGCTTGGGAAGCCAGCACTAGCTAAATGCTGCACGTTGCAGTGGGAAGGAGTCCCTGCCGGTCCAGTCAAACTGTTCCCTCCCCAGTACTGTTATTTCCAAGCCTGAAGTTGACATGACACCTTTCATTTAGGTACCTGGATCTTTCAGCTTCTCTGCCATTGACTCCAGGCTGGAAACCTCTTCTTCCTGGGGAGCGTGGATTACCATCACCGTGGAGCCCAGAATGCTTAGGACACAGCCAATCTTGCCATGAACATTCAGCTGCTCATTCAGGAAGGTGGAAGACAGAACTGCACTGGGAAATCAAAACAAAACAAAAAGAAACCAAAAAATAAAAAAAGCCTAATAGTTAGGAGTGGAATATCTGAGGGAAGGGACGGAGGAAAGCAGCGCAGCTTCCACCACTTAGTGGTGGCAGGTGAGGTAAGGACAGTTCTGAGGCTGCTTACCTAACGAGGACACTCAGAGCACCCAGTGGAGTTACCAGTGTTGCAGGGGCAAAGGCATAGGCAGCAAAATTTGCTGCTTCTCCAATTCCCACTGCAAGAGAAACTCTGTCAGGTGAACATCAGAGTAAAGAGCGCAGTACAAATCTGAGTGCAGACAGAAGAAAGTTTCCATGTGCAACCAGGAGAGGACAGTGCCAGCCAGAACAAGCAGAAGCCTTTCCTTCTTGGCCACGGGAGGCTTGTAGTTACACATGGTTATCCTCAGCCACACGTGGCCATCCAGCTAAGCAGTAACAACAGAAAGACATTTACACGGCCTCAAAGCTGAGGGGAGCTTTGGCTCGTTACGCGTTTCTAAGTTAATCTCTGCTGGAACAGCTCTCACAGCTTTTTAAAGGGTAAATCAAGTGTCACGTTTGACAAGCATGCAGCACAGCTGCTGGAATCACTGTTACCTGCTGAGCTGGATGAGCATCATCCGGCTGCAGAGTCAGAGCTCTGACCCAACCCACTCTGACCAGTTCCTATGAAGGAGAGAAACCTGGCAACGTGCAAAGCTTCGAAATACTGTAGAGTTATAATTCGATCAACGTCCCCACACATTCAAGAGATAAAAATCGATCAGCTAAGCAGTCCTAGGATGGCTGGACTGGAAGGGACGTGAAAGGTGAGCTAGCTCCCAACCCCTTGCTGCAGGTCCACTGGGGCACCACCAGGGATGGGGCACCAGCTCCGGGCAGCAGAGTGCACAAAGGCTGCGAGGAGATCCCCCCCGCAGCCCTCTGTTCCCCGGGCCGAGCACTCCCAGCTCTCAGCCCATCCCGGCAGCAGAGATGCTCCAAGCTCTGAGCACCCTCCCTCCCTCCTCCGGACCCAAACGGCGTGGATGCAGAACGCTGTAAGGGACCTCAGGAGGGCAGGCATCCCCCCACAGCCCGGGAGCAAGCACGGCGTTGCTACTCACTGCACAGCAGCCCTGCCCACCACAGCCACTCGCGAAGGTACGCGTGTCCTCCGTGCCCTGCGGAGAAAGGGGACGTGAAGGGGCAGTGCCGCTGCAGGGGATCCTCGGGGCGGCTCGGGGCGGCTCGTACCTGCCCTGGGGTGGCCGCGGCCGCACAGCCGGAGCAGCCCCTTCTTCTTCAGGATGAAGCTGCCCCCGATGAAGGCGCTGGAAGCCAAGGCCAGCCCCAGCCCCACGTAGAAGCCGGGCCGCCCTCCCGCCGGCCCCATGGCGGCCCCGGTCCGCCGCGATAGCCTTCCCCCGCTGCGGAACGGGCGGTGCGGGGCCGCGGGGCAGCCCGGGCCGGAACACCGCGCTCCTCCCCTCCCCCAGGAGGAGGGAGCGGGGACGGGGATCGCGGTGCGGCGTCCCGGCGTCGATCGCTTTGTTTCCTTTAAGGTGAAGGAGGAAAACAGAAAGGATGAGCAAGAGCAAGGACGACGCTCCGCATGAGCTGGAGAGCCAGTTCGTGCTGCGGCTGCCGCCGGTGAGCGCTCGGCCGGTCGCCCCCTCCGTACCACCATCCCTCCTCCCCCTCCCCCCCGGTGCCACCATCCCCATCCCCCACCCCGCCACCATCCCCCCCCCCAGAGCACCTCTGCTATGGGACGGGATGAGAGCTGGAGGTGCTCGGCCCGGAGAGCAGAGGGCTCTGGGGAGACGTCCCCGCAGCCTTCGTGCACTTTGGAGGAGCTCATGGGGGGGGATTTCTATGTGGGTAGAGAGTGATAGGATCCCTGGAGGTGCCCAAGGCCACGGGTGGGCCCTGGGTGCCCTGAGCTGTGGGGGCAGCCGGCCCACGGCAGCGGGTTGGAACTGGGTGGGCTCTGAGGTCCCTTCCGACCCAAGCCATTCTGTGATTACCGAGTGATGGGTTGTTAGTGGCTCTTGCTATCAGCGTGCTTAACCTGTGTTGTGAGCCCTCGTGAGCCTGCTGAGCTGTACCCCCAGCTGCCGTGCAGGGTTTCACTCTCAGAGCCCTCACAGCTTCATCTCTCTTGAGAGGAAGAAGCACACAAGGAGTAGTGAGGCCTCGAGGTTAATACATGATTTTTTTTTTTTGACTGCTTTGGGTGGACAGTGATGTTTAAAGCTGGGTAGTCCGGGCACAAACCTTCAGGGACTGCTCAGCAGATCCCAACGAAGCTCTGCCCCATTGTTTCAGGAATATGCCTCCACCGTGCGGAGAGCGGTTCAGTCCGGGAGCGTCAACCTGAAGGACAGGCTCACCATCGAGCTGCACGGTCAGTGGCATGCTGAAACTCCTCTCCTTGTTCACAAGTGAAGCCGTAGGGCTTGAACGTGTTTTTTTTTTTTTCTGTGACGTTTCTGCTGCCCAGGGGTGTATTGCTTGGTTTGGCTGTTCGACAGCAGCTGACCAGTCTCTGAAATGGTGAAACTATTAGGCTTGGAGAAGAGCACTATGATCACAAAGCCCAAGCTCAGCCCACACCCACCATTCCCACTGCACCACATCCCTCAGTGCCACATCTCCACGGTTCTTGAGCACCTCCGTGGACTCTACCACGTCCCTGAGCACTGCCTCTGCTCTTTCTGACACAGAGCTCTTCCTCCCACCCAGCCTTCCTCAGCACTAACCTGTCCCGTGGCTTTCCACAGCCGATGGGCGCCATGGGATTGTTCGTGTGGATCGAGTGCCGCTGGCAGCCAAGCTGGTGGACCTGCCCTGTATCATCGAAAGCTTAAAAACCATCGATAAGAAAACCTTCTATAAGACAGCAGATATCTGCCAGGTATGGGCTGTTCCCCTTGCCTGCCCTGACAGCTGCTTTGCTCGCTCCTCTCTCCAGGAAAACCTGTGTACGCTTTGGTTGATACCTGGTGTAACATGGCGAGTTTCTGTGTTGTCGTGATGTTAGGAGTTCAAAATCCCCTGCATCAGCTTAATGTTTGGAGCTTGGTTGTGCCTGTGAATCCTTTTGGCTACTCCTTGGGACAGCCACTGTTCATTTTCCAGCAGAGCTCTTTTGTCCTTTTGCTCTTTAATTGCACTAAGCAGCCTTTGTGTTTGTATGGGGATTTCAGATGCTTGTTTGCACTGTGGATGGTGACCTCTACCCTCCTTTGGAAGAGCAGACTGTGAGTACTGACCCCAAGGCAAACAAAAAAAAGGACAAGGACAGAGAGAAGAAATTCATCTGGAACCATGGCAGTGAGTAGAGGCTCTACCAGTGCTCTCCATCCCACAGCTCTGCAGAGTGCTCCCAGCTGCTGTGTGCTGGCTGTGCTACTGCTCTCCTTTCAGTGCTGTCTGGGTTCCTGAAGGGAACTTCTCGCACTTGGCAAATCAGGTTTGCCAGACCCAGCTCTCTCCTTAGGCCGTCTGCCTGATGCATGCATTCTGCTCTGTTACAGTTACTCTTCCCCTGAAAAACGTACGGAAGAGACGATTCCGGAAGACAGCTAAGAAGAAGGTGAGTTGTTTCAGGCTGACTTGTGGAGATGCAGTCACCAAAGAATCAGAAGGCAGAGACATCAGAGCTGTAACTTCCATCAGTCCTGAAGCAGTGTCTTAGCATTGCTTCACATGTTTCCCTGCCAGAGATGAGGTAGAAAGCAGGCAAGTATACTTAAACCCTTCCTTGGGTGCTTTTCTCGTGTTCCCAAAATGCCTCTGAGGTGGGAAAATACTCTGTGCTGAGAGCTGCTGGACTCCATTCTTGTGGCTGCTTTGTCACAGTGCATCTCTTCCTGCTCACGGAGAAGAAGGGGTTGCATGGAAGTTAAGACTTCACTTTTTCCTGCCTTCCCAGCTGAGATCTTCTCTCTGTGCCTGGCTCGTTCGCTTCCCCAACGAGCAGCACTACAAATAGAATAGCTGTTATTTCAGCTGGGGGAGTGACAACAGATGGAGCTCAGGGACTCTGTCTCAGTGCAAACGCAGAAGCCAGGAAAGGTGTTGGGGAGATGCAGCACCACGAGGCTGGGAAGAACTGTTCTCTGCTTTGCAGTTTCTGAGAACATGGTGGAGTGATATTTTGCATGACATTTGGGAAACAAATTATATTTCAGGCAGTCTTATAGCCCTTTGGAGAGATTAGCTGTCACTACCTTAAGACACACGGCTGATTTAAAAGTGAAAAATGAAACCTCCTTTTGGGTGAGATGGGAAACGTTTGAGTTGTCCATCCATCAGTGAATGGCACCTTGAGTGCTTTCGGTACACACATAGGAAGCCTTATTTCACGAGTTCTGTTAATGGGTCTCCCTGTCGATATGGGATCTCCCACCAGGGAGATCTGCGCGGAGAAAGATGGATGGCTGTTCTGGAGGTGCATGAAATACTTTTTGGGTGGAGCATGAGCAAAGGTCAAGTGGAAGGAATAAGAAAAGAGAGGCTTGGAACTGGGCTCTGTCCAGAGGCTGGGGATAGGAGCTGAGTGGCACGAGCTACCTGCACGAGTCGTTTAATGGGCTGCCTGTTCTTTCCCCTCTCCATCCCAGTATATTGAATCTCCTGATGTGGAGAAGGAGGTGAAGCGTCTCCTGAGCACCGATGCTGAAGCTGTCAGTGTCCGTATCCTTCTAGGAGTAAAAAAAGGCTTGGGTGTGGGGTGAGGCAGAGTGCAGAAGTGGAGAGCTGAGTTCTGCTTTGTCTGTGGGTGATAGAGGTTAGGAGGTCAATATGAGTGACACTGAAGTGTTAGAACTCTACCTTTCCCTTTTTCAAAGCTTACTGTTTCTTCCTGGTGGCTTTCCTTGCACTGAGCAGGAGCTTAAGTAACAGTAGAGGGCAGGTCTCCAAAAAGGGGGGCTGGATGCGAGGCCGTGCCTGGTGGAGGGGGTGGTGCTCTGCAGTTTTTAGCTTTCTGCCGCTGTGCTGCACCTCTCTCTCCTCATTTTTCCTTCACTCATCTGCTCCAACTGTCAGGCTGGGAAGTCATTGCTGAAGATGAAACAAAAGAAGTGGACAACCATGGTTCGCTCACGAGCCTGGACATTTCTTCCCCAGGGATGTCGGGACATAAGCAAGGCCATGGCTCCTCAGGTACAGTTGGGAGGGCTGCTTTCTTTCTAGCTCTGATGTTATCAGGTGGACCCAGTGGGGGAAAAAGTACCCAAAGGAGAGAGGGGTGAGAGAGGAGACGGGCACTATACATGGTGTTCTTCAGCTCTGTTCTTCCTTTTCCATTTTCCACTCTTCAGAACATGATGAACTGCGGGAGATATTTAATGACATCAGCAGCAGCAGCGAAGATGAAGATGAGCGGGATCATCACGATGATGAAGACCTGAACATTATGGACACCGAGGAGGACTTGGAGAGGCAGCTGCAGGACAAGCCAAATGAATCTGATGGGCAACAGCAGGAGAATGAGGGGTCCAACCAGATAGGTGAGCCAGGTGGCAGTGCTGCAGCATCACTGGGGTGCTGGGCAGCACAGCCTCTGCTGCGGGTCTCAGCTCACTCTCTCTTCCAGTCATGGGCATCCAGAAGCAGATTGACAACCTGAAGAGTAAACTCCAGGAGACCCAGGACAGGAGGAAACGCCAGGAAGATCTCATCATGAAAGTAGAGAACCTAGCCCTCAAGGTGAGAGCTCTCCCACGGTCTCTTCTAAGCCTTGTGTTTAGTAGGCCGTTTCAAGTGCTGTCCTGGAAGAACCATGGAAACGATGAGCAGTCACATGCTGGGATTAAAACATTTGTGCCGTGACTATGCATTCCAGCATTTTCCCGTGGAGGCAAAGCCACGCGTGAAACTGCAGGAGATGAGGATCAGTGCAGTTTGGGAATCACTGCGCTGTTTGACGTACCGTAGTAGCAGCCGTTAACAGAGCGTGCTGGTAACTGTGGTCTGGTGTGTTTGTCTCTGTAGACCCGTCTCCAGGCCGTGCTGGATGAGTTCAAACAGCAGGAAGAGCGAGAGAAGCAGCAGG
The DNA here is from genome assembly GCA_036925125.1 of Oreortyx pictus. Lineage (NCBI taxonomy): Eukaryota > Metazoa > Chordata > Aves > Galliformes > Odontophoridae > Oreortyx > Oreortyx pictus. Next base: position 18,271,769 of record JAUPFR010000012.1, on the reverse strand, counting down.
TGAGGAGGTTCCCACAACAGAGGGCATGCTTCCCTGCAGCGTGCAGGCAAAGCAGCCACTGCTGCAGCTGGAAGGTCTGCAGTGCCTGCAGTGCTCGAGCTTGTAGTGCAAGGAGGCCCAGCCCCGGGTTTCTGTGACATCTCTCTCCTTCTTCCCAGATGACATCTCTGCAGGAGCAGCTGGAGTCTCTCATGGAGAAGTGAGGAGTGGGCCTGGCCAGAGCTGCAGGTCCTGTAGAGGCGAGCGGAGCTGGAAGTGCTCAGTCCCATGCTGAGGTCTTGCTGCAGTCACCGCTGCTGATTTTGGTTGTCCAGCGCTGCTCCTGCAATGCTTTGTGCTGAGCTTGGCTGAAGAATTAGGCCTTTCAGAGCAGCCAAATGCTGGAACTTGCTGTAAATATTCAAGAGGGATTTGGTTCTCCCTGGGTCAGTGCGGTGCAGCTCTCTGCATCTCACTGAGTCTGGAATGTGGTGTGCTTTACCCCGGTGGGAGCTTGTCACTGTGTTTGGGAAGTGCTCGTCTGCAAACCGCGCTCAATAAAGGACCGTTTCCAACCCTGTTCTGTTCCTCTCTGTTCTCCAGGGGACAGGTTGGTGCTGCTTCTTGTCAGCTTGTCACCTGGCTGCTGCTCTCCCTGGCACTGCTGGGCTGCTCCCTTCCACCACAACACTCCGTGCTCAGCTGGGTCAAAGGGGGATTGCGTGCAAAGGGGACCCCGCACACTCTCAGGCTGCGTAAGGAATGAGGTCCCTCCTGATTAGGGAGTTTCTTTAATTCCTCACAGAATAGGCAGGCAAATCCCGGATTAACCTGGCAGGGTGGGAAGAGGATTAGAAAGGCAGTTCCATTTGGCAGCTGGCAGAACACAACAGGGTGCATCACTGTGTACTGAGGAGCAGTGGAGGGGGAAAGGGCCGTAACGTGGGGGCAGCCAGCACAGAAAGCAGGAGGGCAGCCCTGGGAGATGACATGCCTCTAGTCTGGAAAGGGAGCTGCCCCGAGGAGATTGCTGAGCTCAGGGAGGGCCACGGTGACCTGTGCTGGGGGCAGCCATGGAGGAAACGTACCTGCTGAACGTGGAAGGCGTCAGAAAGAAGATCCTGCACGGAGGCCGAGGGGAGCTGCCAAAGTTCCAAGATGGGAGCAAGGTAAATCGTGTTGGTTGTTATGCCAGAGCCCCAAAAGAGAAGGAAGCAGCTCTGACAACTCCCCTCCCACCCCACCCATCGTCACTCTGCTCTGCCAGGCACTGTGGGGCTCAGCAGCCACGATGGGGTGCTGGAAATCCCTTTCCCTGACACGTCAGGTGGGAGTGGAGGGGCCAATAGGGGTTCTGAGAGCCTCAGCCCGTATCGATGGGCAGGTCTGAGTGTGTGCCACGAGGTCTTGGAGCTGTCCTGGCTCATAAAGGGGTATGCAAAGGAAACAACCAGACCTAGCCCTGATGAGCATTAAGATGCTCCACCAGCTGCTTTCTGTCTGAGATGAGCTGGTAGGAGGCACAGACTCCTCGCTGCAGATGGAGAGCTGCCAAACCAACCCACACCTCGCCAGCAGCAGGCTCGTCCTTGCATCCTGGCCCTGTGGAAAAGAGCTCCTACCCCATAGACCCAAGCACGGGGCCAGCCCATCACTGTGCTTTCTTTGGGGCAGATCACTTTCCACTTCCAGACGTTGAAGGACAACTTTGAGCGGACAGTGATTGACGACAGCAGGGAGGCAGGCATGCCCATGGAGATCATCGTGGGCAAGATGTTCAAGATCGAGATCTGGGAGACACTGCTCTGCTCCATGAGGACCGGGGAGGTCGCGGAGTTCTGGTGCGACGCCATCGTGAGTGAGGGGTTCAGGGGTGTGATCTGCATCCTTCACTGGGCAGTGCAGCCCAAGACACGTGGCTTTGCCCTGGCCTCTGTCTCCTTGCAGCACACAGGGATGTATGCCCTGGTCTCCAAGGGCATGCGGAGGATTGCGGAGGGCCGGGACCCCCTGGAAGGACAGAAGCACCGCTGTGGCATGGGCAACATGTTTGACTACCACAGCACTGGTTATGATGACCTGGATGAGCTACAACGGACACCTCAGCCCCTCATCTTCATCATGGAGCTGTTCCGGGTAAGGGCAGGGCAGGGTGATGGGGAACGGCCATGGAAGGGGCTCAGTGCCCGCTGCCCATACAGGTGGAGGAGCCCTCAGCCTACAAGCGTGACACCTGGGCCATGAGCAAGGAGGAGAAGCTGGCAGCAGTGCCCGTGCTGCACAGCGAGGGGAACCGCCTCGTCCTCCAAAAGGAGTTCCAGAAGGCGGCTGAGAAGTACCAGGAGGCCGTCATCTGCCTGAGGAACCTCCAGGCCAAGGTGGGTCACCATCCCTGCCCGCCCTTCCTTGGCCAATTGGTCCCCCGTGGGTAGTGGGATGGCCGCTGCCATGATCCTCCCATTGGGGCTCTATGGGGCAGGAGAAGCCGTGGGAGGAAGGCTGGCTGAAGCTGGAGAGCCTGGTCACACCGCTGGTGCTCAACTACTGCCAGTGCCAGCTGGAGCTGGGCGAGTACTACGAGGTGCTGGAGCACACCACGGAGCTGCTCCAGAAACACAACGGTACCCACGCCCCGAGTCCCCCATACACAGCGTGCTCGTGGCCCCACGGACTTGCCCTACAGATCCCCCTGCTCTCATATGTCTGGTACCCGTGACAGTGCCCATGAACTCTGTGATCCATGACATCACCAGATTCCCTCACCCACAATGACACCTGCACCCCATGTCCCCTGGTCCCCCAGCCCACCACAGTCCCTTAAGTCCCTTCCCCATGGCAGCACATAGTTCCTCCCTCCTTATGGCCCCCAGCTCCCCGGGGTACCCTTACCCTCAGGAGCATCCTCGCCCTGTCCCCACGGCCATGCTGGTACCTGGGGGCTCTGGTGACCCTGGCTCTGTCCCATAGACAATGCCAAAGCCTATTTCAAGCGGGCGAAGGCGCACGCGGCCGTGTGGAACGAGCGAGAGGCGCGGGAGGACTTCCTGCGTGTAGCCCACCTCGACCCCGCCATGGCGGCCGCCGTCAAGAAGGAGCTGAAGCTGCTGGGGGAGAGGATGAGGAAGAAGCACGTGGAAGATCGGAAGCGTTATCAGGGGCTCTTCCAGCAGCACCGGGGGGAGAGGGCTGGCACGGGGGCTGCGGGGAGGAGGGAGGGGGTTGGGGACAGTGGAGGGGAGAAGGGAGCGGGAGAAGCAGGGGTTGGTGAAGGAGGAGAGCCCGGGGATGGATGGGGAAAGGAAGCATGGGGAAGAGGAGCATCCCCTGGGGAGGCTGAAGTGGTGGGAAATGGGGTGGGACAGGGTGGGGGAGTAAAGCTGGGTGACTGTAGGGCAGAGCCAGAGAGCTGTGGGGCAGAGAGGGGGCTGGAGGTAGGGGAGGAGGGAGACAAGGAGGTAGTAGAGGAGGAGGAAGGAAAAGTAGTGGTGGAGAAGGAGGAAGAAGTGGTGGAAGAGGAAAAGGAGAAGACAGAGGAGGAACAAGGAGTGAAGAAAGAGGCGGCAGAAGAGGAGGAGGAAAGAAAGAAGGAGACAGTGGAGGAGGAAGAAGAGATGGGGAAGGTGGAAGATAAGGATAGAAAGGAGACAGTGGGGGGAGAAGAGATGGGGAAGGTGGAGGAGGACAATGCTGAAGAAGATAAGGCAGTGGTGGAGGAACAAGAAGGGAAGAAAGAGGCAGTGGAAGAGAAGGAGGAAAGGAAGAAAGAGACAGTGGAGGAGGAAGAAGAGATGGAAAAGGTGGAGGAGGATGAGGAGGAAGAAGTGGAGGCAGTGGTCGTGGAACAAGAAGAAAAGAAAGAGACAGCGGAAGAGGAGGTGAAAGGGAAAGGGATAATGGAGAAGGAAGAAGAGAAGGAGAAAGTAGAGGAGAACTCAGCAGCAGAGATGGAAAAGCCAGCTGTGGGGCAGTATGAGGTACCAGAGGAAGGAGAGCTCATGCTGGGGCACAAAGCTGGTGGGACAGAGGGAGATAGTGCTAAGAGCATGGATGGGGAGGAGTCCGGCAGAGCTGCAGAGCTGGGACCTGCATACCTGGACCAAGGGACATCCCAGGGGGAACTGGGGCAGGGCAGCTGTGGGGGACAGCGAGCGGACAACTTCACCAACATCACCAATGAGGCAGTGCTCCAGGCCAGGCCCTCAGGTGCAGATGAGGAGCTGGGTGGGGGGACAGAAGTGCCCTCCTACCCCACACCAGCTGAGGAAAGGGGTGGTGTACCCTCAGGTGCCGGGGGACCCCTGGAGCAGTGCAGAGAGAGCAAAGAGCTCGAGGTCACTGCACTGGGGCAAGGAGAGTCCTGAGTGGAGATGGTTGCTGCTGAATGGGGGACAGGGTGCAAGGCACAGCAGGAGCAGAGGGGCTGTAGTGCCCCCAGGATCCCATTTCCCACAGATCGGAGACATTGCTGTGACACAGGAACAATGCTGTTCTGCTGCTGGGGCTGGCAGCTCCCCAGTGCTACGCTCCTGCTGCCTTCCCTGCCCTGAATCACTGCTCCAGCAGCCTCCAGCCAGGTCCTGCTGAGCTCTGTTGGCTGAGAAATAAAGTCTCTTCCCTGGCCCTGTGTGCTGGATCTGTTCCTGGACGTTCCTCGCATCACCCATCACAGCCCCCAGCTCCTGCTGTGCGCTGGAGCCTGCAGCACAGGGCTGGGAAGGAAAGCAGAGGGTTTTTTTCATGCTCCTTTCAGGGCTGCAGCTCTGATGTGAGAGCAGCCCTGACCCAGCGCCGTCAGCCCCATACACATCAGCCTTCCACTGTCTGCCAGGGCTGTGCATTAGGGTGGAGGTCTCAGAGCCCTGGGCTGGCCCTCAGCTGGGGCTTCACTACAGCACAGACACGGGATGGAACACGAGAGAGAGAAGCTGCAGCCTGCAAAAGCAGAAGGAAAGAACTGCCCGCTGAGGGTCCCTGCTGCCAGGACCATCCCCGTACAGCCAATGTCCCAGCTGCTGCTTGGCCCCACACTTGCTGGAAGAGGATGGATGCAGATGGTGGGCAGGGGATGCAGTCGAGTTGCCTGTGGCTCTGCTGGCAGCTTCTGTGCTGCCCCAGTGGTTGATGCTGAGCGGAGGGATGTCCTTGGCCCTGCAGGAAGACTCGTCCCAGGATGGCACAGCACTGGGAGCTGCTGTGGCTCAGTGGGTACAACAGAAAACAGCACGGAATGAAGAGGCTGCTGCACCCACCAGGGGCTCAGTATAAATACAAATTTATTCTCTTTCCAGAGCAGAGGCCACGACAGCAGTACATGGTTATCAGAGCTTCAGTCCAAGCGTCCCCCTCCCTGCTGCCCCCAGCACAGCCCCAAACCTGCACCTGCAGCCCAGGGGTCAGGCATGCAGAGCCCTGCAGTGAGGATCTGCACCAGTTTGCCTTTATTCTGCCTTTTTTTTCCTATGGGAAACCCTGATCTCGTGCAGTAGCCACTGCCAAGTCAGCATCCCTCCCTGGGGCACAGCAAGCAGCTCCCACCACGTGCTACAGCCAACTCAACGCCACCTCCAACACCTCCATCCTCACACAGTAAGAGCAGCGAGGACAGTGACCCACAGACCACGGGGATGCTGGCACTGCATGCTGCCCGCCAGGCCCACACCTCCTGCACTGCTTCATGCCTTTGCCAACGTGTCAGCTCCACAGCACGCAGCCCCCTGCTCCCCAGCACACTGCCTTGGTCCAACAGCCCTCCTCCAACACAGCACACCCAGCCATCCCTGCAGCACGCAGGGACGCCCCGACATGCAGCCTTCCCCACACCCTGCTGTACCCCAGGGCTTCTCCTCTCCGTGCAGCCCCAGAGCAGCAGAGCCATCCATCCCAACCCTCTCCCATTGCGGGGCACCCACAGCACCTGACTCTGCAGCTTTCTCAACGTAACGCAGCCCCCAATCCTACGTCACAGCCCAACATCCCAGCAGCCCCGGGGATACTCCCCAGGAATGCAGGTGGGATCGAGCCCTGTGCCCAGCCTGGCCCCCACAGTTGCCCCTAAAGCAGTCCCCACTGGGAGGGGAAGGGTCACTGCAGGAGCAGGAGTTGGGCTGGACTGAGAGCAAAGTGCAACTACACTCGGTGTTAGGGTTTAATGGCGTGAGTCCGTGAGAGTATTTAAGTACAGAATATATATATAATATATAGAAATATATGCAAATTAAACGATAAGGCTCTGTTATAAAGATCCTCCCGAGATAAGGCTACTAGCTGGGCTGAAGCTCTGGCGTGGGCTCGTCCCTCCCCCACGAACCCGGCACCTCTCAGAGTCCCATCCGTAGGGCCGGCAGCTGCTACAGAGGGTTGGCTCAGCCCCTGGGAGGCTGCTCGGTGGCTGCAGGAGCACTTTGGTGCCCACCACCCTGGGCAGAATCAGAGAGGAGCAGGGTGCTGAGCTCTGCACCCTGCAGACATGCAGCCTCCACTGCCGCAGCTCTTCCTTCTGAGCATCTCCGTGCGCAGTGCCGTGACCCCGCAGCCCCGATGTTCCCCTGAGATCTCCTGCAGCCTGCGAGCACCCTGCCCGCAGCACGGGGAGAGGAAGGGGGCAAAGCAGCCTGGCAGCGGTTAGGCAAAGCCTCTGGAGGTGTTAGATAAGGGAGGTCATACCTGCAAGAGAGATGGGAGGGGAGGAGGGGTTAGAAGGCTGGTGCTCGGGGCAGAGCTGCCCCACAGAGGGTTAGTGCTGGCACCAAGCAGCATCTCCTTGGTGTATGCATGGGGGTTCAGTGGGCGGTCACAGAGCAGCCCCAACCCCATCCCGACCCCAAACCATCGCATCGCCATCTCTGCTGGAAGAGCTGTCTCTGAGCAGCCAGGAGAGCTCACAGCGCTGCTGTTCTGCCTCTCGTGGAGGTGATCACTCTGCTGTCACTCTGTCCATCTGCAGCACGGAGCCCATAGGGCAGAAGGGTTCCAACATCTCTGCCCAACCCATGGCTCTGAGTGCTGTCCTCGCGAGTGGGAGGGCTCCTCCTCATCCTCTCCATCCTCGTGGCAGTGGGGGGATCAATTGATGTGGGGAGGGTGGGATCGGGGCAGGGCTCCGTGGGGAAAAAACCTCATCTGATGGAGCAGTAGGATGCCAGCGAGGGGGATTTCACCCGAGTACCTCGAGAGTTGGGGAAGGCGCTGCGCAGCTTCTCCATGATGTCCTCCAGGCACACGCTGACTTCTTGTGTTTTGGCTTCCACCTCATCTGCTGAGGGAGAGGGCTGGGCTGAGCGGTGCGTGCACTCCGCAGCCATCACCCGGGGAGCTCCAACCCTCACCTGCTGCCTCGGTGTCGGGGGTGTCATGCTCCTTGTCCCTCGCCTGGCTGCCTTCGGACTGATGTGGAGATGAAGCCAAGGAAGACGCTGCTGAACCATTGCCATTCGACTCTGCTGGAGGCTGGAGGGAGACAAGAGTTCATGGCAAATCTCATCCCACACCTTCCGTCCTCACCCTGCACCTTCTGCCCACCCCGAGCCCTGCTCTGCACCTGCAGCAGCAGCTCCCTCAGCCGGTGCAGCTGGGACTCCAGCTGCTTGTTGTGGTCCTCCAGGATCTGCATGCGGGTCTCCAGGCGGCTCTTGTGCTGCCGGAGGATCCGTGCCTCTGCCAGGAGCTCCTCGTTGCGTGGGTCCTGCACCGATTCGGGGCAGCCCGTAGCCAGGGTTGGGGATTCCACTGCCTCGTCGTGCTGCCACTTCAAACGCCTCAGCTCTCCCTGGAGGATCCTGTAAGGGAGCCCAGGTCAGTCCCACTGCTCTGGAGGGTGATGCAGAGACTGAGCTCCCTTGGAGGCTTTGCCTGCAGCTCCACCTCTTTGGGGTGGCAGGCAGTAGGCACCCAGCTGCTCCCTAGAGGCTCAGAGCAAGGGCAGTGAAAGCAAAGCGCTCCTGCTGTGATCCAGCAGCACCTCCACCATCCACCAGGAGCTCAGACAGGAGGAAGGCAGCCATGGCCAGGGCTCACTTGAGACAGTTAAAGAGGGTTCCCTGGGGTTCAAGAGGGGAACACGTTCTGGGAAGAAACCTTTTGGAGAACATCAAGTCCTCAGCCGAGTTCAACACTCCCCAGAGGCTTTAGGAGTCACTCTCCAAACCAGACCCCACTCTTGAGGCCAAGCCACGTTTCTCCAGCCCCTCGCCTTATAGACTCAAGCCCCTGCTTGAAGAGCTGCCTGTGTCTCCAACCTGTTTTCATCCTCCAGGTGGGCCAGGATGCGCTCCAGCTCTCCCTTGTCATCCATGGGCAGGCTGCCTGGGACCTGCTGGCTGCCCGCGGGCTCCCGGTCGGTGATGGGGCTGGAATGACGCAGCAAGTACTGGTCCTCATCCCTGTTGCAGCAGGCAGAGGAAACACAGCGAGGAACATCAGTCTGGGGACTGCTGGGCCTTTGGGTCTGGAGGGAGGTGATTTCCTATGGGAGATCGCTGGGCTGCTCCAGTTCTGGAGCTTGGAAGTGGCTGCAGCACCCTTGGGGGTGCCCTAGATAGGTGGGGATGGAGCCACAGAAGCAAGGAGAGGAGGCAAAACTCACAGGCTATCATCAGGGGACAGGCTGTCGCTGAAGAAGGAACAGTTCTGGTTTTCCATCTCTGCGAGCCTGGAGGAAATAGAAGTGGCTTGAGACCTGCTCAGAGGCAGGTGGAATGTCTGCACTCCAATTGCAGCATACTCTGCAAGACCTCTCTGACCAACAGCTGACGTGCAGCATTCAGGGAAACATCTGCCCCCCACGCTCCCACCCCACTGCAGCCACGCTCTGTTGGTACCTGCTGGCAAAGTGTTCGATCCGAGAGTGCGTGTCAGCATGCGGCAGCATCGGGGAGGAGGCTGGTCTGGAACAGAGCACAGCAGTCAGCAAGGCTCATGGTCCTTGCTCACAGCCAGGGCTTGGAGGGGCTGCCCTGCCTGCCCCTGGGCTGGGAAGAGACAGAGATCCTCTCCTGCAACAGCTCAGAGCTGGGCCACCCTGGAACAATCTGCCTTTATCCTTGGGCCAGCTCCCCTCCACCCATCTCTGGGCAGCACTCCCCCATCCACGCTTGGCCAACTCCCTCTATTCTTGGCCAACCAGCTCCACCCATCCTTGGGTAGCACTCCTCCATCCCGCTGCCTCCAAGCAGCACTCCTGGAGATGCCACCTCCACGGCCAGCAGCACACTCACGTCTCAGAGAAGTCAGCCTCCAGCACGGACTGGACGGGCAGGTACCCCCTCTGTGGGTGCTTGCTGAAGTACTGCTTGGACCGAAACTTGTTCTTCAGCGTGGTGGCGAAGTCCCGCATGTTCTCACTGGAGGTGGTCTGTGGAGGGAAGACTGTGGCTGAGGTGCTGGTCGGCATCCTCAGGGAGGAAATCCCTTTTGGGGTGGGCTTGGAGGCAGATACAGCTGGGGATGTGAGGCTGTGCTATCAGCACGGTGCGAGTCAGGTGTTCAGCAAGCAGGGGCACAGCCCTCATCACGCAGAGAGGGACAAAATCAGGCAAGGCGGACATTGCTGGGACAGCATCAGCCTAAGCATCACGGCCTGTGGCAGCCCGACCCCATACCGGGGTGTAGTACTCCATGATGGGGTAATGCAGCTTGTTGCCCTTGCTCGCCCGCCCGGTGAGGAAGCAAGTCTGGCAAATATCCACGTTGAACTGCTTCAGGCTGCGGTACCTGCAGAGATCCGGAGGTCAGAGGGGGGAGCGAGGGGCAGCAGAGCAGCTCTGTGCTGGGAGCCCCTCCCAGCCCCTACCTGAAGCCCTTGATGGGGCACTGCCGGCAGATGGAGCACTTGGTCTGATGCTTCACCTGCTCGGCCATGGTGACGCGGTGCAGCACAGCCAACCACACCATGGACTGCGGCTCCAGGTTGGCCCACTCCAGGAACTGGGCCGCCTCGATGGCAGGTTTCCCGTGGCTCTGGGGAAGGGACGGGAGGAGATGCTCAGGGCCGGAGCCGCCCACCACGAGGGCACCGAGGGGACGGCCACTCACAAATCGGAAGCAGCTGCGGATGCTGGGCTCCACGTTGCTGCCCCCAAATGCTGCCACCTCGCCCAGCTGCCGGGGCACCTGGATGGCCTCGTGCAGCAGCACACCCAGGTGCCGCTGGTCGCACAGCCCTCCTGCGTTTGCCACTTGGCTGAAGAGATCTGCAAAGGGACAGGGAGGGGACAGCCCTGTGAGGGGCACAGCTGGCAGCTGGGCGATGCTTAAGCCACGGGGAAAGGAGCGTGGTGATGATGAAGTGACTTCATCGGCCCCCGGTAAACTGTTTAGAGACTTCTTGAGTCATCGCTCCTATATTTAACCCCCTGTGGTCACATCCTTCCAGCGTCCCGTGGCAGTACCGCAGTTAAACTGCAGCCAATGGGGCTCTCGTTGATGTGAACCTGAGTGCCCAGCCGTGTGCCCCGAGCTTATTCCTTGAGAAGCACCAAATAAGTGCTGCCCTGTGGCATTACCTGCACCGCTCCCAGCAGTGCCACGCAAGCAGGACCCACACTGCACCCATGGCTGTGCAGAAACACCTTCTAATTTGGGTGGCGTAGGCGTGGGAGGGAGTGAGGGGGGGTGATGCAGGCACATTAGTCACTGCACAAAAGCTGCTGCTCTGCTCTTTTTGGGAAGCGAACAGCTAAGCCAGCAAGCCAAAGCACTCCTGCTTCCCCCCAGCTTGCTCCACGCCAAGGGACTCACATTGAAACTTCTCCTTGACCTCCGTCCCGCACAGACATGCGATTCCTGTCTTGAAGGAGAGAGCCCTCATCTTCCCGCTGCGGCCGCTGCAAGGTGAGATACAGCACAGGTGGATTTATGGGGTCAGCGAGGCGAGCCCACACCGGCCAGCCTCATCCCAACCCCTTAGGGCCCTTTTGCAGCTCCCAGGCACAGCAGCCCCAGTGATGGGGGCACGCTGCAGGGTCGGTACCTGTCAAAGACGTTCAGCAGCCAGTTGAGGCTCATGTCCACACAGAGTGGCACGTTCACCAGGATGCCCCGCTCCTCCTCCAGCCTCTCGTAGAGGGCAGTCAGGCAATGGATGACCTCCACCACATCCATAGCACGGTCACTGGGCTGCAGGTCATGCTCGTTGAAGATTTCCAGGGCCGTGGTCAAGGTCACCATGTCCACTGAGCAGAGAGCACAGGCAGAGGGATAAGAGGTTTGGGGGGAAAAGCGATGTAGATGGGAACTGAGAGCAGGGAGGGAATCACACGGACAGAATGGGCACAGCTTCTGGAATGGCTCTTCCATTGTAAACCCACCCCAGATGGGCACCCAGCCTCTCAAGTAACTTTCTGTGCCATTTTCCTTCCTTGCTGCCATGGCTAAAGGCAGCAGCCCCCTCAGGGCTGGCATGGGAAGGCAAAGTTCTTGGCATCCTGGAGCCAATGTGCCATTTCCACACCGTAACATCATGATGTGGGAAGTCTTCCCTTCTCCTGTCCCATCCGGTGGTTGCACCAGGGACCCCAAATTCACAGACATGGCTTTGCAGCATCCCTAACCCTACCCAGCCCTCGCTGCCCTGGCAGTCCCATCTCTCTGGCTGCCTCCTTGCCCTTCTGAATTGCGTTTCAAATGAGATCACGTTTTGGAATGGGGAGAAGTGCAGCACTTGAGACCATAGGTACAGGCAACCAGAGCTGAGCAAGGAGCACAGGAAAGGGCTCTTAATCCCTTTGCTCTCTGCTCCCTTTGACTCACACCAGCAATTCCAACCCAGCCCCAAGGCAGACATCTCTCTGTGGCTTTGCTCAACTTTCCAGCCATGGGCTCATCTCCCAGTACTTCCCTGGCTGGGCTCTTGCCCCCGACAAGAGGTTGTGCTCGTTGAATGCCTCTTCCAAAGAGACCCAGCAGCAGGGAGCTCCTCCCCATACTCACATCGCAGGGCTTTTTGCACCCGCCGCAGCTTCATAGCTGTCCGATAGGCTGAGAACTTGATGTTGTTCAAATCCGCTGCAGTGACACAGGAAAAGAAGAAGAAAACCACAGCTGAATATCCTCGTCTGCAGGGCAGGAAGCAGCAGCTGCTGCTCTCAGATGCCAGTCCCACCAGCATAAGGGGTTTTGGGGGCAGGCTCCTCACCCAACGTCTGGTACAGCTCCGTCATCTTCGGGTGGTCCCAGCACGTGGTCTGCGCCTGGTGGCTGGAAGCACAGAGGAAAGCCATGCATCAGGCTGAGAACCAAGCATCCAGAGACAAGGAAATGACCCTGGGAGGATGTCCCCCGTGCTGGTGTCACAGGCTGCACACCCTGGGCACAGCAGAACTGGGGATGCCCATGGGGTTGTTCCCATCACCAGGACGCAGCTCTGCTGGGTCGGGGTTTTGGATGTCAGTGCCTCCCCCCTGCCCATCCCCAGTTGCCATTCCTGCCACAGAGCACACTCACTTGATGTAGTATGGCACTTTGTTGGGGGAAATGGCTCGCTCCCAGGGAACCTGGACAGAGGCTGCAAGGAGAGAGGAGCAGAGGTCAGGCCAGCATTGGGAGCCCCTTGGGGTCAGTGCTGCTGACGGGGGGTACCCCCCACCTTCCATCTTCAGATGCTGGCTGGGATTGAGACACTACTTATGAGAGATCACTGGAAGATGAGGGCTCATCCCACACTCATCCCACCCTAGAGGAAGGAAGCCCTTCTGCATCTCTTTGCCCTCCCCACGTGCAGCTGAAGACACTGCCCTTCCTCCCAGCTGGTAGAACAAGGGCTGCAGAGATACCAAGAAACCCCATCAGGGTTCAGCAGCTCCGTGGGGCTCAGCATTGCTGCTGCCCCCTGTTCTGATTCCTGTGCACCAGGCACAAGATGCATGACCCACCCACATGCTTTTGGGAGCTCTATGCCCAAGGACCTGCACCCCATAGCCCAGCCTGGCCACTGGGACCTGCCCACGTACAGGAGAGAAAGTGCTGGGAGCCTGGCCCGAAGTCCCGGTGAGCATCTTGGAGCTGCTTCAGGCGTTCGTTGATAGAGGCCTGCAGGACGGACAGAGGTGTGAGGGCACCCGATGGGCATTTGGGATGGCAGCCCTGCTCGAGAAGGGCTGTGGATGGACTCAGATGTGCCCCAGCCACGTTCCTCACCTCCTAGTCACACTGCCCAGGCGGCTCAGCCTTCAAACCCCTCCCAAAGACTGGGGCAGTACAACCCCTATCTCCGTGGCACCCTCATCCATATTTTCACAGATATTGATGCAATCAGAGCTGGTAATGATCCCCATCAGACCCCAGCTTGCCTCACATCACCTGCAGCTGCTTCCAGCGTGTGTTGATCTGCTCCAGGGTGCGGGAGTTCTCCATGGACAGGTGGACATCCGAGATGGCGAGCTGGTGTGCGAGGTCGTTGACCACCTTCACCCCATCCTTCATGGGAGAGAGCTCCTCTTTGAAGAGCTGCCGTACCACGTCCAGGGGGAACAGGAGAAGCAAGACACCAACACCCAGATGTGATTCCTCTGCTCCAAGCTGGGGTCAGCTGGCTGCCGACCACCCCCTCCTGTAGACCGAAGCTGGAGCCTTCTCGGAGCCACAGTACCTTGGTTGACTGGATGTGCTCCGGCAAGGAGTCGATGAAGAGGTCCCCGATGGGCTCCCAGGTTTCACGCACGCTCTCCGCCTGATCCAGCGCCGTGCTGAGCTCCTCCATGGCCCCTTTGATCTCCAGCAGCTGCTCCAGCGTCCGCTCGATGTGCCGGTGCTGGTCCACGCAGCGGGCTGTCAGCTTCTCCCACAGCTCGCTGGCCACGTTCGCCTGCTTCCAGACGAAGCGGCTGATGTTCTGGATGCGGTGCCGGGGAGAGACATCTGCGGAAGCAAAGCAGGAGGGGCACGCAGGGGGCAAAAATGAGAGCCAAGGACAGTAGTACAGCTCATTTTCTATCAGGTTGGACAAAGTTCTGTGGCAAGAGGCAGAGCACCTGTGTGCCACACCAGCCACCCCCCTCCAACACCCCCAGCGCATCCCCAGAGGGGACGTAGGAGAATGAGGAATGAGAGCTCCACAGACCTTTGCTTTCTGAAGTTGGTTCTTCCAGTTCCTCGAAAGGATGCTGGGAGAGGAAAGCCTGTGCTGACTCTAAGACAGAGTAAATGTATGGCCCCCGGGACTTCACTTCTTCCATGAAAGCCTGGAGAGGAGAGCAGGGCACAGAGGAGACAACAAGCTGAGCTAGAGAATTATGTCCTACCGCCCTTTGGCCGAGGGCTGCTGTGATTTACTCATCCAGTGCCCACACGGGCCACCTGCAGAGACTCCTCAGCAACATCAGGGACACACTGCCAGTGAAAAGCAGCTGGCCCCCTCTGGAAGTACAGAGGGAAGGTACCAGAGAACCATTTTTGCAGTGCAGGGACAGTAGGACCACCTGCATGCACAGGGGCTGCAGCACTGCTGGATAGTCACCGCCAGGATTTGCCCCAGCTTCAGATACGATGGCAGTGAACATCCCATCCCCATCACTGGGTCACTTTCAGCCCCACAACCCCAGGATCCCAAACGTGATGGACCAGCAAGAGAAGATCCCTCTATCACAGAGCCAGGATGCTCAGGGCATGGGCACTGATGAGGGCTGCGTGTCAGGGAAGTACAAGGGGATGTACCGCGTGCGTCTCCTTCTCCTGCTGCACCAGGAGCACATCGCCACGCAGAGGCAGCTGTGCTGACAGCTCCTCATCCTTCTGGCCCAGCCAGTCGATGATCTCCTGGAGAGGCACCTGCAGCTTCCCGCTGTGGTCAGAGAACGCCTCCAGCCGAGCCCTGGAGGAGAGCGAGGACAGCACGCGGTCACCGGGACAGGACTGTGGCCCCGTGGAACCCCCAGCTGTAGGGATGCGGTGTCAGCGGGTGGGAGGTGTGCTGGGCAGAGGATGCTCTGCAGCCACCCCATGCCTTGCAGCCAGCAGTGGAGAGCCAAGGTCGGGCAGGGCTGTGTTCTGGGCAGCACAGGGGGCTTGGCTCCATGTCTACACAGCTGGGTGGCTTCCAGGAGCCAGTGATGAAGCAAGAGACAATTAACACGCCCCAGTTAAGCTCCCTGTCCTGCTGTCTGGGAGCTGCAGTCTCTGAAGGTTGAGTTTGCGCAGTTAAAGCAGGAAACGAGCTCAGAAAGCTCCCAATGAGCACATGCAGCCCACAGGGATGGCCAGGGGTCTTACCGAAGGCTGTGAGATTTCTTTTTGATCTCATTCCAACAAAGATTCATCTCCAGAAAGGCCTGGGGCCCAGCAGCACCGCCAGGAACCCGGGGGGTTACACACAAAGCTCCTGTGCCATCCTGAGAGCCTTTAACCTGCGTAGAAACAGAGCCAGCTGAGATGTGGTGCCCAGAGGGGGAACTCAGCACCGCACCCATGGCCAGAGCTGCAGGACTGCACTGCTGCTTCTCCCCCACACCTCCCCAGAACCAGCAGCACACGAGGGCTGATCCGATGGGAGCAGACAGCAGCTGAACCTGCTCTGGCTGCGTGCACAGGACTCCCTCAGCTGCGCCCCTGGAAAATGGGTGCTGCTCAACCTCAGCAGATGAGCAACGCTATGCTGCCACACACCCGCTCCCAACAGCAGTGGCAATGAGGCATCGTTATGCTCAGTGTCCACACCAACACACCCTGGCAGTGCCAGGAGCATCGCACACGGGATTTGGGTGAGAGAGGATGGGGATTTCCTTTCCAGAGAAGCGTGCAAAGCACACACACATTGCATTGCTACGAGCAAGGCATCAACGTGCTTTGTACGCAGCATTCACTCTCGTGCTGCATTGCTATCAGAGCTCATTTGGGGAGGGGGGGGGGTAATTATCCCCAGGTGACTAATCAAGCATAATAAACTGCATTATAGCTTTCTAAATGGCCCATACAGCAGGCAGGATTCTCCAGGGAAGGCAGCAGCGTTTCCAAAGGGAAGGTGCAGGTACTCCTTGCCTTCATGATGGGCTGCCAGAGTGCCCCAGGGCAGTGAGCAGGGAGAGCTGCCAGCCCCGGTGCTTGGCCAAGCACTGCCTGCTCTGTGCTGCTTCTCAGGGAGGAGTCAAACCCAGTGCTGCTAAGCTTACTCCATCCAAGAGCATCTAACGCCGGTTTGCTGGCTGCTCCCCCACCCTGCTGCTCCAGGAGTGCTGAGAAAAGAGAAACCTGTCACCCACAGAGCTCATAGCGATCTTGGGGCCATGTGTAATGAATCACTCAAGCTAAAACCGCTGCTCGCACGTAGGGAAAAATGAATACAAAGCAACGATCTGCCTGCACAGCTCCTCCTGCCACCAAACCAAGCTACCCCAGTGCTGCTGGGAGCACCCAGCCCAGGGGTGCCAAAGCAGGGGAGCAGCTCTACCCATGTGCAGCGCAGCTCAGCAGCAACCACTGCCCTCCTGGCCCAGGGGCTCAAAGCCCGCAACTCACAGACTGTACAACCCGTAGACCAGCCAGTGGTGGTGGCCAACTATGGGCTACCTGCCTCCCCAGGACAACCCCCTGCAAGCAGGCAGAGGGCAGAAGCATTACCATCCACCTGAGCACCCCCTGAGCACCCCCCACCCCAGGGCTGCAGCAGCCTGGACCCGCATCCCCCCCCAAACCACGATGGGATTATTCTCAGCCCAGGACTCACACAGGCTCTGGTGATGCTGCCTGCCTGCTCGGGGTGCGACGGGGCTGCTCGGAGCAGGCATTGCCTCGGAGCTGCTCGGGAAGCAGTGAGCACAGCTGTGAGCGCAGCACAGGGCTGCCCCAGCACTGACCCCCTAGGAATCTGGAGGGGGGCGGCCGTGCCCCCTCGCCGGCCTCAATCCCAGCTTTGTGTCTGCGGCATTCCTGCAGCCTCCAACCTGCCTTAACCCCCCGGGTGCCACTGCCGTGCACCCCTCACCCTTATGAGGCCACGGGATACACAGGGGTTGATGCTGAGGTGGGGATACCAAAGTCCAGGCAAGTTTTGGCAACCCAGGAGGTGAACCTGCCCTCCAGACCTAATCCCAAGGTGCTCTCTGCACGCCAGCTCAGATCTAGGTGCCAGCACAGATACTCCTGCCCGCCTGGGTGCAAAGAGTTTGTTATTGCCAGCAGGCTCTGGGCTGGCTCCTCGTGTCCCCCACAGTCTTGTTGGCCAGCATTGTTCCCGTGCTCTCCTCCACCTACAGGGAGGGAATGAAAAGCTCCCTGTCTCCCTGCACATCTGACCGCTGGTGGCACTGCCAGCTGCTTCTCCCACCACCTCACCCATCCCCAAACCCCCCAGCCCCAGCGGGCACAGAACTGACCCCAGAATGGAGCGAGGCTCAGCTAACAGCTGCAGCCTGGGCGGAGCACTCAGGCTGAGTGGGACAGCACAGGAAGGCTGTGACCTCCATGGTTGGGAAGGAGAAGACCCTCATGGGCTGACACTGATTCGGACCAAATGCCCCACACAGCCAGAAGGGAGGCTCGCAGGGATGGAGGAAACCTCGGGTGGATACAGCCCAGGAGATCACCTTCTCTCCTCCACTCTGCTCTGGCAGAGCTGTTCCTTCTCTGCCCAGTGCAGATGAGCAGGAACCCTCAGGACAGAGCACGCTTTGCTCCTTGAGAAAGGCAGCCCAGGAGTAGGACAGCCTCCTCTGCCCCATGCCATCTCAGTCTTTGCTCCTTCGTGAGCTTTCCAGCCGTTCCTTTCCCCAGCCAAACACAACATCTCAGCTAAAGCTGACAGCTAACATCCCACCCCACATCCAGGGAAAACAAACCCAACCAAATGCATCAGAGTGCCTAGCAGCTTTATTCCAAAGGAGCTTCCACAGGCAGCTCCTATGCTCTACTTTGGGAAATACTTTGCAGCCCGAGCACTGAAGGACAGCTAGCATCCTCACGAGGCACAAGGCAACGTGGTGCTGGAGCTGGCAGAACCTCACCCTGCCAGGAGCAGAGGTCCCCACTTGCTCTGCAGACACGTGCACCACAGGGGCTCTTACCTGGGACAGGGCAGGGGCAGCAGTGCCACGTCGTGCCTGCTCAGCCACGCACCACTCAGGACACCGCGGGGGGACGTGGGGCCATTCCTGCATCACCAGGGGCTGCATCAGCACCGCCGCTCATGGGGACGGAGAGGACCCCGGGCACCTGGAACACAGTGTGAGAGGCAGCCCCTCCTCGTGCTGAGCCCACCCACTGCCATCAGCCTCCTCTGGGGGCTGAGCGTCAGGGTGAGGTGGGTTAGTGCACACAGGCGGGTTAGCTTCACGCTCCCATCACGATCTATTTTCCCTCCATCTCAACGTTCTTTTTTTTTTTTTCCTATTTTTTTTTGTACCTCATTATGTAATGTGCCATCGTATTGGCCCACACACAGTGCTGCATTTAGAAAAAAGCATTGGGTTTCCCAAACTATGGGAGGTGCATTAAAAGCGGAGCAGGGAGAGCTCTCACCGCGCTGTTCAGACATCACAGACGTTCCCCCGCAGCAGACAATACCTTCAAACACGTTATTTCTCTGCTCTTAAATCCAGAAAGGAAATTTCCCAGCACCTCGCTCACTCTCCTCACACAGCCAGTTCCTTTTTTATGTGCTTTTTATTATGAACCATAAAAGTCACAGGTTTATTCCATTTTTAAAACCTGTGTGACCATAAAGCGAGCGAACAGCAGCCCCACATCTGCTGTGCACACCCAAACAAACCCTCCGACCACTGCTGCTTTGTTTTTATTGCCTGGGGTCTGATGGAGCCAGGACAGCAGTTTGCCCCATCAACACCTCAACCACGTAGAGAGGATGAGAAAATAAAGCCCAGAATGGAGAAGCGTGAGAGGTGATGGAGCTCAGCTCAGGGCTCTGCTCCTCCTGCCCTGCCCTGCACTACATACATTAAGAGAACAGCTTATCCTGTTACGGCTTTTTTAATCCCTTTGCAATTTCTGCTGCCACAACTCTCCCCATCTCCAGCAGAGCAGCCTGCGCTGAGCTCTCCAACGTGCAGATAATCCAGGGTCCATCCTCTTCCCTTCCTGCCGCTTGCACAAATGAGCATCGCAGAATGCAGCACCTCACCCTGCTGCCTTCCTCAGCATGGGCACGGTCAGCACAGCACAGCTCCAAATCCCCACAGGGCCTCAGTGGGTAAATCCACCCCATGTAACAACACCCCCCATTACCAAGGGCTGTGCTGTTGGGGGCTGAGCTGACCCTCGCCCTCCTGTACACTCCCAGGTCAATAATTTCATCTCTTGGATGAGATTCTCAGGACACAAAAAGAGTTTTTGCCTCAAAGGGCTCTGCGAGATCCCGCTGAGCTCCGAGTGGGAAATTCATGGGTTTGGGTAATGAGGTTCTGCGGCATCTCCCGGCAGCCACCAGCCTGCAGCCTCAGGTTTTCAGCAGCATGGATCTGCATTTTGCTCCATGGTAAGTCTCCATGGCTGAAGTTGGTGTTGCTCTGCCCTCCAGATGTGGGGCTCCTCACCCCCCAGGGCCAAGGCAAGGCTCCATCAGACACAGAGCCACAGCACGAGGGAACAAGAGCCCAGCCCAGGCAGCTGCCGACGTCTGTACGTGGAGAACCCAAGAGAACCTGGAAATAACCCAACTGTACAGCAGCCAGCACAGAGCCACACATTCAAGGGGAGAGACAAGCAGACGGCGAGGCAAGGCTGCGAGCAAACCAGCGTGAGAGCCCTTGCCAAATCCCCGGCTCCTGCAGAAGGAGAAATGCTCCACTCTGCTTCTGGACCACAGTGCTGCAGCCCAGTGCTGTGCCTGGGCCCTGCACCACATGGAGGGTGTGTGTGGGAGATGCTCCTGGGCTGTCCGGCCATTGTCCCATCTCACTGTGCTGCGGCCAAGCGTCATGGTCAGGGACTAAGACGTTGGTGATGAAAGCAGCCCGGCTGAAAACACGTGCGGGCATTGGGAGGGAAGGAAATCATCCCGGGAGCTGGAGCAGGGTCAGGATGTAAGCACAGAGCCTCGAGACTTGCAAAAGCACAAGGGGATGGCATCCATCCTGGGAGGCTGCAAAAGCATCACATCAACACAGTGCTTCCACAGTTTAAAACTCCCCTGAAGGAAAGCCAGCCCCAGGCTGTCCCCAAAACCTGGGAATCCCCACCATGGGTCACACCACAGCTGCCCCGTGTCACTGCAGGCAGCCCCAGGATGGGGACCTGCCTGGAAGCCAGAATCCCAAGTGGATGTTGGATTTGCAGCTCTCTATACATAAAAGAGCAGCAACTTCAGCACATGGGGCAAGAGGTCCCTCCACCACGAGGCTAGTGTTTTGAATTGCTAATCATCTCCAAAGATGTTCTTTCCGGATTGAATATTTCCACTTCAGATCCTGGCCTACAAGGGAAAAACATGGCAAGGTTCTGAGGCAGGGCAGCTCTGCCCTTATCCCACGAGGGGAATGGAAATACAAACACACTCCCTGCTGCTGGAAATGTTAATGGCTTTGTTGTTGTTTAGCTTACTGTACCAGAGAAGTAATAACATTTTAGCTCGGCGTCCCTTAAGGGGAAAGGTGGGAGGTTTGTGGATATTTCAAAGTTCAGCTCCCATGTATCCGCTAACAAAGGGAGCATTCCCAAGCTGAAGGCAGCAGGACTCCCTCCGTGGTGCAGCAGCACATCCTGTTCCAGCCAAAACATAAATGGTTTTCTGCATCTCTAAGTAAACAGTTGGACTCTGAGACCTATGGCAGGCAGACCTACTTCCCAAGACCCCGCTAGGTCAGAGTTCAGGGAGAGAGATAAGACCTCATCCCATGGGGACTGAGCTTTAAGACAACACAAGGAGAGGAAGGACCCACACCATGATGGAGGGCTACATCTCTTTACAAACAGCAGCCCATGATCCTGCTTGTTCTGCCTACAATGGCCAGCAGCAATCTCCATACACATGGGGGCTGAGAGCCCCACATCCCACCACTCCAGAGCTCAGATGGCAAACAGGACACTGCGTGAACCTCCATCCTCCATGGTAAAACCTGTCCTTCCAGGGCACTCACAGCCAGCTCCCCATGGTTAGCTGCAGCAAAGGGCCCCCCCAGTGAAGCTGCAGTCTTTAATGAGCTGCATAAAACCTTTGGTGCATCTGGTGGAGGGTACATGGTGTGGAAGAGACCTTATTCCCTAAGTGGGCACTCTCCCACCTAAAGAGCTACGTACTGAGATGACTGCTTAGGAGTTTGAGCTCGCAACCAAAATGGTTCTAGATTCAAGGGATAAAGAGATGCCACAAGTCTTAACAAAGAAACAGGTCCTCTTCTGCTACCTCCCTCTGTTACTTTAGGGGAAAGATCACACACATGCACACAAATCTCAGGCTGAAAAACATCACCAGTTCCATTCTTCATCCAGGAACTGGAACCAACTGCTCCTCACTGCACAAGAATAACTTGAGGTATTGAGGAAGATCTGAGATCCCTTTCACATGCCCTTCCAGACTCACAGCTGGGTTTGAAGCTGCTCTCTCCATGACTTGCTTTGCTGAGGGATCCTTCCCCTCCTTCCTCCTCTTCCAGTTAAGCAAGAGCTGCGTGTATAATTACCTTCACACCTTGAAACCACGAGTCCTACAGCACTGGATGGGTAGACCTGGCAGACAAAAGGAGAGGGTGCAGAAGCCAGTGTCCTCCCCACACCCAGGAGGGACAGCAGGGCAGCAGTAACTCCCTTAGTGACTGTAAGGAGGCTGCAAGGTGCTCTGTAGCCTGGCAGCCAGCCTATTTCCACCCTCTGACAGCCCCAAGTTGTCTTTCTGTCATTCTCCTCCAACAATCTGTGCTTTCCTTCCCCACTGTTAGCGGAGGAACAAGTCCTGCTGCATTGTGAGGCGCTGCCCCTCTGCCACACTAACTTTCAGCTTCCTCCACACTTCTTTTCTCATTCCTGGTATCAAAATAACATCAATTTCTCTGCCCCCTCCCCAAGTCTGGTCCGCATCACTTGCCCCCACACCACGCTCTCCAGCCACAAGAGGTCCCATTTCCTTCCCTTCCCCGGGCTGGATCAGAGCCACCTCATTTTTATGCTAGAGGAAACATCGAAGGAAAATTTAGTAAAGGAGCTATTTTGGCTCCATTCCGAAGAACTGTTTGATCTTTAAACACCTGTGAAAATGAGGGTTTTGGAAGAGTGAACTCCTCCTGCTCAGTATGCTTCGTTGTCATGAGATTCGCAATTCTACTTTCAGGCTTTTATCACAGGCACCCAGCCTGAAGCAGAGGGCCTGAATGCATTTCTCAAAATGGTGTTATAATCAGAAATTCACCACGCACCCGGGGAAGTCAGGGCTTCACTTGAACCCATCCACTCACTCCCATCTGCTCTCCACTTGGTATAGTTTTGAGAAGAGTCATTCCAAGCTGAGCAGCCCCGCTCACAGCTACAGCCCCAGGCCATCTCCATGAGCGTGATTTATCTGTCTCAGGAATTAATTCGGAAAGGTTCTTTCCTTATCCTAGTGTTCATCACAAATGGTCGTCTTGCTCCCTCTCTGCAGTGCCATCGGACATCTGTCCGTGTTCTGCATGGGGAGCTGGCAGGTGGCAGTGGAGACAGCCCCAAACCAAGCAGGCAGAACAGCAGGAGCCCACCCCCTTCCGGATGGGGTTTCACATGGGGTCTTGTTGCAGGGGACTCTGGGCAGGCAGGGAAGGCCATCCAAAAATTAACCAAGTGACAGCGCTCACGACTCCAGAGACAAACATGGGGAGGGCAGGAAGGAGGTGTGAAGGGCAGAGATAAAACACAGCCACACTGAGATTTGGTTGGATGACAAAACACAGCCCAGGCTGTCCATTTGTCCCACGGGCAACAGCACAGTCCCTGCTCCAGTGATTTCACTGTGCAGAAGGGAAGAGTGGACCTCAGGGACTGCGCTGGGGACCAGTATAGCCTGGGGTGTGCTAGGTGGCACTGACCCACAGTCAGCCCACGTGGCATCCTGCCTGCCCTGGGTGCCTCTACCCACATGGTGGGGAGGTCAGGAGTGGAACACAAGGCCTTGAGAGCGGAGGAGGAGGAAGAAGGTATTGGGAGGAAGCTTGGAGAGGGATGGTCGATACATAAAGGGTGTGAGGCTGCAAGGCAGCAAACAAAAAGGGCAGTGCTGGGACAACAGCCCGATTCCACCCCGCTGCTCGAGGTTATTCTCCATCTCTGCCCTGCAGAATGCCCGTGGGAGAACGGCGGCAGGCCAGCCGGGCAGCCCTGCAGCTCAGCCAAAGGGAGCTGAGCTCTCAGTGGGGAAAGGAGGAAAGCTGGCAGAGCAGGGACGCTCGCTGCTTTGTTTGCATGTGGCATCCTTAAACTAACACACTGATCCCTACTGCTAAACCCAGCCTATACCAGCATCCCTTCCCGACCCTCAGCCTCTCCGATGGGAACAGCACCATCCACCCCTCCTCCTGCCCCCAGCCCCATTCTTTTGTGCTCTGTGAGTTCCCTTGCCCTCACACGGACAGCTGCGGATCTCTCTTGAAGGGATGCTCACACACTCAGCGCTGCGTTTCCGAGGACAGCCATCCCCACTTCCCCCATCCCAGCCCTACAGTGGGATTTCCACCATGGCCTACCTTCCGAGCACGCCAGGTCGGGAACACGGGCAGCAGTCGGGAGCAGAGGCTGTGAATCAGCAGAGAGGTGCCCGTGACAGGGCTGCATGCTGGGGCTGAGCCTCCTCTGCCGCCGCGTTGCTATGCGATCACATCACCGGGACGGGCAGCATCTCTCTCTCCGGCACGCCAAGATACCCTTGGGTCAGCACTGGAGGGAGGAACAAGGACAACCCCGCACTGTTTGGACCCTTTGGAGGTCCCTTGGCCACCAGCACGAAGGAGGGGAGGGAGAGCAGCTGGGATGTGAAGGCAGACACACGCGCAGGAGGAGGAGGAGACAAAATACACATGGAGAGAGAAGGGGGGAGGAAAAAAAAAAAAAAAAAAAAGGGAGGGGGCTGGAAGGCAAGCACACAAAAGGCGCCGAGCTCTGACCTCCAGCACAGCAGTTGGGTTCAGGTGTGCATCCTGCTGCTCGATGGGGGCTCTCACTGCAGGTTACGTACAGCCAGAGGTGCGCGCTGGAAATTGCCACACGGTCACCTTGGTGCTCGACCAGTTTGTGGGGAGGTTTGGTAAAGTTCAGTCATTAAAAATGGGCTGTTTTTAAGGTAAGGAGCAAAAATGAGAGCTTGGTTTCTGATACGCTGCCTTTTCTCCTTTGGAAAGGCAAACAAAGGAAGAGCCAGCCCTCCGGGCTGTGGAGAAACCCTTATCCAAAGTGTTTAAACATCAGAAGCAGGGTGTTATCAGAGCTCAGAAGCAGGAGCTGCTGGCGGGGCCGAGGGCCCAAGCAGAGCTGGAATTTGGGTTTCAGTCCACATATAACATCGTCTGTGGATCTCCAGATCCTCCTAGCCAAGGAGTTTGAACTCTGCAGTGTTATTTCCATGTTCTGGGAAAAGAAGCAGGGTTCAGCGAGTTGGTTGTGCAAATCTGATCCCCATCCCACGCTGTCACTGCTGGGTTACCTCAACCAGGGAAATGTAAGCTCAGGTAATGCTTCAGTCCATTTGGGGACTCTGAGAACAACGCTCTCTAATCCCATAGCTCTGCTGTGAGGTGGATACACCTCCCTGCTTCCAAAGCCCCAATCGCATCACAACAGCCACAGCAAAATCTGCCCTAAAAAGACAGATTTAGACCAAAAAAAAAAAACCCAACCCTCAGGTATGGACTGGGAGGCAGAACGGGACTGTCTCTCTCCTGGGCTATTTTCATGCACGCTCACGCACAAATAACTGCTGGGTTAGCTGAGGAGAGCGAGGGGAAAAAAAAAAAACAACAGAGCTGGAAGGGATGTCCAGCAGTCCCTGTCCCACCACTGCACAGAGGGACGTGAGCAGAATGAAGTGCATCTGTCACTGACACACTAAGGAACATGACAACACGGATGAACAAAGCGAGGACTTATCAAGCCAAGTTACACATGCACAGGAGATGGGCATCAGGACAGAGACACGAGCAGACAGCACGAACAGCAAACATCAGTACGTGTCCCTGCGCTATCAATAATTCAGGATGCAGCAAAATACAGTTTAGGAACAGTGGGATGCAGCAGGAAATAATCTCTTGTGTCAGTTTAGCTTAAGTTCTGAGACAAACCAGAATCTCTGGTGGAAGGGTTGTTTCCACAGCTGGGAGCATCGTCCCAGGGTGCCGCTACCTCATGCTGTGAGGACATAATTAGGACAAACAGCCCGGCAAGTCAGAACTCATAGGAAATTGTGGAGACACACTCTGATCTGCCATAAACACAGCCCTTCACACGAGCACTGCCACCATACAAAGTATATGGGAGAAGAAATGCTCAATATGATGCTTCCAGGTCTGAAGATAACCCCAACGACAGCTCCCACCAGCCAAGAGCACGGATGTCTTTCCATCTTCCCACACCTTGGAAGTTCGTGCTGTACTAAATGGCAAAGGTGCGCCTTGATAGCAAAGTTAGCACCCCTCGTTTGCCCAGAAGGGACATCCTGATGTGCACAACACTAAATGAGACACAGACACACAGCAGACCAAACTCAGATGGGTTTTATAGGACGTGAGCCAGAAAGCACAATCAGATTCCGATTGACACTGGTAATGCTCCATCTTAAACAGTGGAGCATAAATCAATTTAAATCATTGAAACAGATCTTGATTTTCCTGGGGTGAAGTTGGAATCACTCACACTGACTGAACACGAGGTACGGGGCACGCTGAATGCAAATGTGTCCTGTGATATTGGCTGTATGGGGCCTATGAATGCTGCTCGCAGTGTGCAACTCTTCAAAGCTGGAAAAGGGAGCTGTGTTTGGTATGACCCCAAAATCTTTACTGCTTGCTCTTCATTCAAAATCAATACTAATTTGGCCAAATCGCTCTGGAGCTGGAACCTTCTGTAACACAAAGTGCTCTGTAGCACCAACCAATCCAAGCAGTAACTGCAGAGCCCCATCTCCAGCAGAACAGTTTGGGGCTGAGATGGTTCAAGGCAATTACTCTCACCATTTCTCTGCCTACAGAGAAAGGGACTGGGATGGGATATAAGGATGACGGAGAAGTACTGCGTGCAGTTTTGAGCACCAACGACTCTGTAAAAGGCTACAAACAGGGAAAGCCTCTCCCAGCCTGAAGGAATGCTATTTCTTCCCAAGTGCCACCAAACCCTGTGCTTTGCTGAGACGCAGGTTCCCTCCTCTGGGTCTCCACCTAACTGAAATAACAGATGGGACTGAATTCTTCCATAACAGCCCATACCAAACTGACAGTGATGCATTTTTGATGTGGGCTCACTGATGAGAGTGGTCGTGCAGTGTCCACTTTCAGAGCCAGAGGGAACAGACCTTGCACGAAGGGACAGAGCTGCCCATCCATCCCCATGGATCAGATGAGTAAACTGGGAAGGGAATACAAAGGGCCTTAAAGCAATGAGAAATAAACCCTGAATCAGGAGCCCTACATTCAGCTTGAAACAAATGTCTGGGCAACCGTTCTTACATCATACCATACTGTTTCTCCATCTGCCTAAAAAAAATCATGTCAAGTAAATAACTAACTCCTTCATGAGCATCCATAAACACCCAAATCTTCCAAGCACCGACTCCACGCTGCCTGAAGCATTTAGGAAAGCAGCAGGAGGGTTTCAAAAAGCATGATACCTGGGGTGAGAGAGAAGAGAGGGGGAGCTGTGCAGGCAGGCAGCTGGCATGGAGCAGAACAGATCCCCCTCCGTGTTTTTTCCTGCAGCAGCGATTGGAGCAGCTCTGCCTGAACGGGGAATGAGAGAGGAGGGAAGAAATCTGTTCAGAGCAGCGAGCACCAAAAGAAGGGGGGGGGTGGGCATCAAACAAGTGGAAAAGAAAGGAAAAAAGCAGCAGAAAGGAGACAGTGGTAGAAAAAGGAAAAACATGAGAGAGAAAAGGCAGACAGGCCATTTTCAGGAGCTTTGTTGTTGTTCTTCAAAGGATGTCACTGCATTTACGACGTGCTCTCCACCCCCTCCCTGTTCTCTGGGCTCTGCACACAGAGGCAGGAAGGCAGTCACGCAGGGGCTGCTGAAATTCGCTTCAACGCGGAACAGAGGTGCCCTAAGAGAAAGGAAAGTGCTTAGTGATCCATGCACGGCCAGCTGCCGTGGGGATGTCACGGGCCTGGGAAGTGTGAGGAGCACTTGGGGAAAACCTGAGGGGAGAAACCTCTTCCCGGAGAGTGGCCGCTCAGGGCTTACAGGTGACCCCCACACATACGAAGCTTACTGCTGTATTCCTTCAAGGAAGAGCCCAAATGCATTAAACAGACAACAAACGTTCACCTTTTAATCCAAACCCAGTGCCTGAGGCTCAGGAACTCTGCATCTCCTGCACAGTCAAAACCAAGAGCATCACAAATAAACACTTCAGTGAAACCATCAGTACTGTGTAGGTACTCCAGTGCCTGCCCTAACAACTGCAGTCCCCAGGAGTTCCTGGTGCAGTCCTGAGCCCAGTGCCATGTACCCACACACCTTAACGACCTCCTCAGGCAAATGCACGACCCGTCAAGAAGAAGACTAACATCAGAACAAATCATAACTGCTATTCTGACAATCAGAGCCGTAACGAGGGGCATCTTTCCTAGAAATAGATATCTGGAGACTTTGTTCTCTCAAGATACTCATCCTCTGGAGATAGCTCGTTTCCAGTGCCTGTTGTTCTCCCAGACTGAAGCATCCAGTCCAAAGAGCCCGCAAAGCTCCTCACACACTCTCCCTCAGGAGCCACAGCACTACAAAGAAAAGCAGGTCAGCATGCATTATTAATGACAAGCTATCAGAGGATCTAGGACCACAGCCAGAGAGAAGAGTTCAACTGTGCTAGAGGTTCCTTAGAGAAGATGAACCCTCAGCGGGGTCACCGTCCTCAGTTTCCCTTATTCCCTTCTCCTCGCTGCAAAAAAAAAAATGGTGATAAACCACAGTGATCAGGAGGTGGCTGCTCTGCCCAAAGGGCTTATAGCTGAGCTTCAGCTGGAAGGAAGCAAAGTGAGGAGGCACAGGGTAGAGGTAGCAGCACGTGAACGATAGTGGAAAAGAGCACAGAAGTGAGTTTTATTTTTGGTACCAGTTAAATGTTATTAAAGGGCTCGGGAACATGCATACTGGCAGTTGTTGGAGCTGCAGTGCAAGCCTCAGAGGTTCAGTTTTGAGTGGCTACAGCTGTACCACCTTCTAAATCCTTGGATCCTGATTTATTCATGGCATTAGGAATGCAAAATGCAAGCAGAGGGAAGTAGGCCAGCAGGAGAATAGAAAGCAGGGACACAGAGGAACCAGTTTCCTCATTCCAGCTGAAAACAGGTTGAAATTGTTAACTCCTTCAGAGCAAGGGCAATGCTGCCTGACGTGCACAGATGTACAGATACTTAACTTCCTAAAAACAAAACCTTGACTAATATAAACACAAAGCAAAAGTGGTTTCAGAAAAGGAATTCAGCATGAGACTGAGGCATCCACGTCTCCGGATGCATAACACCTGGGCCACCATGTCTGAAAGGAGTTAATGGCTTTGGTTCTGGGAACCAGCTGTGGTTTTGGGGAGCAGCTCACCTGGCTGTGAGAAAGGTGAACAGGAGGATTAAAGGAACTATTCCTCTCCCATTCTTCACTATCAACAAACACCACAAGAGTTTGTATTACACACGTACACGAGGCAGGAGCCCTGCAACTAGCAGAAAAGGGCACGACAAATCTCTGATTTCTTTTGTGACTTCTGAGGGATTTGACAGAATTTGACTGCCTCCATTTGAGTCCTCAGAGCAGACGCTGTGGTCAGCCAAGCCTTCAAGCATATGCTTGTAACAGAAAGTTGCCCACAAGATTTACCGTGTTGGATAGTAAAGAAAGAGAAGGAAAAAAAATGAAGGAGAGCAGCACTCTTCTCCCTAAAAGACACACTCTTCTGATTGATTCTTCTGGGTAAATGGAAAGGTAGCAGAGAAAAAAAGACATGTCTGGAAGAGAAAAACAAAATAAGTGTTCAAAGGTGAAAGAATGACCTACAGAAGTCCATCCCATACACAATTTGTTTAAGGATCCAGCACAAAAAGAGGACTGGAGGTGCCACATCTGCCTTCTGTAACATGATGCTGTTATTTCTGAATAAAACACCAACAAATCAAGGTTCAGGACAAACTGATCTCAGGGGTCAATAGCTATATAGTGTTCAGGAGATCACAGCATGCTGCTGCAAGCATCTTTAAATACATTTACATCCACCAGCACCCTTAAGAACCCAGGCATCTTCCACAACTGAAAAAAGTCTCTGCACTCACCTTCTGAGCGTTTACAAGCACACATTACTGGTGAGATAACTGTTGGAGACCTCAGCTCAGCTTCATTTGACTTCTACTTCAGTGTTAAAGAGAAGATGCATTTATTTCCTTTAAGCAGAGATCCTTCAAAAGGGCATTTGGGAAGTATTTTTACAGAATATACATTCTATATGTACACATTTATGATACAACGTTACAGAACTAAAAACACAAAAAGAAAAGCTTATGGAGAGCAGACAGTGAGCTGGTGGCAGTGCTGCTCAGTTGTTGAAGCACATCAGTGGTACACAGTGTTCTTCCAGTGCATTACAAGAAAGCAAAGGTACCACAGAGTCTCTTCTGGAAGACTTGGAACAGATGTGAAGTTCAGGAGGGTCAGTTTGGCCATCCTGCCATGAGCCAGCATGTACAAGGCATGACAGGGAGCTGGGAAACATGCAGCCCTGCAGTCTAGCACACAAACAGTCATTCAGTGGTACTGTAAAAGTCATGAGGGAAGAGGAGGGCTCGATACCAACATGACTTCTGAATGAGGCAGCACTTCTCACTGCATCTTTGAGTTAAAAAATGCTTTTTTCCTCAGATACCCCAGCTAAGAAAAATGAGGATGAAAACCAGGGATGTTACATACCACGTTAACTCAGCAGCCTTGGGCTAATAAAGTTCAGCAGGAAATAAAGGGGTTCAGTGCTAGTGAACCAAGACAGGCTAAACGTTCCTTCCCTAGTTTTGCTTTCCTAACACAGATGCCAGTATGAAAATGCAGGCAAGCATAACTGCTAGTGTTTCTTTCCTCTGAGGAAGGAAGAATTACTGACACAGTCCATCACATTCTGTTTCCCTGATTCAGATGACAGAAAGGCTCCAACGAATCCCAGAGTCACGCTTCCGCATTCTCAGGTTTACTTTGAGAGGCCTTGGAAACACGATTGATACTGCTTTCAATAAAGAGCTTCAAACCTTCTAAACCTTGCCCATAGAGATATCTCAGATACCAGTTCCACTTCTTTCCCTGAAAAAGGAAAAAAGAACAGTCAGATGTGCAGGACGCAGCTTTGTATTTCTTGAGCCAATCTGAAGAATTATGCAAACATAACCTGCCTCAGTTTGACAACAACCATCCTGACCCACGAACACCCAACAGGTACACGGGGGTCTCACCCTGCACCCAGATGCCTAGACTTTTCACTTATGTATTTCATGTTCTTAGCTTGAACAAAAATCATGATCTTATTTCACACTCGTGATGTTCATAAACCCCAATTCTAAGAGAGCAGCGTCTGTTGGATGAACAGCGAAGATGTCAAAGACAAAGTAACATGGATATTGAAGACTTTCTTCACCAACAGCAACTCTTCTAGAACAGGTTTGAAGAGCACCACGACACAGGAAAGGAAACAAACTGTCACAACAGTTGCTGAGTAGAGGATCCCTGTCCTAAGTCACAACAAAGCTACACATTCATCTCAAATTTAATATTCTGTAGGCTCATTGGTAGTAGAAATTCTGCTTCAAGCACACCAGAAGTGCAGCATTTCTGAAGCTGATCAGCTCCTCACCCCACCCCCTCCCCCTATATTCTCTTTAAAGTAGCTGAACATCTTCTTGCTTTTGTTACAACAGGTATTTTACCTTAATTAAACTGAAGTTGAAGGTGGTATCATCTGGCCAGGCCTTAAGGAAAGAGAATAAAACACAGTGTCAAGTACATTTATCAAAAGAACATCCAGCATGGCCAGGCCTCTACTTGCTCTCCTAATACATGAGGAATTCTAGGCATGCAAAGAAAGTCAGAGATATTTAATCACCTTTCAGAACGAGCTTCCAGCATTATACCTGGCCAAGTGCATAAGTGACAAGACAATGAGGATTCGTGCTGCAGCACTACTGGGCTGCAGCAGAATATGCACTGATACCTCCAGCACAGCATAAAAGGCATCCCTGCAGAACACTAGGACTGGATGATCTCAGAGGTCTTTTCCAACCTTGGTGATCCTATGATTTCTATGAACATTAGATAAATAACTCCCCAGCAGTGAAACAAGGCAGGAAGAGATAACACACTGATTAGCTTACTACTTGTGCTCCCGCAGTGTGCTGCAGAGCAGCGCCCTCAGGTGCTCAGCACTGAAACATTTAAGTTCTGCCGTAGCACGAGAAAGACCAAAGAAGACAGTTTTGTCAAACAGAATTCAAAAAGTTTCTTCAGGCAAAGGCAAAGCTTGGGTTCAAGCCAGTAGTAACAGAGCACCTAGGTTCAAGACACAAAACGTGTAAACCAAGGCAAATTTCTAGTGCTCCTAACCAGTATTCTTCAGTTCCCCTTTAGCCTCAGATTTGTTGTTTCACTCCAGGATCATGCTGGAGTCTGCCAACAATCCTTGCAACAAAACAGCAGCTTTGTGCACCCCCTGGATAGCACACAAAGCCCGATTTCTCAGAGCAACATGCACAGTTTAAACAGTAACAACTCTGGCGAGCTGCTCCCTCCACTGTTCTTTAACTGCAGGAACACAAGGGCGCTCAGAATTCAGCTAACAGAACTTGCATTGGACGTTACAGTACACCATGTTTCATTCTGTACTTGGAAGTAGCTACACGCATTTGTTTAACCATTCTCAAAAGTCGCTGCAAAATCCAGAAAGCACAGCCACAAGTTGTTTTACTCAGCCAGCAAGCGGAGAGACTTCCCTAGAGAAAACATCAGCACACTGTTTGGTGCTGCCAAAGGCAGAGGTATTTGCCCCTACATCGTTACCTGCTGCAGGAAGTCAACAGCATAGCACATCAGAGCTGGGTGGTAGACAATATTGAAGCTATTTTTGTATTCCTGCACTCCGGTTCTCTTCAGCAATTCATCATCCAGACGAATGCCCTGAGGATGATTGTCCTTCTGGAACGCACTGGATGTCCACAGACAACCCACCATGGATATTATGTACTGGTTATACTCTTGGTATGTCTGGCTGCTGAACTTGAATTGCTGTATTTCCTAAAGGACAAAAAAAAATAACAATAAAAAAAGAAGCAGCACTGAGTTTCAACTGAGACAGAGTTGATTTTCCTCTGGCACAATGCTATGTTTTGGCTTCAGAAGAACTATGTCAATAACACACTGATGTTTTAGCTGTTGCTGAGCAATGCTGCACAAAGCCAAGGATGTTTCAGCTTCTGGTGCTGTCCCTACCAAGGAGGGAGCTGGGGGTACACAAGGAGCTGCGAAGGGACAGAGCCAGGACAGCTGAGCCAAACTGGCCAGAAGGGATATGACACACCATATGACATCAAGTCAAACTACGGGGTGAACTGGCTGGCGTAGGGGAAGGGTGGCACTGAAAGAGGCCTGCTGCTGCTCAGAGACTGGCTGGGCATCAGCCAGCAAGGGCTAAGTAATATATATATATATATAATATGTACAGCCAATTATGTAAAACCATGACTATTATTTCTTTCCCTTCTCCGTCTTTATAAATAGCTTTTATTATCTCTACCTTGAAGTTCCACTTCTTGCCCCACCCAGTCCTTCCCCTGTCCCACTGGCAGGGCTGCAGGAAGCAAATGAATGGCTCCATGGTGCTTAGTTGCCTACCAGGTTAAACTACAACAAGCATCTTCAAACAGTTGCATGTCCCCTGCAGCCCAAGAGTGCTATTAAAATGCCTTCCCTCTGTTCAACCCAGTTCCTTGCTAAGGCCCATTCTAGAGCACAGCAGATACCTTTTTACTCATCTCGTTCTCTTTTGCAGCTACCAAGTTGGCTCGATACCTAAAACAAAACAAGAGTGAGATTTACTGACACCTATCTGTCAGTGCTGAAAAAGAAACAAAATGCACTAGAGAAACATTTAACCAGGGTGAAGAAAAAGTTTTCTTAATACAACAGACCATCAAGTTTTCCTCTTCTGATAGAGAAAGGCAGGAAAATAAAACCAGAGGGGCTTGATCACACAACATAGACTCGGTTTTCCCTGGAGGAGTGAGGATGAATCCACTAAGATTCAGGTCCTGGATGAGTAACACACAACCAAGCTTCCCAGAGACAGAAACTTTCAGAACAGCTATACACAGAACTCAGCAGTCTTGAAGTGAGCAGAAAAACACAGTGTACCTTTAAGACGAGAGACTTTCATTCACTAAGCAGAGAAGCGGAAGTCACTGGAAGTAACACAACTTGACAGTTGTTCCATATAATAAGCACAAGCTCCTCTCATTTCCCAGAGAGCATCCTGTCTCGTTAATTACCCTGCAGACTCCTTAGAGAAAAAAGCCACATGGAGAGCCCTACGCCAGCTGTCAGCAATTGGCTACTCTTCTTCTCAGATGCAGCCACTGGAATTAACAGGGCCGAGAACAGCAGGCACATCAGTGGGTCCTGCAGAGCTGAGCAGCGCTGTCGTTGGACCTGCAGGCAGCAGCAGGAGGCAGGCCTAAGTTCTCCACACGTTTTCAGGGTGGCAGAAGTGCTTCCTACTCAGCACAGTACAGAATTTGCAAGGAGGAATTCCAATCTGGTGGTCAGAGCACAGCTCTAAGAAGTTTAGTGCTTAACTGCTAACGATTCCAGCTCTTCGTTGCTAAGCAACTTAAATCCTCTCAGAATGATCTCAAATTCCTTCCTTCACATATTAGTGATAACAGAATTAATACTAGGAAAGGTCAGAATGCTGCCATTTAGGATAACTGGGGAAAAAAAAAATGCAAGTTACAGCTATAAAATATTTCACCATGAAAGCTGGGAGCATCTAGAACATTTCATCATTGCCTTACATAAGAAGAAAAAGTATGATTTCAAATTCAGATTTACAGACTCAAATAATTTCATTAAATATATATATATATATCAGGAAAGACAAGAAGAGGAATCCCTACAGCCCAGACCATTTGTAGTACCTGTACATAATGTAGCAGAGCTGATTCAAGTTGACAGAATCCATGCTGAGCAGAGCAGGGTAGAATACTCCAGCAGGAGGCATTATCAGCAACGGCAGTTTGTACTTCAGATACATGTCACACACCTGCAGGAATGAAGCAGATCTAGGCAGATTATTACTGCCATTAACAAACCCCCAAACATCTAGGAGCAAAAGAGAGCATGACACTGAGTTCTAGTCAGCTCCATCATCTTGATCTAGGAGGGAATTATCTCTCTCAAGCCTTCTATTCGCTTCCTTCAGGTGCAAGGCATTTATCAGCTCTCAGCTCACATCCCAGTCTGTTTCAACCATTTAAGTATACCATAATGCTGCTAGTTGGTTGCTTGTCAGGTAACATTTTCTTAGATCCCTCTGAAACAGAGCCCATTCGTTTTGCACACTGAATGAACATCTTAGGTACAAGAACTTCCCAGCACTGTCATTGTTTCCTTAACTCTCTGCAATGTTATCTGAGTTGTAGGAGCAACAGCAGCACAGCTGAGCTCCCCATTCAGTAAACACAACCACAGAGAAGGTGTAGGGAAACTAGAGTGGGTTCAACACTATTCAGTGCTGGAGGAAAAGCTTTAA
The DNA here is from genome assembly GCA_036925125.1 of Oreortyx pictus. Classification (NCBI taxonomy): domain Eukaryota; kingdom Metazoa; phylum Chordata; class Aves; order Galliformes; family Odontophoridae; genus Oreortyx; species Oreortyx pictus. The sequence goes on along the minus strand of JAUPFR010000012.1, from coordinate 18,236,923 downwards.
GGGAACATTTAAAGAACTTTCTGGCAATTAATCAAAGTTTATTAAACTATATTTGGGAACGTGACTTGTATTTCATTTGGGGAAAAAAAAAATGCAAACAGCCTCAAGGAAATGGGGTTGTGAAAAACAAAGCAACTGAAAGACTTACAGTCTCATAGAAATCCAGGATGAAGTAGAGCAACAAGGTGTGACTCTTTTCCAAGTGCAATGCAGCAGTAGAAATCCTTCCCACAAAGTTGATCAGTTCAGCCACCCCATTCACTAGTCCAGAAAGGGTGGTGTTCCTGCAGCAGTACACAGGCAGTATTACTACACACACACAAAAGGTAGAAGGGAAACATACAAAAAAGGAAGCTAAGTTATTTTTCTGCCCTGCCACCCTCAAGAATTCTGTATTATGCTTTTTTTTTCCCCCCAGGTATATCCAGTAATAGATTGTTACCCACATAATTACAAACACAACCCAGCTGTCAGCATTGCACGTTCTGGGCATATCAGTTTTCAGTACCCGTATAAATATTTATAAATCAGGAGTAAAAACCAAGACTTGCAGCTTGCAATGTAACAGAAACACTGCAGCTTTACCAACTGGTCTTAGCACTAGGTAACAAGCATATTTAAATATACTTTAGACAAACTTACAAAGAAACAAATTGAGAATCAGACTCTGAATCCAGCTGAACCACGTGCCAGTTTAACCAGTTCTGTAACAGCTCCCTCAGACTCTCGAGAACACTGCACTGTAGGATTCAAAAGGAAGAGAAAACGTTGACCATTTACATAAGTGAAAACACTACTTCTCAGGGCATCCGGTATAAAGCATGCCAGGAAATGAGCCAAGAGTTTCTCAAAGAGAAATGAATATCCGTGGACTCCCTTTAATCCGAATGTATGCATTACACAGTTTCTGCTGGAGAACGAGAGTTTCAAATTCTGTTAGAATTTCAATAATAACCAGCTACTGCCTTTTATACTATCAGACAGCTCTTCTGAAATTCAGGGCCTCAACTTAGTTCCAGTCAAAAAATAAAGTACCAAAATAAAGTACCTTAAAGGCACTCAAATTCCCAGAGGTTGCATCATAAGGTCTTTTACCCTCACCTGGGGACATGCTTCTCCCTGTACAACCCTTCAGATTGTTACACCTTATACGAATGCAGATAGCAGCACCAACTAGAAGTAAATAGCCACTCACTAAAATTACCTTAAAGTAAGGGGATGACGTGAAGAAGAGCTGTGCCAGGGGATCGCAGAGTTGCGACTTCATTTCTGGAATAAACAAGAAAGTAGCATGCTACCTGTGCACAGATGATCCCCCTGGGATCAGACACTGTCCAACCTCACCCAAAAGGTCTGCAACACACACCAGAGAAGGTGCTGAGAGGGATCCAACTCACGAGTCGGAGGATTTGTGATCGGCACGAAACGCCATCCCAGAGAGGAAGAGTCCTGTACAGGAAATCTTCACAGGAAGGAAATCCCTCCTACAAAGCAGAAGGTGAGCGTTCAGAAATTCACTTCCTATGCCTGAACCCTGCCTAGCTCAAATCATCCTGAAGAAGGAAGAGGTTTGCACTTGCATCGTGCAGTTCTCAAATTATCACTCCCACAGAAACAGCTATCTCCAGAATATTGCCTCCCTATGGGAAAGCGTACTCTTCTTAAGCCTTTGGATGACTTCAGACACTGCCACTTCTCAGTTAAAATGCAGGAAGCACAATAAGCCTCAAATGTACTTTAAGGAACAACTTCCTGAAACCCTGGGTTTCCATATGGCAGGCACTTACCTGCAAGAAACACTCCGCCTTGTAGATAGTTTCCAGGAAGCCTTTGAATTCTTCTTCATTTTGGTTATTATCAACTACACACCAGGTGCACTCTAAAGAGGAGAGAGTAACGTATTTGAACAAAAGCTCAGCAAGAATAAGCAAAGCCAGAAATAAAACTCCTCTTTTCCAGTATGTTTTAGTACTACAAAGTACTACTATCAAGTGGTGAAAAGCTTCAGACATCCTTACCCACCCTACTACGTGAGGTTACGCTACGTTCCTACCTTCCTGAAGTGTCTGTCCCAACCAGTAGTAGAGCCTCAGATGAACAGATTCATCTTTGCTGCAGTTCAAGTAGTGAAGCAACAATGGGTTTGTTAGCACTGAACCCATCTGGGAAGGAAACTGCAGGAGCGAGGGCAACAGAATTAAACAAAACCAAACTAGTTATTCTGCATTTCTATTTGCAAATTGCCACAGACTCAAGCTATCAGAGCTGTCCAATACTTTACTGGCAGAGAGATCACTCTCCAGGGTCCCACTTATCACCCTCAGGTAGGACTAGACTCTCTCAATTCGGTTGCCCATGCACTACACAGCTATAAGAAAGGCACAGACAAAAACCTTTGGATCTCTCCAAAGCATGCAAAGAGCTTGCTGAGCCACTCACCTCCAGGCGGTGGATGTTTTGTAGGAGCTGGGGAAAGGTCTGCAGCTGCTCCACTGGAAAAGATTCATGTGCACTGCATGAATCAACACGGCTCATTTTCCCACCCACTTCTAAACTTTGTGTGTTGGCACTGCTTGCAGGTACAATCAACTGGGTGTTCCATTTCTGTAGAAAAGAAACAAACAGCAGTGACTCAGCTGTGCACTTGTGCCCACTGCTCACAAAGATCCTGTTATGCAGAAAAAAAGTAAATGCATTCAGATTTTCGTTGTGGTATGCACGCTGCATTTCCATGTAGCTATCCCACCCTCCAGAGCTCTGAAATGTAACCCAGCTCCCATTATTTGCCATTACTCATCATGAAAACAGCTGTTTAGCAGCTTCTTGAGGAGCAAAACCTACTCTTTTTCGGGACCGAGGTTGAGCTGTGCCTAAAAGCAGTGGCTGGGGCACAGCAGAATTGGCCTGGTTTCTTTGTCTCACAGTGCTGATTGCTGCTTTCCAAGGGCCGTCTGCATTCTTGAAGTAAGTCTGAAAACAGAAATCAGACACGTATGCAAGAAGCCAAACTAAAACAAAGCAACAGAAAAAACAGATTCTAATTCCAAATGGCACCACAGTGATGTATGTACACTCAACTCCGCTTGACAGACCAAGAGGATAGGATCTAACAGCAAGTAACTCATCATTCTTTGGATCCATTACATTTAAACTGCACTTCAAGGGCTCTGCTTTCATATTCCTTCTAAAACACCCCCTTTTTTTCGTGAGGGAATTCTAATTCTTATTTACAGTTCTTAAGATCAACCATCTGTTCATAGAGTAAACCAGGAGTACACACTAAAATAAAAGCGTGACAAAGGAATGCTTGTACAAGTTACAAGGAAGACTTCATGAACTCAGTCAGATCAACTCAGTGAGTAATTGATTCTCAAATCAGATACCACAGCTAAAATGAAACTGGATGAATGGATGAAGCCCGACACCTTTTTCTGCACAAAAGGTATTTTTGTCACTTCATTTGCATTTAACTCCAACCAAGTCCCAAACCACCACAGAAGCATCCAGGAAACAGAATTCATCTTCACCACTAAATCATGCTATAGCTCAAGCAGAAAACTCGTCACAACTACTGTCATAAGTAACGGTACCAAATAGATTAAATCTGATTCCTCACCTTCATCTTCTGGGGAAGGGTTATAGATACCAGCTCAGGACAGAAAAGCTTATAAAGTGCCAGCAGAGCTTGCAGGTGAGGTTGTGTACCCTGTCAAGAAAACAGGAGGAAAAAAGATGAAATATACTTTTAATATAGATACTGAATACTGTATTTACAAATCAGAAAAACTCTGATTACTGAAAGCTTTCAAGAGTACACCTCAGTAAGTAACCAGAGGCATACAACGAATAGAGAAAAAAGCTGCCAATGAAATCATAGGGAGGGGACATGAGAAAGGACTTTCTGCAGTCACAACTCTAAAAGGAGCATTTAACAAATAAAAACTATTAAAAAAAAACACAGAGCATTTAATCTGCAGAGTACTGTATAAGTGTTACTGTAACTACATAGCTCCACTTATATTTCTCGAGCAACTGTAATTACCTCTACAGGAATTTTAGTTTCTCACAAGAAGGCAGCAGGCATTATACAATCTTTTATTTCCCAGAAATTCTTAATAAAGCTTGGAACAGGAAATCAAAGAAGGTAACATAAGTGAAAGAAGTTGCTCTTTACATAACAAAGTTTGACTACATCTCTATAAAACATTGTGTTTCGTACACGTCGTTGCATGTGCTCACAACAACAACAACAAATACTATAAGGACACTCAGAAGCTGCAACATTAAGCATGGTTTCAGCCCCTACAAGATTTGAAATGAACTTGCCATTTTTGATTGGAGATCAAGCAGTCTCCTAACCCGAAAAGGCTTGACTGGGAAAAAAAAACAATTGAGAGCATTAGAAGTTAAAAATAAACACTTTCATTTAACATTTAAGTGAAAATGAGATGCAGCTTTTCTTGGTAGAGCAAAGAAAACAGGAATTATTAACTAGTATTACTTCTGGGCTAATAGACAGGTTTGTGACTCATGAAGTATGATATCAGTCAGATGGAACTATAGCTCAGTCTTCCTCGACCTCATTGCCAAGTCGTTGCATTAGCTCCACTGAAAGACCTGGCAGCATCAGCACACGGAGTAAGAAATACCATGGTATTTCAACTCATACAAGTGAGGACTCTCACCATTTACTTTCCTGGTCAGCAGGTAGAGCACGTGGCAGATGTAGGGACACTGAAAAGAAAAAGCAGCAATGAATCTCTTGCTGATGCTTCCCACAGGAGCCAGCATATTTTTACATGTCACACATAGCAATTTATTATAGATAACATATGTACATAACGTGCAGTTTTCATAGTAAGCAGACTACCCAGAGACCTCTGGTCCTGGTTCTGAGGATATGATTTACATATCCGAGATCAGCAGTGAAAGATTTTACAGATACCTCACAGCACCAAACATCGCAGTACTTGCTCTCATTTAAGCTACGCTGCAAACCAACTAAGAAAAACAGCATTCTGAGTTTCTCATCATTCAGTAAACATTTCCTCAGGAGGTTTGTTTTCGTGGGGTATGCAAGTCAGTTCCTTCTTCTCAGGGCTAGAAGGACTTTATCTGCTGATAAAAAAAGCTGTTCCAGGCACTGCAGCATACACTGTAGCTGTGTCTGTGTAACAGATTATCAACTCCTGGAAATGTTTTAATAAACAGACTACAATGTTCAAACTAAAATAATCTAACAGCTCTTTCCTGTTTCTGATTTGAAGTACTCAGCAATCCTAGAACCCAAAAGGAGAAGAGGAAAACTAGTTCCACCAAAAAACCCTCTAGTTTACAGTTCTTCCTGTCTAATTCTAGCATTAATATGCATACTATTAATTTAGGCTTATTTTGTTAAATTCTGTGTATTCTTCAGTTCTCCTTACCAACTTCTCGTCATTCAGGAAGGAAAAGAAGATACCATAGAGGGCATGAACTTGTTCCTTGTGATCGATGAAGTCAAACATGGTGATCAGCCATCTTAGAAAAAGCAGCTGCAGATAGAAAACAGCAATCTTACACTGAGTTAACAGGCAAAACTGGGACAGACAAGTGACCAGCCTTGAGAGAAACAATAACTATATGACATTCAAAGACAACCAGACAGCTCCAGATAAACAGCCAGCACTAATGCTGCTGTGGAGACAGCTATCTGTGCCAGACAGAACACCTAGTGCCATAATCCAAAAACCATCAGTTCTGAGTGTGTGCTAACCCCTGAAGATGATGCAAACCTTCAGCCACCTATGTGAAGGCCAGAAGGACTGTTCTGCTAATCTTGCCAAGGCCCAGAGAACTTAAGTGCTACCTTACAGAGGTTGGTGAGGAGTGCCTCACATAGCCCAAGTAATTCAGCAACAGGAACTCTTTACTAAAAGTTTTCAGACCAGAGATGTAAGAAGAAACTGTGCAAGTTCCCACTCAACTCTGAAGGGTTGCTCAGCTCCCACTGTCATTTCTGTATGTTAAAACCACAGGATCTCTGCTTCCTCATCAGTCGTGTGCAGAAACAGTCACTATAAGAGACGTTCATGAAGTTACCTGGATGTTGCTTGAGCATTTGCTGACGCAGAGCCAAGATACAGAGGAAACAATAGAACTTTCTGGTATTACTGAGGCTGGGATCAGGCTCTTCAGTAAACGAGTATTCACCGTATCAGCTGGAAAACAAACCACGTAAAGATCAGATGCTGCTCACCTGCCAGGTTCTTTGATGTGATTCTGCAGGTTAGGTTAAGATCACCCTTAACAAAATTATTCAGAGCTTTTTTTTTTTTTTTTTTTTGCAGCAACAGTGCACGAGAATCCATTGGGGACTACCTGTACCTCAAAAAGAAGAAAAAAGTTCTAGATTTATACTAGATATGCTGTATTCTTTCTTTAAAGTACTGAAACAGCCTCTAGGCAAGACAAACAAAATAGCACATTTCTGGTCACATTTCTCCAAAAGAGTATGAGACTGCCAGCTAAACATCAGCAAATTACTGCCAACAAATGTGAATCAGTGAAAGAATAAAATCAATTGCATAATGGGGAAACAATCCTGCATGCTCCTCTTGGATGTGAGAAAGGGAAAGGCCATGCTTTTAATGTCATATTACATTAATTCAGAAATATAATGGTGGCCACCATATCCAAGAGAGCAACACGAGGACTGCAGTGACACTGCTGAATGGATTAGCAGTATGATGCTCTAATTTTAGTGAGTTTCATTAACACAGTTATGAAAGTGTCCTGGTTTTTGATGAGATAAAGTCAATGTCCTGTCCCTCGTGGTGGCTGGCATGGTGCCACACTTTGGATTTAGGAGAAAAACTATGATGATAACACACTGATGTTTCCGTTGTTGCTAACACACTGATGTTTCCGTTGTTGCTGAACAGTGCTTACACTATTTCAAGGATGTTTCAGTTTCTCATATCAGCAAGGCTGGCAGAGAACAAGGAGTTGAGAGGGGACAGAACCAGGACAGCTGAACCAAACAGGCCAAAGTGATACTCCATACCACAGGGCACCTGAACTGACAATTCACACTGGAACGTGCAAGGAAGATTAATTTTAAGCTAAACTGCCTAACCCTACAGCCACTATCAATACATCTCAAGCAGGCTCAGAGGGGAAGGGGTCATGCACAGAAGCCATGCCAGTGGTACATAAACATTTTACCAAGTTTGCCACTGAGTGCCACATCTAGCAACACATCAAATCCTTCAGGGGGTAAACCTCTTTTCAGGGCAGTGCTTTCCACAGCAGACAAATGTTTCCGCAGAGCTTCACTCTTTTTCAGGGAAACTCGATCTTGAACTAGGAAAAAAAAAAAAAAGACCAACACGATAAAACTACTTCTGAAGTTAAACTGAACTGCTTTAAACTTCTCTGAACTGTTCCCTTATGTAGTCCTTCTTGCTGGGCTTTTCATATAGCAAGCAAAAGAAAAAAAAACACCTTTAAATACACAGAAGAGCTACTATAAATCTCAGATGTTGGAAGAGGGAACACAGTAGGCAAGATTATTTTTTTAAGTGTTATTTTAAAGACATCAACAACCTCTACAAGGCTATTTAGCTCATCTTAAAGCTGCTCTCTTACCTTTCTCAAAGTAGCTCAGAGCTTGCTCAAGGGAGACTTGCTCACTGTCATTTCTCTCATCACTCAGAGTCCGAGGAGCCTGGGCACTTTTTTCAGCATCAGCCGTCCCTCCCTTTCGCCACGCAGAGAGATCAGTCTGATTGCTGTGGTGAACTTGCAGAGCCTGCTTGGAGTGCTTAGAACTCCGTCTTCGTTGCATCTTTTCAGACTCCCACCTGAGACTGGAGTGTTTCACTCATTTGTCACGTGGCTTCCAATCCTTCGTTACAAAGGGGGAAGAAAACAAATCAACCTCCAAGTGAGGAAGAGCAACAGAGAGCAAGTTTCCTGCGAGAAAAGAAAACAATTACTTTCCTGACAAGCTGATTTCGTTGGGATGTTGTATGAGTAACAGCAGTTTTCACAGCAAGTCATTTAGAGCTGTCAGCCACCGAACCGTGCACACACAAAGCTGCTTTAAGTGAAGTCAGTTTCTCACACCCAAAAAGGGAAGATAAAATTCACAAAGCCCCACACCAACGTTCCTTATTTAAAATTTGTCTGATGAAGCATTACAGAGCGCCTACAAACAGAACCAGAAAGCCAACGCGATACAAAAAGAAAGCCAATTCAGTGCATAAATTAAAAGGACAAAGAAAGCTGCGAACAGCCTCATCACTTGTGCTGTGCATGCCAACGCAGCCAGCCAGCAGACTGCGCCTTCCTGAAAGTTAAAGCACGGCTTCTAAAGGATCACAACACTCTGCTCCCTGTTCTGCAGCAGGAATTAAACCCTCATGGCCTGTTTCTACCTAACGCACAGGATGTTGAGAAAACAAATGCTAAGGACTCAAGCACGAGAACCACCAGCGCTGCCAAGCTCTGGCTGAAACCCAATAGCGAAGAGCAGCCCAAAACAACACGGCACGCTGCTACAAAGCTCCAGGCTCAGGCACAGAGCACATGCACGTCCCTGAACTGCTGCCGTGCCCACAGCAACGCAGCGGGAGCTCCTGTCACAAGAACCCCCTCCCCCTCCCTCCCTCCCTCCCCCTCCCTCCCCCTCCCTCCCCCTCCCCCCCCTCCCTCCCTCCCCCTCCCCCCCCCTCCCCCCCCTCCCTCCCTCCCCCTCCCCCCCCTCCCTCCCTCCCCCTCCCCCCCTCCCCCTCCCCCCCCTCCCTCCCTCCCTCCCCCTCCCCCCCCTCCCTCCCTCCCTCCCCCTCCCCCCCCTCCCTCCCTCCCTCCCCCTCCCCCCCCTCCCTCCCCCCCTCCCCCTTCCCCCCCCTCCCTCCCCCTCCCCCCCCCTCCCTCTCCCTCCCTCCCCCCTCCCCCTCCCTCCCCTCCCCCCCCTCCCCCTCCTTCCCCTCCCCCCCCTCCCTCTCCCTCCCCTCCCCCCCCTCCCTCTCCCTCCCTCCCTCCCCCGACCCGACCCGACCCGACCCAGCCCGCACACCCATCCCCACGAGGCTCTCCCCGGGCTCCCCACACCCCCCGCAGCCCGCCCCGGCCGCTCCGCCGCCGCCGCTTCCCCAGCCGCCATTACCTCACTCCAACCGCCCGCAGTTCAAACTTCCGCGCCACACCTCGCGCATGCGCGCTGCCCTCACCGCGCAACGCCCCTGCGCGAGGAGCGCCTCTTGGTGGGTGTGCGCATGCGCGCCCCTCGCTGCGCGGCGTCACCGCGTCAGCGCCCCCGTCCTCTCGCGGTCGTTCCGAGCATGCGCAGTCGCTCCGCTCTGTAAATGAGCGGGGATGGGGAGCTGCTCTGCGACTGGAAACGCGCGCGCAAAAAAAAAAAACGCGTTAAAAAAAGGCCATGGAATTGACATAATACGTTATCTGAGGGCTAAATCAGCTCCTTCCCCCCTTCTCGTTTCCAGCAAGTAAATAGGGGTTTCTAAGAATAGCTGCCTGGTGCTGGGGGTCAGTGATGGGCTGAGCTCCGAGAGCAGCCTGCCTCTGAAGCAGAGAAAGGGAAAGGGGACAGATTTCGGAATCCACTTGCTGTCTGCATCTAGTCAAAGTGCCTGCAGCGATGCTGCGTGCTGCACGGAGTGCTCTAAATTCGCTTCGTGCCGTCTGTGCAGGTCGTGATGAGGAACTGTGGGCAATGAACACAAGTGCTGGTTACCAGCACCGAGTTGGAGATGTGGGAACTGGCCATGGGATGGCTGCCACGGCGCAGAGCTTTGCACAGCAGGGCATGCTTTGGGGTTGGTGCCATTTCTACCTGTCTTAGGAACTAAAAGCCATCAACAGCTTAGGCCGGGGCATGGCAGAAGTGCCTCTGAGGAAGTAAAGCAAATGGTGTGTACGTGTGGGGTGACCTCGGGACGGTCACTGAGCGGTGGAGGTTGTGTCACCGAGGTGCCCTGTTGGCACTGCCCTCTGCCCGTGACAATCTGTCACTCCATGGGGCTCTGGGAGGGGGATTTTGCATGAGATGTGTGTTTGGGCTACGTCTGTTGCAGCAGAGGACTGGAGTCGACTGCAATAGCAAAACTGAATACGCTGCATGCAGACATCTGTCTGATGCTTATAATGATAACGTACAGGTGACGTTTTACTGTGGATTTAATGTATTTTCTCACTGCCACCCTGTACTGAAGCAGTGTTCCCATGGCTTCCCTCCTGTATCACCTCTGATTCCTCTAATGTGACTCCTCCTGGTTGAGGCGCAACGTTGGAGCACACGGAAGATTATTTTCAGATGCATCTCTCAAAAAAGAAATTTGTTTCCACCAGGACATCTTTCTCCAAATTTCAAAAAAAAAAAAAAAAAGGTTTATTTTCATGAATAAGGAAAAGCCCAGACAAACATCAGCAGAAGCAAACAAAACTCGGAGGTGAAATGCACTTCTTGTGACATTCTGTAAGATTTCAGCTTTGACACGTGAGGAGTTGGGGTCCCTGTGAGAGGACTTCCCCAGCTCACTGGAGCTGTGTGTGGGATGTACGGTGTCACACCCAGACATGTGCAGACCCTCATCTATTATCAGTAACCACGGATTCCCAGAAGTTGAAGCAATTTTGGAAAAAGGGATTTTTGAATTTTGTCTTGAGAGTTTGGTGCTTTTTGCCAGCAGCAAAAATATTGGAATATGGTACTGGATAAAAGCAATTATTCAGGCAGCTCTGCTTCCCATCCCCTCAACGGGGATCCTTATTCTCTGTTGGGATCTAAAGAGATATCATTGTTTCGTGTAAAACTGGGAAAAAGTTACTGTTATGAGGCCACTGCCCGAGTCCTAAAGCCTCTGCAAAGCATGGAAATCCAAGAAGATGTAAGTAGTGCATCACACGTTCTCCCTGCATCACTGGACCACACAACAGACTGGTCACAGGCAGCAAAGGCTATGGGACACCCCACTCAAACACAAGAATGCACAGAAGGGTCTATTCCCCGTCTGACTACGTAAAAGAAAATGTACATTTGTGCCTGGGATGACTGTATGAGGTGGGCAGCACAAACCAGTGCCGGGCAATGGTTACGTTCCACCCCGCAGTTGTTGCTGAGGCTGCAACATAGCAGAAGAGCATCCAGGCCACGTTTACACTGCTGAGGGACTCAGGTCTCATCTTCAGGGACTAACCCCCACCTCAGGAGTGCTGAGCTATGCCCACATTCTGGTTTTGCAGCTCCTGCTGAGGCTCCTCCATCAGGTGCTAACTGCCTCCAAACCATCCTGTTCAAAGCTAGCTCATATCTTCCTACATTACAGGCCAGCAGCAAAAGCAAGACTATGGTGTAGACATACCACGTGTCTTTCAGACCCCAAGTGAAACTTTATTTAGACAGCTGAAAAATATAAATAGGTAAATAAAAAAAAAAACAAACAAAGAAAGGAACAAATTTTCTGGGTGCTTTTGGAGAGAGCTGCCTCGAGGGTCCGTATTCCTCAGACTCACTCCACTAGGATACCTTCACTTTGCCTTTCTCAGGAGCCGCCTCGTGGAGGAGCGGCTGCTCATCCCCATTCACCGACAGCATCCTCTTTTCTGGTGGCTGCTCCTCGGGCTGGCGGGCGATCAGCAGGCGGCAGGTGAGCAGGATCCCGAAGACGAGAGCATGGGCGTAACGCTTGAGCGGGTCCCCCACGAGCTGGTGGAAGAAGAGCACAGCCAGCACGAGGAGGAGGAGCAGAAAATTGGCCACGTCTTTGGGGCGACCAGGAACCAGTGTCATGACGATGCCACACGCCACTTCGAGGGCTCCGATGCTCTTGCGGAGAAGGATGGAGCTGACTCCCATCTTCTTCAGCATGGGGAGGGCTCGTACGTAGCTTTTGTAGGCTCGTTTCTGAAAGCAAGCATTGACAGCAAAGAATGCAGTGATGTGAGAAGGCAGAGATGACTTTCACTGACACAGTTAAATACAGTGTAATGCAAAGATCAGTTCAATCATCATAGACCCTGCTGGCATGATACCCCTCTGTAGCCATAAAGCTTCTGTTGGGAGAATATTAACACTCCATCAACCTGCAGTGCCCCTCATGAGTTGGAAGACAGCTGTGCAAGCCAGCACCCATTGCTGGTGCTAGGAGTGAGCCTCCCAAAATCATTACCATTGCTACGATCAGCAATGCAGAACCATGGTTAAAAGAAACCACTGTCTGAGAGTAGCATGCCCTTAAATAACACACCTCATCCCTGCTAAGCCAGGGCACTGAAGGTGGAAGGAATCACTTCCCATCTCGAAGCAACATAGAGGACCCCAGGGTTTGTGGGCAGTACAGACTAAGCACGGGACAGGCAGTGCAGCTGAGCTCAGACCCATCAGCCCTGCTTCTGCTCTTACACATCTCTGTGATCCTTTCAGATAAAAGCAAGCAGGCTTTTGACATCCCTGCCCTCTGATTTCTGCTGGATTGAGAAGCAGTGTAAGCTACGAGCCTGCCTCCTTTCACAGCTGCCATCCTTGGTTGAGGGAAGAAGCAACCTCTGTCCTTACATACCCTCAAGTTCTTGCATTTGAACATGACGTGTAGGTGGGTTTGCTCATTTACTTCCCAAGCAGTTTTGGAAACCTGCGTTATGGGCACACAGAACTTTCCCACATCTCTGTACATTTTGCTGCTTCCTTTTAAGAGAAGCTGATGATGCTGTGGTTGCAAAATGCTCAGCGCAGTCATCATTGCTACCAAAGATTTCCTTTGACCAAGTGTACATGTGGTTTGGAGGTGCTCTGAGGCTTCTGACAACAAAAGCCCTGCTCAGGGCAGCAGTTTTTAAGCAGATACATAAAGAAGTGTATTCCAGGTGTCCCAATAAACAAATGAGCGTGCATGCTTTCTGCTGAATAGGAAAATAAAACCAAAAAAATCACTGCACCTTTGGTGTTATGGGTAAACAGCAGAGGATCTCTGTTTGTTTGGGGCAAGAAGCCACACACGGATGGGCAAGATCAGGTTTTCATCCCCACCTCCACTACTGAACAGATCGCCCTGGTTTGCAGCACAGCAAAAGCACAGAGACATAACGAGCCTCATCACAACGCCGGGTGTTAAGGATGATGTTGTTGTCCAACATCTGAATGCCTCTGCTTCCTCTTGGAAAAAAAAATAAGGCGATCATCCCTTCCCATAGGCCTCATTCTTGGCACAGCACAGACCCACAGAGAAGCCCAGTGCTATGCAGAACAAGAACTCTGCAGCGCTACTAAAGCCTCAGTGCCCTTTCCCTGAACTTCACTTAGGCAGCAGGAGCTGGAGAGCTTTGTTTTCTGGATATTTTGTCCTCGTCTCTCGCTCTTGAGTTAGTCAGTGGTGCTGTTGTCAGTCAGAGCCCTGTGCAGGGCTGCAGACACAGCTCTGAGATTCAGACGTTATTTGAGAGCTAAGGAAAAGCAGGTGCAGCGATGGGAGAGAACAGAACGTGCTGGAAACTTCCATCACTATTTGTTACGGGCCCAAGAATTACACCGACACTTTTCCACGATTGCAATGAATAAAATGAAAATGGAGGGGAGCAGGAGAATAGCCCAAGGCGGATGGGAGCAGAGGGCCACCCCTCGTCCTCACTCTGGGACTCTCGCAGCTGAGAAATGCTCACGGTGCCATCCCCCTCCTTCTCACCCTTTGGAGGAGAGGTCCGTTTCCCAGACCAAAGGGAGCAATTAGCTGATTCTTCACATCTTCCCCTGCCCGCTAAGAATCCCAAAGCATCTCACGGACGGGAATTAATCCCACAAAAGCCCGGTAAGGCGGGGACACTCAGAGCTATTAACCCTGCGGTAAAGCACCCACGATGTCAAGAGTGATCCCGGGGCACCCGGGGCGGGCATTGCCCAGGGATGGCCGGACCCGCCGTCCCCCTCGAGTCCCCGCATCCCAGACCCATCCTTCCCCCATCTTTAGGGAACGGCGGTGCCATCCCATCCTCCTCGCCCCGCTCAGGGAGTGCGGGGTGGATGTCAGCATCTGCTCTCGCTCGGTTCCCCCCCTGCCCAGCGGACAGTTCCCTCCCTCCCACCGTCGCTCCGCAGCGGTCCCCACCCGACAGCCGCACGTCCACCCCTCGTCCGGCCTCACCATCTCGTTGTAGGCATCCCTGCTGAGCCGCGGGGTCAGCTTGATGGTCCCCATGAAGACAAAGAAGAGCCCCAGGGCCACCGAGAGGGCGACGATGGTGATGGTCCTGGGGGATGCCATCGAGCCGCCGGGATGCTGTCCTAACGCGGCCTCCGGGCTGCGGTCACCATGGAGGGAGCCGAGGAATTACGCTGCAGAGGCAGCGGGAGGGATGCGGCCTCTCCGCCCCGCGGCCGCAGGGTCCTAGCGCCCGCCCCGCACTCCCCCGCCGCTCCGGGCATGGGGTGCTGCTCCCGGAGCCCCGTGTCCCAATGGGGACCGTGCAGCCCCGCTGCCAGCTCCTCCCTTGTGCGTGCAGTGCTCCACAGGGAACGTGTTTCCTGATCCCGTGTTACTTTTTGGTGTATACTCGTTCTCCCTCCGCTCTTTCGGTTTGCGGCCGATTTCCTTTTGGCAGAAGAGCATGCCCAGCAGAAATCCATTCCCACCTTGAAGCAAGAAGCCGAGGTGTAATTATACAAAGCAACGCTGCTGGAGAACCAGCTCTCCTACGGAGCCAGGCTGAGGGCTGGGGGTGCTCATCCTGGGGAAGAGAGGGCTCCAGGGGGACCTTACAGCAGCACCTGAGAGGAGCTCAGAAGCAGGAGGACCAACGTTTTGCAGGGGTGGATAGTGATAGGAACTGAAAGAGGAGAGGTTTAGGTTAGAGGTTAGGAAGGAATTCTTTACTGAGAGGGCAGCAAGAGCCTTAATTGCTGCCCAGAGAGTTGTGGGTGCCCCATCCCTGGGGATATTCAAGGACAGGTTGGATGGGGCCCTGAACAGCCTGAGCTGGTGGTTGGCAACCCTCTATATGGCAGGGGGGGTTGGATTTGAGCGATTTTTTAAGGTCCCCTCCAACCTAAGTCATTCTACAATCCTGTGAACCACATCCCTCAGTGGGAGCTGAAAACAAGGGAAACCGTACAAATATCTTACACTCGTGGTGCAGCATGAGGGAATCTGTCAGCAGTGTCCCCATCACCACCCTTCTGCCGTAGGATCTGTTGTAACGAGCCCCACATCCTGACCCCATCTATCTGAAGAACCCAGTGGAAGTGGCTGGCACTGTCCCGAGCTCTTCGGGACACGGCTTAGTGGGGAATAGTGGTGGTGGACAGACGGTTGGACTTGATGATCTCAGAGATCTTTTCCACTCTTAATGATCCTATGACTCTATGAAGCTCAGGGCTCCTTAGGGCAGGAGCTCTCCCTGTTTCCTTAGAAATTTGTCAACCTTCATTCAACCAATTTCCTCTTTCTGAGGAAATTCAAAGCCTGACTGTAGAAACATGTTCTGCTGACCAAGACCTACCTCCACTTTGCAGCAGCTTCGTCTTTTGAAGAGCTGGAGAGAATTTTGTGCAGCTTTGGGGCTCGCAGGTTGCCAATGAGAAGAGCATGACAGACAAATACCTTACATTTGTTTATGCAGTTGGACCTGTTTAGCTATTTATTTGGCTATTAACTAAGAGCGAACAGAAAATAACTCGTTTATTGGGATTTGTATAAAAACAACCTCAAACCACAGCCACATCCACTCCTTAAGGACTTGGGAGGTCGCTCCCCAAGCTGCAAACCTCCTCGTTGTCAGCGGACCAGCAGCAGCACCAGCTCACAGTGAGCAGTGTGAGGGAACATGTCGAAAGGGACAGCCAGCATGGGGGCAAACGGCTCTCCTTCCAGCTTCTTCCCCGGGTCAGGGGGACAGCACAGCCTGCAGGAAGCACAGCATCACAGGGCAACCTCCAGACCAGCAGCAGAAGCCTTCCCACACCATTAGCGGCACAGAGGAGGCATTAGGAGGGTATCTTCAGGTTGGCTAACATCCATCAGCCCTCAGCTGGGTGATTAAGCCTAAGGAGGTGACTGCTAATCCCAGGAGCAGGCTTTGCTCGTTGGCTGGAGGCCCACCTTCCTGCAGGGAACGCAGGGACACGCTATCCCACACCCTGCTGCGCTGTTTTGTTGGGGAGGGGCTGTGTGCAATGTAATTGCAGCACCTTTGCACTCTTTTCTACCCCAGAATGATGCTTTCTGCTGGCACTAAGCCCCAGGAATACCCACTGCCTTCAACCAGGGCAGCTTGCAGGTAAACCCAAAGCAGTGCAAAAGCACAAACCACTTCTGGCCATGCACTGACCACAGTCCCACCTGCAGAATTAACCTAGTGAAATTTGGTAACAACAAAAACCCTCCTGAGCTGAGGACAGGTGCTCAGCTCCTGCTCCTCAGGGCACACAACAGTGTCACTAAGGTCAGCAGAAAAGAAAAGAGGAGGCTGCTCACTCAAGGAAGTTCCTCATGGCTTCGCCTTCTGGCTTGCAGGAGATGTAGAGCAGCCTTCGGATGGCCCTGCAGCTCCGGATGGCCCGCACGACCCTGTGATCTGCAACAGCACAGGCACCATCTCAGCATGTCCTGGTGACTTTCCAGCTCCCGGGGACACACCACTGCAGCAGGCAGCATCTGGGCACTAGGACCAGCCTGGGACTTCCTGATACTGGCCCAAAACCAGTAGGGGCCATAGAGGTGGTTGTAAGGGCCAGAATGAGTGTCTAGAGTGTGTGTGAGCTGGGGGCTTTGAGCCTGCACAACAGCTCACACCCAGCTTGCTCAAAACTGTCCCTTCAAGATGAAAATAAATGGCATATCCTTACGGATCCCTGCTCGGGATGGGTTCACCACAGCAACAAGGGGTCGGGCATCCTCCCACGACGAGAGCAGTGCTGGTAACACAGCCTCTGCCTTTCCGCTGTGAAACTCACAGTTTGAAATTCCTGCGAACCAAGAGCACTCTCAGACATCCCAACACCAAGTCCCACTCTTTGCTGAGTGGAGGGAGTAGTTAGGAGCAACCCCTCACTTCTGCTTCAGGTTTCTCAGCAGTGGTGAGGTTGAACTTACCATTGAACGCGGCGTTCCACCTGGCGTCCTCTATTGCCTTCTGCACCACCTCAACACCAATGACCTTGGACACATGGCGAGCCAGAGAGAGACCGATCGTGCCTGGAAACCAGCGATACTCAAGCACTCTGCATTTCCATGTAGAAGAACAAGCATTGGAGATAATGTTTGGCATGCAAAGCACCAGCCCCGTGGAGCTGTGGTGCTGCATCCCCGCAGGTGCCTACAGCCGGGTTGGACAGGGCTCTGGGTGGGGGGCACCCAGCCCATGGCCCAGGTGGGACTGGGTGGGCTTTAAGATCCCTTCCAACCCATCTGCTCTCTGACTCATGCTGCTCACCCGTCCCACAGCAGACGTCGAGGAGCACGGTGTCTCCATCAGCCTGGCTCAGCTCCCTGACCGCCCGGTACAGCATTTCTGCTCCGCTCGTGTTCACCTGGAAAAAGGCGTCTGGAGAGATGCGAAACTTCAGGCCCAGCACGTCTTCAAAGATGTGTGGTTCTCCGTGCAGGAGCTGGAAGGGCGACTGCTCGTGGGAACAGCGCGTCATGGTGCTGGAAGAACACATCAAGAAACACCTCGCTGGGAGGTGGTGTTTTGTTGCCATTCCTGGGGTGCATGTTTGCTTTTATGAGCGTTCCAACATGATCAAGGAATTGTCATTCTTCTTAAGGAATCCTCAGCTCGCTCAACTGAGAATCCAATAGGGTCACAATGATGTAGGGTGGGGCTGTAGGGGGTTGAAGCCCTGGGATGTATCCCCACTTTTGCTGTTGATGTGATTTCGTATGGGAATGATAGAATCATTGGATCGTTTAGGTTGGAAAAGGCCCTTAAGATCATCGAGTGCAGCCACCAGCCTGGCAGCACCGAGTCCACCGCTCGGTGGTGTCCCTCAGAGCACTTTAGGTTTTCCCTTTCGTTCCTCAGGCTCAGCACTCCCATGGGGCAGACCCATATCCAAGTATTTCAGCTGCTTCACAATGAGCGTGTGGTGTGACCGCCCTAAAGCCGTGCCCACAAGAACTGCCCAAGCATCAATACCTCTCCTGGAAGTAAAGCGACGTCAGTGCACACATTGCTCCGGGTCCACAGGTGAAGAACTCCTTCAGCAGTGCTTTTTGGGCAGCCAGATCCTCCTGGAAGAGAGGGGGAGGAAGGGCTGAGTGTTGGGGGACGGTTGGGGCTGTGAGTCCAGAGAGCTCCATGAACACCATCGGTCCCAGCCCTGCTCACCTGGCCCAGCTGCTGGGGGTGGAAGGTGATGATAGCCATGGTGTGGCCGTGCTGGGAGGTGCGCACCACGAGCTCTCTCCAGTGCCCACCTTCGTGGAACAGGATGCAGGAGCCCAGCGGAGAGCGGTGGATGAACTGCTCATAGCACTGCGCGGAGCACAGAGCAGTGAGGATACGGCCCTCGTCCTCTTGTGATGCTGTGCCCCATGCAGAGACTGTTCCAGCACTGCCCTCTGTTCTATTTCACCAGAACATTGAGTGAAAGCTCTTTGAGAGGCAAACAGCACATTTGCATCATTCCCCTTTGTGATTCTCATCTACGTTCAATAGAAATTAATTGCTACTTCATTAACTTCACTCCAGGGGACACCTCTGAGGTTCCAACATTAACTCTGATGCCTCAGAAAACATTTTTCCATCAGTCAGAGTCAGAACATCAAAACAGACCCCAAAATGCCTCATGACTACACATCCATATACATACTGCATATACATACATACGTGTGCATGCACATACATCCTACGTACACATACACACACAACCAATACAGTGTTCCCCCAGCAGGAGCGATGGCACTCTGTCTATTCTCCTGGCTACAGACACACGTGCCATTCAATTTACCTGGGCTAATTGTTTGTGCTGTAGGGGTATGTTCTTCATGTGGTCAGCTCTCACACAGACGATATTTCTTGCTGGAAAGAGAGATGGGCATGTGAGGGTTTTGTTTCACTGCAAATCATGCAAGCTGGAGAAAAGCCTTTCCTCTGAATCGTCCCGTTGTGCAAATGAGAAGGAAAGGTGATATTTAAGTGCTGGTATTTAATTTCTGCTGTCAGAGGGAAAACGTGCCCTTGGAATTGCTCTGTTCCAATGAGAAAAGCAGACTTGCTATGAACACAGAGCAGAAAGAACTGCCACCAACGCGAGAACCAGCTCAGTGCTGAGCAGCCTGCAGGAGCCCCAGATGCTCGTGCATCACTCCGCTGGGCAGAGAAGGGCACGAACCTCCTCCCTGTCTCTGCTCAGCTGCTGGAACATGCTGAACTTGCAGGAACAGCATCACTGAGGATGAGATCAATCACAGAGGGGCTGTATTTGAACCAGCACATTTTGCAAACCAGAAGCAAAGGGGGCTTTAGGAGAGCTGCCCCGGCCGTGGTGATATTTCCTTTGGATCCCCACGCGATTCAGGTCCTTTGCAGCACGGAGCAGGTGGAAGCTGCCCGCAGAGCCCAGCACCCAGCAGCTCTCACCCAGCACTGCTCCTGGTCCCACACTGACCTCTGCCTGTCCCCACATACAGCCCCACTGTTTTGGGGTTCCCATCTGGTCCTCGGTTCACAGAGAAAGTGGATTTGTTGCGGTAGCCGTTGATGATGGGCTAAGGGAAGAAAGAAGGAAATCAAAGCCTTGTACAATGGCTGCTCCAAAAGCGATGCCTCCTGTTTTGTGATGGTGGCCCACGACATCAGAGTAGATGCTGGTGGGGTGGCAGTAGAGGTTGAACCATCCCAACAATATTCCGTTTCATTTTGTTGCCGTGTGACAGACGGCAGCAGAGGGACATTCTGACAGAATGCTGTCAGGCTTGGCAGTGCAGAGGAAGCAAAGGGGCATGAATGAATTCCTCCATGCACAAAAAACAGCACCCGCTGCCATCCACCAGTGCTTGCTGAATGTTTGTGGAGCCCAACCAGTGCATGCAGCACAGTGAGGGGAGGCTGCTGTCCTCAGCAGTGGTGACAGTGACAGTGGCCACCACTGCTGGTGCAGATCTGTATGAGTACAGCATGCAGTTCTTGTTCTGCAACCTGCAAAGCAGAACACAGCTAAGGACCTTCTCTGGAACCAACCATGGGGCACTCACCGAGGGGACCATGGGCTGCAGGGGACAGCAGAGCCCACCAGGCTCCTGCACACCTCCTCCCAGCTCCTCCAGACGTGATGTCAGGGTCTGCAGAACCTCCCTCAGGCTCTTGTACTTCACCTGCAGAAAAGTCCTAAGCCAGAAACACTCCCACAGAAGCAGACAGCTGCTGTGCACCACAGAGCAATTGATGGACCACGGTCCCAAGGGTGGGTCTGGGGTGTTGGGGGAATGAAGCCACTGTGCTTTAGAATAACTCAGGAATGAATGCAGCAGCAATATGCAGGGTTTAGGGACTTGGTTCAGAAAGCGTAGTGGGGATGGGTTGGGGAGGAGTTTGGTGATCTTACAGGTCTTTTCTAATCTTAATGATTCGATGTGATTCTATGTGATTGGTACAGGCTGCTGTGCCAGACCCCAGGAGCAGCTGCATTGATGGAAAGGAACAGCTGGAGCACCATTATGGAGAAATTCCAGGTGATCACAACTTACCTGCAGCTGCTCCTGGTAGGGAAGTCTCCAGAGTGGCGTCACTGCATCTGCCAACCTGGAAAGCACAACACAGGGCTTGTGCTTAGAGCTGCTGGGGGTGGAAGGACCCAGGAGCCACAACAAATGCAGCGAGCACAGGACAGGCTCAGCCTGGGTCCCTGGTGTCCAGAATGAGTCCACTAAGAGGACAGCACCAGGAACAGCCCTGTCTCCCTGGAGGTTTCCCATAGAAGAACAAGGCATTCCTCTCATCGCTCTCTGCACCCTCTGCCTGCTCACATTGTTGGCCACCGTTGTGAAAGATGCATGGGATGAAGCCCGAAGTGGTGAAGTGCAGTTTCTGCACAGTATAAAGGGAATCTCACAGACCTGGCCAGCCCTCCAGGGGCAGCTTGGAGATGAGCCCATTGATACTTACAGCCAAACCAAGGAGAGCAGGAATGCAACACACAAAGCTGCCTTGTCAAGAAAATAAGGGAGGATGAGTGAAATGGATATAATCCAAACTGTCATCAGTGTCTACAAGTGCTCAGCTGCATGTGCTGCTGTTCTTCCTCACTGGGGCTCCCATACCACGCACAGCACGCTCCTCCAGCTGCCATACCTCTCTTCCCAGGAGGACGCTGGCAAGCTGCTGCCCTTCCCGTCCTTCTTCCTTCTTCTCTTGTCCCCTCTCTCCCCAGCCTGCTGTCGGCAGCCCCACCTGGGCAGGCTGCTCAGGAACACGGGCTGTGAGGTCAGCAGGTGAAGGCAGCGGCGTGTCAGCATCGCTGTGTGGGGCAGGGCCATGGCAGGCAGCACAGGGGCTGCTCGGAGCCCTCCAGCCCAGTGTGTGCCCCGTGGTGTCAGCAGATGTCACAGCTGTGAGCCCCGACTGCACCTGGAATAGAGCAACAACATGTGTGATGCTTCTCTGGTCCCTTCAGCCCACGGATTTGAGCATCATAGAGAATTCTGGAAACTCCCCACGGATCAGAGTGTGCCCGCTCAGCTTCCCCAGCATTGAAGGTGCTCAGCAGTGACCCACAGTTATCAGTGCACAGCTTCTGAGTGCTCCCACTGAGGTGTGGGCTCACCTGAGCCTCCTGGAGACATCCCAGGCCTGGGATTAACGCTGCACAGACATCGTTCCAGTTACAGGAAGGAGGCAGAGCAGAACGGACACTGCTTTCCATAACCACTGCATAATATTCTACCAACAGTTTACAGCATAATGTTCCAACAGTTTGATCAGTCATGATTGCAAAGGAGAGGGTCTCAAGTATGCTCGAAGAATGAATTCCTTTATTTTTTGCTTCACCATATGATGCATCCATCGCCAATTTAACCATACAGTAAAGAATAATCTCTGATTAAAGCAGATATCAGCTAAAATCCTTTTCCAGACAATAACAGCCCCGGGGTAACCCCACGTCTCCTCTTCCACGCAGAGGGAACGAAACATAGCTTTTCACCTGGGAAAGCTGCAGGCTGCAGCCTGAATCCGATGGGCGCAGGGCAGCAGCAGCCACGCACTCAGAACTGCTGTGTGCTGTAACGGAGCTGTGCTGGGCCCAAAATGGGATCGCACCGGGATCATACCGGGATCGTACCAGGGTCACACTGCAGCGGAACTGCCGCCTCTTCCCGGCTGTCCCCGCGGCAGCACGTCACCTCCTGCCTGCTTGAGATAACCCCAGCGCTGTTTTAAGCTAGAAACGAAAAGGATGCCAGGTTGCATCCCACCGCCTTCATCCTGGGGAAGGGGCAGCGTGTGGGCCCACGGGGTGCCCAGCAGTGAGCACAGCCACGCCGGCCTTGCGGCGTCCTTGTGGGGGGAGGATGGCTGCAGGAAGGCAGGGGGGTTCCTACATGCTGAGCATCGCACGCAGCCATTGGTGTTGCAATGCTGAGGTTTCTGAACCACACACCACCTCTGCTTCAGCTCGTCAGCTCTGATCAGAAAAGGAAAACAGTGTTGTGACCTTTATTTGCAGCTTTCCGCAGGAAGAGCTTCGCTGGCTGTGTTTCCCCCCACCTCTGCTAAAGAGAAAAATCTCTCTCTCCTGATCAACGCGTGGATGGCAGCAGAGAGAAAAGA
This sequence comes from Oreortyx pictus, assembly GCA_036925125.1. Taxonomy (NCBI): domain Eukaryota; kingdom Metazoa; phylum Chordata; class Aves; order Galliformes; family Odontophoridae; genus Oreortyx; species Oreortyx pictus. Next base: position 18,214,162 of record JAUPFR010000012.1, on the reverse strand, counting down.
GAGCAGTGAGCACTGAGTTCTGGCTCAGAAGGTGCTCCTCCGACAGCACTGAAGTTGCTCACACATTGCTTGGAAAGATCAGAGGATTCAGCCTTTAAGGGAACATTTTATTCTTTCATGTATTATACAGCTGTTGGAGTTTTGTGGTCACTACAGCTGTTCAGTATGAATGAACCCCCACCCCTCACTGCCTAGTCCTGCAGCCCAAGAGGGAGCTGCCAGCCCCTGCAAATGTGGTGGTGAAAGGTGCAAAGGAAGCCCTGAGCTCTCTGTCTGAGTGCATGGAGACGTGGGGCTGAGCTGAGGTTACAGAGGCTGCGGTAAGGAGAGAATATAGCTGTTGTTGTCATGGTTTGGGGTTTCAGAGCTGCAGCATTTCCTGGCAGGTCAGTCGTGCAAGCCAGGCAGTGCTCACCTCTCGGCTCCATCACGGAGCAAAATATTCCCCTGCTCCACAAGTGATGCTCTGATGCATCTCCTCATCTTTCTCTTCTTCCTCTCCCCTCACATCCCTTTCTTTCTCTCTCTGTTGAAGAGACAGTATGTCTTCAGTAATGATTCACTGCCCATTTCCCCTCTCCCCTCCCCTCCCCTCCTCTCCTCTCCTGTCCAGGGGGAACAAGCAAGGTCCCAGCTGTCCTTTCCTCCTTGTTTACTCCCATGGAGGCTCTGACCCTGGTGGTGTTACATGAATTTAGTCATGGAATCATTATGGTTGGAAAAGACCTCTAAGATCACCAAACCCAACACTGACCCATCAGCACCATGCCCGCTCAGCCATGTCTCATGGTGTGGTTCTATCCTCCCAGTAAGCCTTGTCCCATAAATACCAGCGGACGGAGCCAATCTGCAATGAGGAAATCCTATTCCCAGGACCTTGACCCTACAGTTCTGTCACAGACCTGCTGGGGGTCAGCCTGCCCTGGTTGCTCATCAGAGCTCCCTTCAGTCTACCCCGGATGGTGCAGAGCACAGCCCTGCGGAAACTGCTGGACAAGAAGAAGAAGATAATGGGGTCGAGGCAGCTGTTGAGGGCCGAGATGCAGAGCACAAGCTCGTTAGCGAGGTGCAGACCTTGCTTCCAGGGCAGGCTGCCAATGGCCCCGACCTGTGCCAGGATGTAAGGGATGCGGACAATGTGGTAGGGGGTGAAGCAGACGATGAAGATGATGAGGACCACAAAGGTCTTGGTGATGGCCCTTGTGGTGGTCTTCTTGTTCAGCTGCTGGGCCTTCATTGAGGAGACCTGGTGCAGTTTGGCAAAGATCTTGCTGTAGAAATAGAGGAAGAGCAGCAGCACGATGAAGAAGGCAGCTACTGCGGCCATGTTGAAGGATGCTGCCATGGTGCTTTTGCTCCTGAAGTGGAAGCACTTACGGTCACAGGGCCCCTTCCCTCTTTTTTCAAAGAAGAAAGGCATCATGAAGGCGGAGTTCACCACCCAAACCATCCCAGAGGCCAATGTGCTGCAGGACACGGTGTGAATCCTGTATTTCTGGAGGGGCCAGATGATCTTCAGGTAGCGGTCCAGGCTGATCAGGCTGAGGAAAGAGATACTGACATACATGTTGAGGTAGAAGAAGGCCCCAACAATATTGCAAAAGACGTGGGGCTCGCTCCTGTCCTGGAAGGCGATGCGGAAGGGCAGGCAGAGGGCCAGCAGGAGGTCAGACAGTGCCAGGTTCCTCATGTACACAGTGATGGAGGTCCGGCGCTGCACGCTGCATGAGAACACCCACAGTGCCAACACATTGCTGAGCAGCCCGACAGAGAAGATCAGCGAGTACATCGCAGGCAGCGTCACCGAGAGGAACCCATCGCGGATCTGGCAGCAGGAGTTGCCCACGTAGTTCTCAGTGACCTCGCTGGCAGGAGGGAGAGTGCTCAGAGGATCCATCTCGAGTGTGCAGACCTGGAATGAATGCACAGGGAGAGCTGCAGGGGGCACTGGGGTGAGCTGGAGGCATGCAGGCATGGGGATATACAGGGAGCACAGCCACCTGCAGTACCTGGTGCCCCAGGTGCAATGGGAAAATAACTTGTAGACCTAGAAGCAAGCAGCTGCTCTGGGTAAGGAACAAGTTCTGCCTGCCCTCCATAGGGTAACATCCACTGAGGATGTGCCCATTAAACACTGGTGGGAAAGCAGAGCCCGCTCCTGCCTGCCCCAGCTTCCCCTAGCTCTGTGTCACGAAGGAGGCTGGGAATGGGTGGGTAGGACCACGGCTGTGTGTGGGCTGAGCTGCTCAGCAGCGATGTCTGGAGCAGGGGTCAGCCCACCCCAATCTCTGATTTCATACAAGTAGCAGGACAGAATTCAGGCCGTGTGCAGCCCAGGGCACTTAGACATTCTCCACCAGCACCTGCCCCACTGGGACCACCTGCAGAGCCCTTTGCGTGCCCGTGAGCTCCTGCGTGCCCCGGAGCCTCCCTCCCCATCCCACTTTCCATGATGCTGAGTGACAGAGAGCTGCAGAAATCTCTGACTTCCCTCCCACCTGCCACAACTTCTCTAATGCCCTTCTCTGCTCCCTCTACACCTGCCCAGCATGCCAGGACAGCAAGGAAGGGCAGCATGCCTGGACAGAAGCTGCAGAGCTCAACGAGCTTGCTGCTTGCAACTCACAGTGATATAAAACCACAGGGGACTGAGTCCCCCATATTCACCACTTGTGGCTCACTGCACAGCAGTGTTGCCACCGAGCACCCGATGGTTTCAGAGCAGTGAGCTCTGCCTAGAAACCCATCACAGTGCTCTGCACATACTGTGCAAGGGACAGCACAGCCCCTGTGTGCACAGAGCAGTGCACAAGGAGAGCACAATAAAGGCAGCCCTGCAGCACACGCTGTGTGTGTCTGTATGGCACAGCAGTGTGGCCACCACCTGTGAGCGCTCCTTTGCCACAGCCCTGCACAGCCCCAGGCTCTCCCTCCCAACTCTGTGCATGATCCCCCACCAGCTGCATCCGTGACCCAAAGCCACCCACCTCACCTGGCACTCCTCAGCTCCTGCGTTGGCTGTGACAGAGGTTCCTGTTCGTGGTGACCCCTATAAGCCCTTGGCTGGTGATGACACCTCCCACCCGTGACAAGTGTCACCTTGCTCCCCTGCCCCTCCCACACGGGCTCGCCTGTTTTTCCCCTCCTGGCCCTTGCGGGGGAGGTTGTACTGGAGTAAGCTCTGCAATGCTCCCAGGTGCACCAGGCACAAATAGGTTGATGGTGTAGGAGATGTGAAAATGCCCCATGAAAGGATCCGCTGCTTGAGGGACCCGCGGGTACCACCCCAAGGCCCACGCCGCCCTTCCTCGGGGCTGCCTCAAGTCCTCCTCCTGCCCTGTGAGGTGCAGAGCAATGGACAGGCACTGAAATGCCTCCAAATGACAGTTTCTCTGTCCTGGCACTTCTGTTTGAGGCCTTTTTGGGATGGCAGGGAAAGCCCACAGGGGTGGGAGGTGAAGGTCCAGGCAGCTCATCCCCAGCCCTCACCCAACGCCGAACCAACAGCAGCCACGTGCCCAGAGCAGGTTGTGTTGCAAGAAGTTTCCACCATCCTGGATTTATTTATGTCCGAGTTTGCCCACGCAGATGCAAATGGCTGTGGTGGGTGGAGGGGAAGGGGGCTTACGAGGGCAGCAGGAAGGAGGGCTTCGTTTTGAACCCCTTGGGGTACTCATCAGGTACCTGGCACCAACATCCCATCCCACCAGAGCACAAACTGCAACGGTACGTGGGCAGGATAGGAAATGCGTCAGGAGGTGCCTCGTTCCGTCCACGGAAATCTCTGAGCCCGGAGAGAAGAAAGCAGAGGCTGCCGAGCCCGATTTCTCCTCCTCGTTTCCGTGCGTTGTGCTGGCTCAGCCCTCGCTGAGTGATAACAAAAGGTAAACCCAACCTGCCAGACAAGCGAGCAGGGAAATAGCTGTGAATAAAGAAAGCCTGGAGACCTCCAAGGGCATTTCTACAGCATCAGCTCGCTGGTGTCAGTCACCCTGCAACGTGCACCTCTGGGTCCTGCCCCACGGAGGCACGGGGCACACCCGCTGCGCTCAGCCGGCGCTGGGAAGGGGCAGAGCAGCGAGCAGCGGACTGATCTCTGCCACCTCATGCGGCAGCTGGAAAGCACCAGGAGAAGCACGGCTGGTGGGGGGGGGGGGGGGGGCGGGACACGTCCCCTGCGTGGTTTTGAGAGCGGGACGAGCGCAGGGGAGGCGGATGATGAGTTCCGTTATCCACGTTTCGGTTTCCGTCGGCAGCTTTGCAGAGCGCTGTGGGCGCGATGAGAATGGCACAGAGCGGGGATTTCTTCTGACGCCGGCGGTGCTGACCGCACTGCGGCACCGGTGCGAAACACCGAGCGGGGAAGCTCCGCGCTGAGCTCTCAACCCCCGCGCCGCCCTTTGCGACCGAACCTCGTTCCCACGGCGGAGCAGCGGCTCGGCGCGCCGAGCAGCGGCTGTGCAGCACGGAGCCTGGGCACGGGGAGGAGCCAGCCCTGCAGCCGGGCCGGGGCGGCACCGGGCGGAGCCGGCACGGCGCTGCCCGCCATGTGGGGGCGGGGCCCGCGCTGGTGTGACCACGCCCACAAAGGGGGAGGGGATTCTAGATGGCCACGCCCCCCTCACGTCTCCACACCGCCGCCTGACCGGGAAGTGGACGCGGATTGGTTATGCGAAATAAGGCGCCGGGAGGGGGGGGGGGGGGAAACGCGACGTGCTGACGTCACTTCCCGGCGACGCGCGATGCTGGCGGCGGGCGGCGCGGGGCCCGGCGGGGCGGGCGGCTCCGGGCCCGGGCCGGGCCCCGGCGGCGGGGACGGGGACTTCCTGTCGCGGTACCGGCTGGTGTCCGCCAAGCTGCGGCGGCGCTTCCTGCGGAAACCGAACGTGGCGGAGGCGGCGGAGCAGTTCGCGGCTCTGGCGCGGGAGCTGCGCGCCCAGGAGAGCCTGCCGTACGCGGCCTGGTGCCAGCTGGCGGTGGCGCGCTGCGCGCAGAGCCTGTTCCACGGCCCCGCCGAGGCGGCCGCGCTGGGCGAAGCGGCGCGGCTCTTCCTGCGCCAGGAGCGGGACCTGCGGCAGCGCCTGGCCCTGCGCGGCGGTTTCGGCGAGCACCTGGCGGCGGCGCAGAGCTGCGGGGCGTTCGCCGCCCGCCTGCACCTGGAGCGGGGGCAGCCGGCGCCGGCGGCCGGGCTGTGCTTGGAGCTGGCGGCGGCGTTGCGCGATACGGGCCGGCCCGCCCGCGCCGCCGCGCACTTCCAGAGGGCCGCCGAGCTGCTGGCGGCCGCCAAGCTGCCCTTGGAGGCGCTGCGCTGCTTGACGGAGCGCGCCTCCTGCCTGCTGCTGGGCCGCGACTACGCCGGAGCTCTCGCGGCGCTCACCCGGGCGCAGGCGCTGGCCGGAGCCGGGATCGGGGGGAGCGGCGGGACCGCGCCCGGTGGAGCCTTCCTGGACGCGCTGGTGCGCTGCGAGGTGTCGCGGGTGCTGCTGCTGCTGCTCCTTCAGCCGCCGCCCGGCAAGCTGCCGCCCGAGCACGCCCGCACGCTGGAGCAGTACTGCTGGGAGGCGCCCGAGAGCGGGGTCGCGGGCGGAGGGCTGCCGGCGGCTGCCAGCTACCTGCCCGCCGAACTCTTCCTGCTGCTCCAGTCCGCCGTGCTGGCCTGCCAGGAGAAGGACGCGGCCGCGCTGCGGGCGTTGCAGGCCGAGCTGTGGCCGCTGCTGAGCGCCGAGCAGAACCACCTGCTGCACCTGGTGCTGCAGGACATGCTCAGCCCCGCGGGGCACGGGCTCTGAAAGCCGCCCGGACTGTCACCGGACTGCCAGCGTCCTACGCCAGCAGGGTCCCTGCCGTCTCGGGACCGTTGCAAGACTTCGCGTACGCGGGAAACCCGGCGGGACGGGCTCGGTTCGCGCGGCCCCGCCGGCGGGGAGTGTAACGCTATGCCTCGGTACGGCTCAGCGTCTGTAATAAAGCTGTGGTGCGAGCACGGCCCGGTTGTGCGGAGATTAGTACTGGGGGCGGGGCCACCGCGGGGGTGGGCGGGGCCAGCGGCGGGGGGTGGGGCCACCGTGATGGGCGTGGTCAAAACGGGGCGGGGTCATCGCGTGGGGGTGCTGTTGGAGGCGGGGCGTGTGGTCACGTGGTGCCGCGGGGCCTGTCGGGACGGGGCGGCCTTTCCGTTCTCGGCGCGGCGGTCGCACCACGCGGCGCGGCCATGGCGGACGCGGACGGTGCGCGGTGCAGCGGCGGGGCGGGGCGCGGAGAGCCGCCGTGGGCCCCGCCGCTCTCCGTAGGGGCGGCGGCAGCGGCGGCGGGGCTGTGGGGCTGTGCCGGCGGACCCCTCGTGGGGCCCGCGGGCCGCTGAACGTGTCTCTCCCGTAGGTTCTTCCGTGAAGAAGCGGCGGAAGAAGGACAAGCGGTCGCTGCCCGACGAGGACGTGGCGGTGAGGGCTGCGCGGGGCTGCGGGGTCCGGCGGAGTGCCGCGATGGGCTCCGCGTGTCCCGCCCGGCGCCGCGCGGCCGCCCCGGGGGTGGGGGTGGGGGAGGGGCGGTGTGAGCGCGGCCGCGTGGCGCGCCCTGAGCCCTCGCTGTGCCCCCCCCCCGCAGGACATCCAGCACACCGAGGAGTTCCTCATCAAGCCCGAGTCCCGCGTGGCACAGCTGGACACGTCCCAGTGGCCGCTGCTGCTGAAGGTAACGCGCTCAGAGGGGAGGCGGCTCTCGGCCTTTACCGCTGTAATGATCCGTGCCGAACCGTCCCGGTGCCCTAAAGCTCGAGTCTCGTTTGGTTCCTGCTCTGCGAGCTGAAAGCAGTGGGGCTCTGCTGGGTTTGTCTGTGCTCTTTTCTTTGTCCCTCGTTTTGCAGTTTCGGTCATTTTCCCTTTGGAGGTTTGTGAACCTGAATACAAACGTCCCCTGTACAGCTGGGAGCTGCTTCGGGACGGAGCTGTGCTGTTCTCGGTCTCTCCTCCATTTGATGGTGCTTACAATCGTTTTTTTTTTTTGCTTTTTTTTTTGGTAGAACTTCGACAAGCTAAACGTGCTGACTACACACTACACGCCCCTCCCTTCTGGTGCTAATCCCTTGAAGAGGGAGATCTCCGACTATGTCCGGTGAGTGTATCAGTCCAGGATGTTTTATTTCTCTTCCAGAGAGAAGCACGTTCTGTTCCAGATTCCCGTTCCTTTTCTCTTGACTCTGTCTTGCTGTTCACCAGTGGTTGTCTGCCTGGGACCCGCTGGCTGCTTTCTGTGAAGGTGGCTTTGTTCTGGGTTTGTGGCTGCTCTGCAGATCAGCGTACACCAGAGCAGTTCTCTGGAGAACCATTCAGCCTTCCTGGGGCTTTGGGTCTGCTTGGAGCATTAAATACTGAGCAGCGATGGCACTCTGCAGCTCTGTGTGTGCTCCGTGGCTCAGCTCCTGTCTGCCTGTTTATTCGGAAACATTTCTATGCTACCGTGACAAATCTCATCCTGTTTTTCACATTACCATTGCTGGCCCCAACACGTAGCTCTCAATCTGTCACCCTGCACTATAGGTCTGGCTTCATTAACCTGGACAAGCCTTCCAATCCGTCCTCCCACGAGGTGGTGGCGTGGATCCGACGCATCCTTCGAGTAGAGAAGACAGGGCACAGTGGCACCCTGGACCCCAAGGTGACGGGGTGCCTCATTGTGTGCATTGAGAGGGCAACACGGCTGGTCAAGTCTCAGCAGAGTGCAGGTGGGTTCGTGGCCTTGGGACCACTCAAAGTGGCTGAGGAGATGTAGAGTTCTTTTGGGGACAAGATTTCCGTTGCTGTCTTTGAAAGGCCTTCCCTTGAGCACAAGGATTGCTTTTCCATCTTCCTTCCAGCTGTTGAGGGCACACCTGTGCTGTCTCTAGTGGTTTTTCTGATTGCTTCTCTGTCTGGGATTTGTGATTTTTTTAGGTCGTTGAAAACAGGTCAGAAAGTCTGGTTTCGTGTGCTAACAACTTAAGGCACAAATCTGCAGGTCTCAAGAAATCAAACTTGGTGTCTTCACCAAGTAAACGTGCAGCTGAGATTGTTTTGGGGGGAGAATAACCTACTGTGTAATGAGTGATGTGCACCCCCTAGGAGAGCTGTTCTTGTGGCAGTGTGTGCCTTGAGGTCATCATTAAATGCAAGTGGCCGCTCCTGACTGCTCTTGTCGTTCTTTCAGGCAAAGAGTATGTGGGAATTGTTCGGCTGCACAATGCAATTGAAAGTGAGGCTCAGCTTGCCAGGGTAAGTCTCAGCACTGCTGGCCACGCTGGCGCTCTGCAAAGAGTTCAGCTTCTGTGGGAGACGAGGGGGTAGGAGCAGAGCTCAGGTGTGATGTGTGTGAGGTGATGATGAAGTTTATCCATTCTCTGAGTGCGGTGGCGCTGCCCTCCTGCAGCACCCCGATTCCTGTTCTAGGGTCTGGGTGCCGTGCAGCCTCCAGAGGCCCCGCAGTCTCCCAGTGTCGTGCTGGGGGCTGCTGTGGTGTGTGGCTGGCTGCCTGCAGGAGCAAAGCAGTGCTGGCAGGGTCAGGGCCCCTCTTTGTGGGGGGGCCCTGTCCCCACTGAGACGAGGGATGACATCTGATCGCATACTGCCACCTGACGTTCCCATCTGTGCTCACTGGCAGCAGGGGGATATTTTGATGGTTCACGTCAGCTTCCTTAAGTACGGGATAACTGCGTGGCAGTGAGGCTGTCACGCAAATTGTGGAAACCCTGAGGTGCTCGTGTGTCAGCTGTGCTAATGGCCTGGCTTAAGGTGTTATTTCTTCTACCTTCAGGCAATAGAAACTCTGACAGGAGCACTGTTCCAGCGGCCGCCCCTCATCGCCGCCGTCAAACGACAGCTGAGAGTCAGAACCATCTACGAGAGCAAGCTTGTGGAGTATGATCCTGAGAGGAGATTAGGTAAAGTACAGCTCTCCTGCCTTCATCTGCTCATACAGCTCAAGCGTGCTGCTTCCCGTTGTTTGCAGACGTAGTGAGATACAGATGGAGCAGGAAATGCTTCATGCGTTGTTTACACTCAGAAGTGAATCTCACCACCTTTTTCTTTTGGTAGTTTTACACCCTTCTCCGAAGAGCCAAATGATGTCAACGAGATGGCATTAGCACTCAGTGCAAAGATGACCTTCATCTATCACCCCGTGCTGATGGCTCTGGGCGGGGCTGGGTGTGGAGCTTCCAGGTGTGGCTCACTTGTAGCTACACATTTAAAATCTCTCCTGTGTTTCAGGTATCTTCTGGGTGAGCTGTGAAGCGGGCACGTACATCCGAACACTGTGTGTCCACCTTGGTTTGCTGCTTGGTGTTGGGGGCCAGATGCAGGAGCTCCGGAGAGTGCGATCAGGCATCCTGGGAGAGATGGTAGGGTGCTCATCTGCCTGTGACCAGCAAACTGGGGGGGATTGCAGGATTCCCTCAGAACGGTCTTTGGTGTTGGAGGAGGGTTTAGTTGCACTGTGACTGGGAGCTGTTGTGAATAGACCTGGAAGTGTGGGACTTGTCTAAGCAGTCTGGAACCAAAGTGTTGAGTTCAGTTCAGGGTCTTGTCCCTGTTCTGGTAATTAAGCTTTGGGACAGAAGTGACTGGGAAGTGCACCCTGGTGACTGAAAGCTTGTTTTCTGCCACCTGTGTTTCTCAGCCTACAAACCATGCATGTGTCTCATTCAGGCATGTGACCTGTTCCCTCAGCTGAGGGATCACTTGTCAGGGTGCAGTGCAGGGAGTGTGCCATAGCAAAGGGAGCTCAGGACGTGCAGTTCTGTGTGATCTTGAACACTTTCCCACTTTTCCATCTGGTAATTTCTGGATCCCGCTCCCCATTCAAACCCCAGGACTCTGCTTGCAAAGCCAGATTATCAGTGGAAGTGCTTCCCTGTCTGTGCTCTTACTAGGGATGCAGTCACTGGCAGTCATTTCTGAACCACAGGTGAAGGGTGGCTGCAGCTGCTTTCACTTAATCAGCTCATCAGTAAATGGATATACATATATATGTATAATGGATTAGTTTAGACTTCTACTCACTCATTAAATTGTCCAAAGTCCCAGGTATTTTAAGACTGATCACACTTGGAAAGCGTTTCGTGTAGACAGAGCTTGCACACTTGATCTGGGTGTGACGTGGGGCAGATGGAAGCCTGAAGCAGCAGAGATGAGACTGACCTCGAGCTGCCAAAGCAGCACACTTGTTCTCACCTTTTCCAGGGAGATTTTATAGATGTTTCTGAATCAGGAATCTATTTTTTTGCTCCCTTCCAGCACACTGTTTGCCATCAGGCTTCAGCAGTGTGTGTTTCGAGCCGGCGGCGGGTCAGGGAGCTCAGAGGGGTTGTGTCTTTGCAGGACAACATGGTGACCATGCACGACGTGCTGGATGCACAGTGGCAGTATGACAACAACAAGGATGACAGCTACCTGCGGCGGGTCATCCTGCCCCTGGAGAAACTGCTCACCTCACACAAGAGGCTCGTCATGAAAGACAGTGCGGTGAGTTCCTGAGGTAGGGCTGCTCGACACACAGCTGGTGTCCTGTCTGGTGCAGCTCATAAGTGAGGGGTCGGGATACTCGTGGGGCACAGCACTGTCCTGTTGTGTGCCGAGTACGACCCCGTATTGGTAGTCATTTAGAAACGTGTTAATAGTAACAGTGATGGCAGTGGGAAGGTAAAATATTAGAGGTACTTCTTGCACTGATTTCATTCTCTGGTAGCTTACAGGCCTTCCTGTTCCCCTCTTCTTTAGGTTAATGCCATTTGCTATGGAGCCAAGATCATGCTGCCTGGTGTCCTGAGGTACGAAGATGGTATCGAGCTTAATCAGGAGATTGTAGTCATCACCACAAAAGGAGAAGCTATCTGCCTAGGTATGAAGCTGTTTATTCCTGCACTCAACCTCAATGCAGAAATAACAGACTACATTCCAGCGGAGGTGCAGCAGACGAGCCCCCACACGTGCGAGGTTTAAGTAGTGATCCCTTAAAAGCTATTCCTTAGCAAGCTGTGAAGTGTTCCTCAGCGTTCGAGCTGCACAGAGCTCAGGTGTGCTGCGTGTGAGGTGATGATGAAGTTTATCCATTCTCTGAGTGCGGTGGCGCTGCCCTCCTGCAGCACCCCGATTCCTGTTCTAGGGTCTGGGTGCCGTGCAGCCTCCAGAGGCCCCGCAGTCTCCCAGTGTCGTGCTGGGGGCTGCTGTGGTGTGTGGCTGGCTGCCTGCAGGAGCAAAGCAGTGCTGGCAGGGTCAGGGCCCCTCTTTGTGGGGGGGCCCTGTCCCCACTGAGACGAGGGATGACATCTGATCGCATGCTGCCACCTGACGTTCCCAGCTGTGCTCACTGGCAGCAGGGGGAACATTTTTAACCTCCGGTGTGGTCTCATCGGCTCGCTGCCTTTGAGCAGGGTGTCTTTGTGAAGCTTTAGTCCAGAGCTTCTCTTCAGTGAGGTTTTGAGGGGGATGTGGCATTGCTGGTGGCTTGTTTCTCCTTTGTGCTGCCAGAGGAGTAGCAGCCTGAACCCAGCAAGTTCTTGCATTCGTGCTCTCGCAGTTTTGCAGTTTTGAAGTGTTTGTCAGCTCCCTGCTTGCTTCTGCAGCCATTGCCTTGATGACCACTGCAGTCATTTCTACCTGTGACCACGGCGTGGTAGCGAAGATCAAGAGAGTAATCATGGAGAGAGACACATATCCCCGCAAATGGGGCCTCGGTCCCAAGGTGAGCAGCTGGGGGCTCAGCGGTGCCAGGGTGTTGGTGGGAGCTCAGCTGTGGAGCTGCAAGCACCTCAGGTCTGTGTTTGAACCCTCCTGTGGTAAAGAGCCAAATGATGTCAACTGGTTGGCATTAGCACTCTGTGCAAAGATGACCTTCATCTATCACCCCATGCTGATGGCTCTGGAGGGTTGAGGAGCTGTGCAGTTGGAATGCTTCAGCTGATATGTTGTGGATCGTTAAGCTGGAGGAAAAACTGGCCAGGGTTCTGAGTTCAGTGATACGCAGTCATCTGCTGTTGTTACATCTCTCACAGATCAGCCTTTAGTTACTGATGGGACACCTCCTGCCTGTTCCTTGTCTGAGACTTGCAGGCTGCTGTGCAGTGGGTGTCTCCTGTGACCTGTCAGAGGGTTCTCAGAGTATGGTGAAGTCAGTGACACTGCAGTTGTTGCCTTGGCTTGTTCCTGGGTTATTCCTTAGGGTGGGTGGCTGAAGCCCAAGGGATGGTGCTGCACTCTGACCTTCTGCCCTTTGCTCTCAGGCCAGTCAAAAGAAGATGATGATCCAGAAAGGGCTGCTGGACAAACATGGAAAGCCCAACGAGTGCACACCGGACTCCTGGAAGAAGGAGTATGTGGATTACAGGTGGGTACAGGGTGTGCTGCTTCAGAGTGGTGGGCGCAGTGATGGGCTGCATGCTGTGAGCACTGTTCTGGGCACTGCCTTTTGTGCTTAGAATTTCATGCCTGTCCCAGGGTAGATTTGCTATCTGGACCCTTGGTGTTTAGCTGTGTTCCTCAAAGTCACAGGGAGTGTGCTGGTGGTGTGCCAGGCTGGAGTGAAAGGCCCTGAGCAGACGGTTATCCCTCTGTAGCCTGTGTCTGTGGCTCTAGAGGGAGTCAGTCTGCTAAATGAAAGAGGGGAAGCCTTGCTGTTGTCCTGTCCAGCTGGCACTGGTGCAGGCTGCAGGTCATCCCCACACTGAGCTCCTCTACCCTGTGCCTGGGATGGGTTAGGGAGCCGTTGTGAGGGAGAAGGGGTTTTGTACCCGTGGAAGGCAGCAGCAGTCCCACTCAGCCCAGAGTTTCTTCTCTTTCAGGGAGACGTCCAAGAAAGAGGCAGTGAAAGTTCCTCAGGCTGTGACAGAGGTGGAGAGGGCTCCGAAAGTGAGTACTACTGCTCTCTGGTCTAAAGTTGTTTGAGCTCTGAAAGCTGCCTTGAATCTTGTGCTTACTTCAGTGGTTGAATCTGTCTCTGTGAGGACAAAGTGCTCCTTCTGCTCTGTCCTTTTGGTCCCTGTCTGTGTATGAATGCTGTAGCACAGTAAGAGGGAATGAATTCTGTAAAAGCTGCAGTGTCCAAGGAGATACACTGGATGGAGCTACAGTGCTAGGTCACTGTGCAAGAGAATGTTTCTGGAGATTAGAGTTGAAAGTTTTATCTGAGGAGTCCATGCAAACGTTGTATCTAGAGTTCCTTGAGTTAGGACTTCTTGCACTGATGTAAAAGATCTAAGTCAAGGCTTGCCATGTGTGCATGGAAGGTGCAGCAGTGTTCAGAATGGGAGGATTTGGAGTACAGGGAACACTAAGAAGTTGGGGTGTCATTCTGCCAGAAAGGAATCCCTGTCCTGCATGCTGGAAGGGACCTCTGGCAGTCTGTAGTTCTCACTCCTGCTCAGACATTGCTTGCTGAAAAGTTTGAATTGGGGAAAAAACACCTGCTGTGATGGGCTTGCAGACAGCTTTTCCATCTCTTGAGCTCTCCTGGAAGGTGGTCTGACAATGTGCTTTCCTAACAGAGGAAGCGAGAGTCAGAGAGTGAAAATGATGCTGTGAGCCCTCCATCCCCGGCCACTCCTCCACCAGAGGAGCTGAGCAAAAAGGAGAAGAAGAAGAAGAAGAAAGAAAAGAAAGCCAAAGAAGCAGCTGAGAGTGGGGCAGAGCAAATAGAAGTGGTATGTAACAGCATGCTGCCGTGCTGTGGTTCGAGCTTTGGGAAGAGTTGCTGTCTGTCCCTTGTGTGTCCAGGATAAGTGTGTGTGAAAGAAAGGGAGGTGAAAGAGATTTTTGTGAGTGCTGTGATAGCTTTCATGTGGGGCTGGATTGTCCTGAAACGAGCAGTGAGTGACACCTTTTTGATTAATTCCTGAACTCTCAATCCTCTTTGCAGACCACTGAGACCAGCACCAAGAAGAAGAAAAAAAAGAAACAGAAGGAGGTGGAAGAGAGCTCTGAGTAAGCAACTGGATCTGTCCAAAGCAGGCAACCTCAGTGAGGGAGGGAGAAGTGTGAGGCCTTGAGAAAAAGAGGACTGCCCGTGCAGCTGAGGGGCTAGCAAGTTCCAAGTTCCTTTTCTGCTGTGGCATATGAGTGAGAAGTTGTTTGCCCAGGACGTGCCCTGCTCCAGTACCCCTCCTCATCCTGTTTTAAGGGTAACCAGAGGAGAGTGGTGCCTGACTGCCCCTGCACTGAATTGCTCTATAAAGATGGACTCCTTGATGCCAATTGAAGTGGTATCTCCAGAGAAGATGCAGCTCCTTGCTCTTTGGGGTTTCTGTTTTCCCCATGAGAGGGAGGAATAACGCTTCCCCCTCTCTTCTCCTGCCTCTTCCTTCTCTTCCAAGGTTGAAACTGTTACCTGACAGTTATGGAATGTCTGTGTCTGGAGGACTGGCCCATCTGAAGGGCTTTGGCACCTCTGAAGACAGCTGAATCGGTTATCTGAGGGGCTCTGGTTGGTTTTAACTTGGCCATGTACTTGGCCTGACCCTCACCTAGTTGAGAGCAAATGTTCATTTTTTGGTACCTCTTCAACTTTTATCATAAAAGGATTAGAACATGAAATTCCTGCTTTTTGCTTTTTAGTGTGGGGACGTGCTTGTTAGCTGTGAGCTGATCCCAGACCCAGTGTCCCAAATGTTGGAATGGGGCCGCAGCCCTCTCAGCTGCCTCTGCTGGTTTTTGGTATCTAATGTGCTCTGGAGGTGATGGGTGGGGGTGCAGCTGCAGGAGGGGCAGAGGCCGTAGGTGGGCGTGTTTCTGCAGGGCTTGTGAGCACAGGCTTGGCAGCTGTGCAAGGGGCACTGAGCTTGAATGATTTCAGGACTGTTTCTCCATATTTCTTTGGGATGGCTCAACAAGAGCGGGTTTCTTCCATCGCAGGGATAGTGCTGAGCCAGGATTTCAGCTGCTTTCAGTAGGGAAGGATCCTGGCTGCTTTGTTCTGAGCTCTGTCCCTGCAGGGATCCTGTCTTAGCTTCCTGAATTGCTCTTGTCATAACGATCTGACTTCTCCCTTCAATGCTAGAGATGCAGTCAGCGCGGACAGCAACTGGTGGCTGTCAGAACCTGGGCTGAAAACAAATGAATTTTTATTCACTTTTTTTACATTAAAAAAGAAAAAATAATAATAAAAGCCCTATTTTTGAATGGGTGACTTTCTTGTTTACCTGGCTCCTCGAGGAGGGAACTGTTCTCAGACCACCAGGTCTGTTCAGGGGGAGGGCAGGCAGTAAACATGCACAGGCTGTGGGTGCAGAGGGCGTTTGTGTCCATGCAGACGCTCACTAGGGGTGTTTGGGTGTAAAACACAGTGGGATGTGCCTGGAAGCTAACTGCTTTTCTGCTTCACTTGTCCTGGAGAGCTCTGGCAGCACCTGGAGAGCTTTTTGGTCCTGACTGCCTTACCTTGCATGCTGGCAGCTCAGGGATGTGGGAGCAGACGTCCACCCGTGCTCAGCCTGATGCAAAACACCACTCATGGCAATGTTTCAGCACGTGTTTATTGCTGCTCATGTTTCCCTGCAGTGGGTCAGAACAAAGGTCCCTATTGCACGTCAACAGATTTTATTTTTTGGCATCTTTAAAAAACAAACAAACAAACAACAAAACAGAATTGCACGAGACTTGTTAACCCCCTTCCCCTGCCTGACTGCTGAACACACGTGACATCCTTGCACCTACACGATGGTTATGGTTTGCCCAGGAGCCCAGTCCTGGACAGGGTCATGGTGGGTTTTGTGTGTCACTACACTCCAGCTTAAGGTGGCTTTGTGTGGGTGGCTTTTACGTTAGCATACAGTGTGTGAGACAGCCTAGACTCTAGGAAACATGCCTGGATGATCACTGAAGAGACACAGTTTGTACTGCATGCAACAGATGCTTGTGGCTGGGTCTGCTCTACCTATCAGACTGTCCCTCGGAGGTTTGGTCCACAGGACTTGCTCAGCTGCTGCAGAGTTTTTCTGGCCAGCTGGTAACAATCCAAGCTGCACGGTGAGAATTTAAATGCAGGGAGTTCTTAAAACTACAAGTTGCACAGGGTGAATCAGAAAACCTGAACCTCAGAAGGCAGGCGTGAGCCATGCCTTGGGATGGCATGCTCCTGTCAAACCCACACCTGCCTTTTTCTGCTCCTCCCCGTTTGGAAGGGGAAGCCCTTGGTCTCAGGAGCTCTGGTGTGGTCTGAGAAGCCTCACAGATATCTGCCAGGTATCTGAGACCTCTGCCTGGACGGTGGCCACTGCACTGCTATACCTACAGGACTGATGCAGAGAACAAGACGGGTTGGGTGCTGCTGCAGGAAGATTGTGCTTTGCCTCAGCAGGTGAGGTGGGGGCTGTGCTCTGACCTGTCAGGATGCCCTGGGCTCTGCTGCCACCTCTCACTTAGCACCATATGTCACTGGGCGGCCTCTGTCCTGTGTTCCCTGGCAGGGGTGATCTGGAGACCCTGGGAGTGTTGGCCAATTGAGACTGTGTCCACGGAGCAGCAGAGGAAGGGAGCTGTGCTGGGCTGGGTGGAGATCAGGGGAAGCTGAGGTTTCTCTGCTCCCTGCAGTTGCAGGATGTGTTGATGGGAAGCGATGGGGGCTGGATGCCCTCAGTAAACCCAGGAGACGGGCACCCACTGCGGGGAGCTGCAGGCCTGCTCAAAGGCTTCCTCCAGCAGCTTGAGGCTTTCCTCCACTCCATTGTTGACTATTGAGAGGTCAAAGTAGTGTGCATATCTGCTCCGGATGCTCTCTGAATCCTTGCGGAGCTGCTGCAAAGCTTCTGTCTGCAGGAAAGGAGAGAAAGTGTTCAGAAGGCTGAGGAGGAGCACGATTTCACAGCCCATCCTAACAAGCATGCTCTGTTCCCATCCCTAGAACAGTTTCAGCTGCTGCCAGGTGTCAGAATACAGAAATCCCCCATCTCATCTGACAGACCAGGAGAGCTGTCACGCAGTGACAAAGGAGTTAAAGTGGATTTTTGCTGGACTTTGATGCAATGCTGGGAGCATCAGGTTACCTGCTAGCAGGAGCAGGGCTGTTTGGCTTTGAATCCTTCTAAATGCCTCGTGGTGGCTCCCTGGGATCCACCTTGCAGCAGGCTGCTCATTGCTGCTGCACGGCCTGAGGCTGAAGGCAGGGTCCCTGCAGGGTGATCCCTCCCCACTGCTTTGCAACCAGCAAAGCCCCTGAAATAGGGAGTGCTCAGCGTGGCACAGCAAAGCTGCCTACTCCTTATCTCCTGGACACCTCCGCAGTTAGCAGGGTCACCCTGGAGCACTCTGCAGGCAGTCCAGGCCCAATTCCAGGCAGTCTCCCTCATAGAGCTTAAACTGCTTGCAGCTCCTGCACCCAGGAGGGGTAAGAGGGGGAACTGAGCTCACTGCAGAGCCGTTGGGTGTTGCTCAGCAGCTGTCAGCAGAGCAGAGGAAGGAGAGCACTAAGCAATTTGCCTGGGTCATGTGAACTCTGCTAAGTCACATTTTGGTACTGCTGTGTCCCTTCCAGCGAGCAGTTACCTGAGCTGCGGCAGCTCGCTATATATAGCATGTGCAGCAGCAGGGCTGGCCCTGCCCACTGCGGCAGGAGTTAATGTTCTGGGGCTGGAGGCAGCAGTGGTTGATGGGGCATGGAGTGGGGGAGCAGGCTGCCACGCTGCCCTTTGTGCTTGGAGCCCCCCTACCTGCTGCTTTGCTACACTCCACGCATTGATGTGCCTCCAACTACCCGCATGATGCTACATAAACATCCCCCCCGCCAGCTGCTGACTGTACTGTAAGCTTTATGAAGCCCCCAGCTCATGATTTAGGCCACCCCAGAATGAAGAGGAAGCCTTGGCTGGCTGTGCATCCAGGAGCAGCACAGCTCTGGGGGTTTGCCTTCTCTCCCTTCCTCTCCTGGTGGAGGTGGCATAGCAGGCAGGAAGAACTGCTCTGTCTCTGGGAAACAGAAGTACACGAGCTAACTGCAGCATTAGTGCTGCTTCATCCTAATTTTGGAGGGATGAGCATCTTAATGAGCTAAAGAATAGAACATGCTGCTGTTTGCGTGTCATATTTGCATAGCTGATGGCAGGGTGTGTGTTCCTGCTCTGCAGCACTGCTGCAGCTAGAGACTATGTGTTCAGGGCTGATTGTGCTCCTCCAGGGATGGTGCCTGATGGATATTTCCCTCTGGGAGAGGCAGAGCCTAAGGCGAGTCCTGTTTCTTGAGTCTGGGTTGATGAAGTTTTCTTTTCTCTCCTGGACCACAGAAACCAATCTGAACAGGAAGAAGCTGATCCTCAACCCAGAGCAAGGAAGAGAGCCCTGGGCTGCTACAAGGCTTTGTTCCCACTGGGCTCCTCACCACCCCCTGCCCAATGCCAACCCACCTCCTCTGCCTTGTCTGTTGGGGCAATGAAGACTATGAACGGGGAGAGTTCTGCTGTGCGGACAATCTTCAGGGTCTGGCGGAGAGAGCAGAGTGTAGTTATCAGAACGTGGCTACATGGCAGGCAGCTGCCCTTGCTTCCCCCAGCCAAAATTCACTGGTGCCTGCAGTGCAGCCAAAGGGGCTGTGGACCCCTGAGCCTGGGAATAATAAGGCAATATGAGGGCAATAGTACAGCACAGGGAAGGGCAGGTGTGCAGGGATGGTCACAGCCTGCACGAGGGTTGTCCAATCTGCAGCAGTCCCCATTCTGTCCCCACTCCCCCTGCTTCCTACCTGGGGTTCAATGTCTAAAATAGCAACTTTGTCCTGCTGGTGGATCTTGTGCACCGTTTCAAACTTGGTGCCGAACATGTTTCCCTGGTAACTTCCAAACTCCAGGAACTCATTGGCTGAGATGTCCCGGGTCATCTCCTCAGTGGAGACAAAGTAGTAGTCCTTCCCATCCACCTCATTCTTCTTCTGGGGGCGCGTGGTGTCTGCAGAGGGAGGAAAATGCCCAATGCCCTCAGCCAGGTGCTGGCCTCCAGGAGACTGGGTAGGAAACCTGGGGGTTCTATGGACCCTTTCTGAGCACAGGGCTAGGGCAAAGAGGAGTTCTGAAGACCTGTGTACCTCAAAAGGAGGCTGTACCAATCCCATTGGAACTCCATCCTAAATGGGACAAGTAGGCAACGTGGGCAGCTTGAGGAGAGCTGCAAGGTGTCACACTGGGATGGGGTGTCTGCAACGTGGGGAGTAGAGGCCCTGGAGCCACTTCTGGATAAGTTCAGCCCACAAGGCAGGGAGAACCTACAGGGCCTTGTGTGGTGCCCTGTGACATCAAGGCTTGGTTGTGCTGGAGGAACACCTCCCCCACATCCCATCCCAGCTGGTGGCTTGAGAAGGAGGTGAGGAAGTGTGCTGGGGTAGTGCTGGATTCCCTCACCTGGTTGTGGTTACTTACATGGTGGGGGGTACATGAACTTCTCGGGGTTGTTGCTGAGCAGAGCATTCTTGATGTGGCTGCGACCCACTCCACTGGCCCCTACAGGGAAGGAGGAGTAGTCATGAGCTGGGCTGAGGAGTGTCTGAGCGAAGATGCAACTCTCTGTGGTGTTTTCCAGCCCTGGAGGAGGGTCTGCCTGCCCTAGGTGCTCTCACCAGTGCCTGCAAGCTGGGCTGCTTAGACCAGGAGTTCCACCAGCAGCTGCACCCTCACGTGGAAGTGATGACTTTGGTGCAGCTGCACAGACCATGAGGACGTTTAAGAGCCAGAAACTCTCCTGAATTGACTCCTCAGCACTGGAGAGCAGTGCCAGACCACATGCACAATGCCATGTGGTGGGTGTCACCCTGCCCAGCAATCACTGCAGGTAGAAGAAATGCTCCCCAGTGCTTACCAGCTTTGAAGGGCAGCACTGTCCCAGCCGTGGCTCCCCACAGCCCCCACCATGTGCAGGAGGACAGGGGCAGGACCTACCTATGAGCACCAGTGTCTTCCTCTTGAAGGCAGGCAGCCTCACCACCTCCTCATATGAAACTACATCCAGCTGGTCAAAAACTGCAGTGGAGGAGAAATAAGACAGTAATTAGAGCTGTCTCAGCTACAAGATAGGACTGCGCATGCTGGAGCAAAGCCAGATCCTTTGGCAAAATCTAGGGAGCAATCAAGATGGGGCTGTGAGCCTCCCACTGCTTGGCTGGCCTGGGAAAGAGCACCAACCCCAGCAGCAACCAGTGCATGGCATATGTGTGGTGCTGGGAGTCTGGACCAGCAGCCTCTAAACTTACATGTTTTCTCACTCTATTTCTGCTCAGGACAGTAGGAGCTGGGTGGGGAGGCAGTGGGAAGCTGCAGAGAGCTTGTTGCTGGGGGAGCTTTATTTATCTCACTGATTTACTGCCTTGTTTGCCATCGGTCAGAGCTGCAGGTCAGGCCAGGAGCCAGCATGTCCTCAGGCCACCGCCTTTGCTGGCCTGGGGCAGGCTGAGCACTCCTTAGCACAGGGTTTAAACAAGCAGCTGACAGGCACGTGCCCTGACAGGGACACTGCTGGCTGTGACCTGGCTGTGACACTGCTGGCTCTGCAGGACCAGTGCCTGCCCTGTGTTTGGCAGCCTGCAGGGTTTGGGGGCCCAGCACCCCGCTCACACTTACTTGAGCTGTGCTTGGCCAGGTATTTATCTTTGTACTTCTTTTTCTTCCCGAAGGGGCTGCAGCTCTGGGCTTCACTCTGACTGGATTGGGTGACGCTTGCCACACGCCTGCCAAGAGAACAACACTGTGTTTGGGGGCCCTGGGGAGCAGTGGGATCATCCCTCAGATATGGAGTGGGGTGACTACCGGGGCAAGTAAAGACACATCCTGGGGCAGATGAGGGGACATGTGCCTCCTTTTCCCAGCAGTGGCACTGGTACCACCCAGCATGGTCACTGGGCTCCAAATCCAACGCTTTCAGACAAACCCAGTGACCAAATCTTTATGTGGGGCTGTGATGGGTCACGGCAGCCATGCTGAGACAGCTCAGATCTTGTCACATCACACTCAACACTTGCCATGCATGACACAGGACCTCCATGCACCAAAGCCATGAGATGGGGACATGGCAGCTAGCCCTGCAACCACGATTGGGATTCCTGTTTAGGGACTTACCACTCCTGCAGTTCAGGGGAAGGGATAAGTCCTGCTGACTCGGTGCTGGAGCCTTCCACACGGCCCTGCCACCAGTTGCTGTCATCCTTGTTGATGATCTGAATCACATCACCAGTCTGGAACTTCAGCCCCGCTTCTTTGCAGGGGATCAGGTTGTCTTTTTTGGGGTCATAGTCAAACTGCGCCCTCATGAACATCTGAAAGAAAGAAAGGGCAGGAGTCAGTATGGCCACATCCAGCTCCTGGCCCCACACTGCATCTCCCAGCTCCAGCCAAGCACTGGGAGCTGGTGAAAGAACTTCTGCCTCTGTGCAGGACTGCATGCCCTGCAGCTGGTGCTCAGTCTCTGGCTGCGTGGCCCCTTGGCAGCCTTGGGCTCCTCAGTGAGCAGCCAGGTGCAAGCAGGGCAGCCCTGCATGGCACGGGGCCCTCAGCTAGCCCAGAACACACTGTCATGTCTATCCCTGCCGGGGAGTGTGTTGACTCTTCAGTATCACCTCTCCTTGAGAGGAAGGTACAGCACACATCTACACTCAGGTCCTCCCTGGCTGGGACAGACCATGCTGTCCTTGGCCCACATCAAAACAGTTTCCCCACAGTCTGTCCTTCCAGCAATGCTGGGATCTGACGTGCACACACGGGACCAACAAAACATGAACGTGGTTCTCTTTTGCTGCCAGAAAAGCAGAGCACATGGATCACGCTGTGCCATGAGACCTCTCAAGGAACACAACAAAAATGGAATGTCCTTCCAGGATCCGTCCAGACACCTGCTAAAGACTGATGCTCATTCTGAAAGCACTCTCCAGTGCCAGGAAGACGGTCATCAACACAAACACATAAGGAACACACAGCAAGCACTGCACAGGCACCTGCCTGGAGCCCTCTCCTGCAGCCCTGGTGCCCCAGACTAGGCACAACCAGGTCACTCCTCATTTGGAAAGACCCCACCAACAAGAGTTATCTTCAGACATCACCCTAGGACCACAGAGAGCCAGCTCCCAGTGCAGGCTATTTGACAAACACCTGCCAGCCTCATTTCTGGGGCTGGAAGTTTAAATACCAAGCAGGATCTAGCATGAGGAATGCTAGTATTTATATCAAAAGCCTGCAGTCGGAGGTGACCTTAAGAGACCTGAGTACTCGGTGCTTCTTATTAGGATCCTTCAAAACAGAATTGCCCCAAGAGGTCTGTGGCTGGCCTCAAAGTGGCCAGCTGCCAAGCTGTTGGGCCAGCTTGGGTGCTGCTTTTGCCCAGGGCATCATGGAGCTGGGATCTGCTCCATCCTACCCATCACACTGTGAAATTAAGATGAGCACAGGGAGAGAGGAGAAGAAACAAAACCAGGAGTTAATCTACTCCTGGCAGGGGACTGCAACAAGCAGAGACCCAGGCAGCATGTGACCTGTGGCTCCTGGGCGCCTGGATGCAATGAAAAGGAATACAGTAGTTGCTGCTGGACAAGAGTTTGTCCCTTTGTCTTTCTCTGAACCTGGAGCCAGCCTCAGGTGAGCCAGCAGCCACATCCTTATTCTCAGAGGTAACTTTTTCCCAGGTGCTGAGCTGGCCTGGCTGACAGGGAGGGCAGATAGGGCCAGCACTTAATACACAAACACATGCAAGGTTGGCTGAGCAACAAGGACAGCAAGGACTAAGAGAAGCAGTTTTCACTTGCTACCACAACCAGAGACTTCAGCTCCTCTGGGTAAGGGACTGCAGGTGAAAGGAGGGAGGAGGGCACAGGCTCTCTGAGCACATCCCTCCACCATTGTTGTGCTGGGTGCCCTGCTCTCAGCTCCTCTTCCACTCCTGCCTGTCCTCAATGGAAGGGCTGTGCTGGGCTCTGCTTCTGCTCCTGGAGCAGGTCTGTATACCTGACATCCCGGGCATCCCAGCCCTCCCTGCTATCCTGAGCACTTTGGTCGAAGCAGAGCTCCAAAGGCAAAGCCAGCCAAGTGCACCCCCCAGAGCTTGCCACCCCCTGCCCCAGCGTGTCACCCCTTCCCAGGCAGTGGCAGCAGGAGCTCCCCTCTTCTCCCCCACCACTTCCTTCCTCCCACTTGCAAGCTGCTTACCAACTTGCTGGCAGCAACCAGAGCAGCATCACTCACCCTGCAGCTCTCAGGCACTAAGCATCACTGATGCTGTGGGCACGTGCCCTGTGCAGCACCTAGAGGCTCTGACATCACCCCGTAGCAGAGAAGAGGCTGCAAGGCTCAGTCACAGCAGTGCTCACAGGGGACAGAATGCTCTCGTGCACACACACCACTGCTTTTGCATTACCAAAGACTGCACACACATCTGGTTAACACATCTGCTCATGTGCACAGGCCAGGTCCCTTTCTACTCCAACAGCTCAGGAAAGGGAACAGGACAGCCACACCAGCACCAGTCCTTGTGATTTGCTCTGGTCCCACCTGGCCCCACAGCTATGGGACTGGAAGCTGCACTTACCTGGAGAGCAGGGAGGCGGCTTTGCTGGTTGGGAATGACTTTTATTGAGACCATCCCCTGGGTTTCTTTCTGGTGAACAAAGGAAGGGGAGAAAGAAGAGTTTGAGGAGGTAGTCCTGGATGCAGCCCAACAGCATCAACCTGCGCAGGGAGCTACGCTCTGCCAAACATCACCAAAATGAACCACCTCCAGCCCAGCAGACCCAGCAAGGAGCTTGGCAGGACAGGCCCATTCGGCCAGCATGACGGAAATGCTTCCCTTCACCTTTTTCTCTATGCTGGACCCTTGCTCTTGCTTCATAAATCCTACATACTCTATGAGGATGAGCACATCTGGAGATTCAGAGGGGTCTCCAGGGTCAACTGTCCTTCTTGAGAGGCAAAGACAAGATGCTGTATACAGGGGTTGAGCACTTGGCTGTCGTACAGCAGCCCAGGATGGCAGCCCTGGCTCCTGCCATATCACTGCCACAAGCAGTAACGAGTTTGGATCTGGTGTACAGGTGGGAGTTAATGTTCAGCCAACATGCCATCTGCAGGCAAAGGGGTCATTCCTTGGAAGCAGCCCTGCCAAACACAAATACCTACCAGCATCTTCTGCAGCTGGTCAACCGAGTGGTTGCTCACACTCTGCCCATTGATTTCTATGATCTCATCACCCACGTGAAGGGAGCCTGCCAGCAATGGGAGAAACACGAAAATGTAGGACCAGACAAAAGCCAGCCACTCCTGACACCCAGAGCAAACCACAACCCAGACAGCACGGTGTTAACCTGAGCACCACTCGTGGAGCCGCACACGTCGCCTACCACTGAGGCACAAGGGGAATGAATCCTGTGCCCACCACCCAGCACATACACTTTGTCCCCTCTGAAGGTCATGAGGTTACCTAGACTGCTCAAACCACCTGTTCCAGAGTTATTCAAACCCAACCCCAAGGTTCACCTGAAGCCAAATGAGTCTCCTTTCAAGGCCCTTGAACACAAGCCATTCTTGACTTGGTGTGTTTTCAGTTTATATATCCAGCCAGACTACAGCCTCAGATATACTGCTATAAATCAGGCTCCAGCAGTGCTACTGGAACAGCTCCTGGGTTATTTTGGCAGGGGTAAGCTCAGACTTCCCATTTGGACCCAAAGCCGGAAAAGGGGCCTCTTCTAAGCACAGAACATCTCATTTCCATGCCACCTTGGCAAGAACCAAAATCACTCAATGGCACCTATTGATTTCTTTTGGCCCTTTGGTTTGGTTTGCAGAGCCAATCCACAGCGAGCCCATCCCATCTGTGCACTTTAGGAAAGGGAAGAGTTTCCCTCACAGTCTCTGGGGCACGATCCTTCTCCAGTTACAGTCATCCCATCATGGGATGGAGACAGATGGGTCTCGGGTTCCTTTTTGGGAGAGCCCTGCCCCCAACCCTTCATTTCTCTCCTAAAGCCTCCAGTGCATTAACATGCCAGCCATGCAGAGAGATGAGTCCTGAGTTCCTGACACATTCCTGGTGGAGGAAAGGACACAGATGTCCATGTCACAGGGAAAAGCCGGCTTGTTACCTTGTCTGTGTATCATGCCCCCGTGGAAGATCCTGGCTACCATGCAGCTCTGCTTGTCATTGAGCTTCAGCGTGATTCCCTGGAAGACAGGAAAATCCATGACTGCTCCTCTTGGCTCACAGCATCACCCGCTGACGGGGCTCACTCCAGGTCCCAGGCAGCATCCAGCACCCTCTTCCCATGGCCAATTCTCCAGCGATCTCCTGCCTCCCCCAGGGCCAACCCATAGGTGCAGCTCCACCTGCCCTCCTCCCCCCTCGGTGCCACCAGCCTTGAGGATCTTGCCAGCTCTCACCATGGGCTCCTCTGTCACTTTCTCAAACTGGACCAGGCGGATCTTGCGCACCTCGCGGCCGTTGCTGTGGGAAGGGCTGCCCAGGGTGGCGGAGCCATTGGTGTAAATGTCCTCAGTCATAGCGTTCGGGGCCTGAGTGATGGCCTGTCGGGGCAAAACAGAGACCGGAGTTTAGGGGCTCCACCTGAACGGGGCTGAGCCACTCGGCAGTGTTAATGTTCCGGGCACAGCAGGGAGAGTAGAGAACCATATGATGGAGGAGAGGACAGCGAGAGCAAGGACAGACAAAAAGCACAAAAGCTTCACCTTTGAAGATGCGTATGTGGGCTTGATCAGTAGGTTTCCAGCTTGTGAAACACAGGAGGCAAGAAAACTCTGGGAAAGCTACAGGAATCAGAAGGCAGGAGTCCAGAGATGGTCATCTTCTACAGCAGCAGGTCCCAAACACTGCTGTGTGTCGCAGCCCAAGACCAGCTCATTGCAGAGCACACAGCCCAGGACAGTTTCAGAGCCAACAGAGCAGTGTGGGACTCAACTCCAAGGAACAGGGACAGCACAGGGGACAGGCTCCACTCTCACTCAGTTTGCAAACTCAGCTTATTCTTCATCTAGGTCAATGGCCAACTAGCATGATATACAGCCACGTCCCCATGGGCCAGGGGTGACAGGGCCTGTGGGTGTGCCAGGACAGGCATTGGCAGAAAGGGAACAGCAACGAGAGAACTGTGTGCACTGTGCAGCACCAAGGAGGATGTGTGATGTCCTTTCATCCTTCTAAGCTACTCCTGACAGAGCCCAGCAACCTCCTCCACAGGGCAAAAAGGCAACATCACACACTATCTCTGGCTGCAAATGGCTAAATCACGGAGGAGGAGGAGGCTGAATCACAGCCCGGAGCAGTGCCAGTGGCTCATGGGGCAGAAGAGCTCATACCTTGCCAGCCCCAGCGAGGTGAGCTGCTAGCAGACAGAATCCAGCAGTGCTGCTGCTCTCAGCTCTCTGCTCTTGGTCAGTGGGTGGGAAAAAGAGGAGGAGGAAGTGAACGAACTCCTCCAGCTCTGCTCAAGGCCAAAGTGCTTTTGAGGTGATCTGAGTCAGCACTGATCACACTTATCTCCTTCATGTCTTGGGAAAGCATTACGCCACACAATCCCCAGCCTCAAACCCTGGGCTCAGCAAAGCGCGGCGACCCAGGACACGGCAGAGCCTGCTCCACAGCGGGGAGTTCCCGTCCCTGACCTTTGCATTTTGCTGAGAGCTGGAGAAAACAACCAGCCCTCAACGCTGACACAGCACCGATGTCACCCTGGTCGCCCTGGAGAGCAAGCCTTGTCACAACAGACAGCCCCCAGTCACTCACCGGCAGCTCTGACCCAGAAGGGTCCTCCAGGGTCCCCGAGCTCAGACCCTTCATCCCCAAAGTGACTGCACCGAGTGGTTGCTGGGCAGGGATGGGGACACGTCTGGCTCACAGGTGGGGTTGGGATGGCACACGACAGCCCCAGCACTGAGCAGAGGGGTACAGGAAGCAGGAGACATGCAGCTCACGCTTGCTGCACTCGAGCTGCCAGCCCATGTTGCATTCCATGAACTCTCCCAGCAGCCGTCACGCTCCTGGCCAGCTCAGCCCGTGACCTCTGGAGGCTCTGCAGCCGTGCTGGATGCAGGCCAGCCCCTGCTACTTACTCACTGCTCCACAGGAAACATCTGTGCATGCTGCCAGGAGCCGGCACCGCAGCCACCACCATGTCCACACAGCCCTGGTCTCGGACAGCCCTGCAGTCGGAGCACAGAGGTGCTGGGAGGCACAGCCACCGGCTCCACAGAAATGCAAGCACAGCCCACCACCTTCCTGCTCTGCAAGAGGCACAAGGGTGAGGGGAGGACACTGGCCCTTGGGGCCACGTGTGCCAGCAGGGAATGCGGTGAGAGGGAAGCAACCCTTGGTGAGGACCCTGGGCAGGGTCAGCACTGCCCGCTGGGGCTGTTCCTGCTGCTGGGCTGCACTGCCACTGGGGGAATTGTAGAATGATGGAGTGACTTGAGTTGGAAGGCTGGAAATCAAACATTAACTCTCATTTACAGGAGAGTGAAGCAGTACTTTGGGGAAGCAGCACACTGGTGCAAAGGGCGCGCTTGGAGGTTTGATTCCTGGGCTCTCCTTGCCGTCCTCACCGGGGGATTTCATTACCAGGTGGTCTCAGAAGAACACATGGAGAAAGGTCAGGTGCTGCTGGCTATGCTGCGTGGGCTCTCAAACCACAGCAGCTCAGAGAGAGGAAGGAGGGCAGAGCAAGCTATAGCAAGCAGCAAAATGCCAGCTCCCCCTGGCACCATCAGCCTTCATCCGCAAGTAATCAATGTGGGTGTGCAGGGGATGCCAGGACATGAACCTTGGGCATGTCCTTGCCCTGGGGTGGCCCAACCTGGGTCTGCTCTGCTTGGTGCTGGCCCAGCAGCCTCTCCTCCTGCCCGAGAGCATTACTTCTGTGCAACAAATGAGTGCACTGGGGGGGGGGGGGGGGACTTAAACACAGCAATGTGTGAAAACAAAAACTATCCAACAAAATAAAACGGGGGGAGCACGGGAGGAGCGGTGGGCATGCGGACATTTGGGAGTAATTCATTGCTGTCCTAGACTGCTCCCCACTCAGGTCCGCCTGCAGCAGACCTCACTCAACACCTCTTTCAGCTAAATGGTCCATTTTAAAAAGAAAATTAAACCAAAGAGAATTAGGCTGCTGAACAGGGAAGAGGCACAGCTATGTCAACAGGTCGCAGGGGAGGGGGAACAGAGGAGCAGAGGGGACACAAGCAGCTGTGGGGGACAAGACACCGCCCTCGCTGCAGCTCAGCGAGTGCTGAGATTGAGAAGGGCCACATTTCCCCGTCCGTTTTGCTGAGGCACTGCTTTCCCACCAGGGAAGGCCACGCAGCCCTCCCAGATGTGCTTGTGAAACCTGCCACCTCCGAGGGACAGTCGGTAAAACCGCTGCCCCGATGGATGGGGGCTCTGCAAGGCAGCACAGCCACCCCATTCCCCACCTTCCAAGTGGCATTTTCCCTGCAGCCATGCAGCCTGGAACAGCACAAACTGCATTCACGACTCACGAGCCGAAGCCAGCCCTACCCCCATCATTTATTTTGGTCTGGGTTTTGCTCAGCTCCCAACCACTATTTTCACCCGCGGTCATTTCAGCTGGAAATGGCAATGCTCTGATGGCACGTGATGCTGCCACAGGGTCACACGCTGTTCCCTCTGCACCCTCAGCTCCGAGAAGGGCCCTCCTCCCAAGCAACAGAGACCCGCTGCCCATTTTACACCTGGAGTCACGGCAGACAAGGTGGCATGCCCAAGGTCACCCTGCAAGCCAGCAGCACCGCTGGGAGCAAAGCCCACATCTCCTTGGCAAATCTCTATTTGACATTAATAGATAAAGAAAAGCCAGGCAGGCCCGCGGCGGGGCTGAAGGGAAGAGGGCTGCAGCCTCCTGCACTTCTGCTTGTTTTCCAGCAATGACTCTGCCTACACTCACAAGGGTTTGGGAGCCCTGCCGCGTTGGGGACAGCAGGAAAAGGATCCTCAGTGTGATCTGAGCTGGGAAGCAGCCAGCCCGACCCAGGGCCCTGACAACTGCAGCCACGTCCCTGCCACCCTGCGTGGTCAGCACGATGCAGGAACAAGCACACAACCAGTCACACAACCCAGCCAGGTGCCAGACCCACAGAGCACCTCCACAGATCCGCAAACCCCGGCTGGTCACCTTCCTCTTTCTCCCCTCTGGAATGAAGGCACAGTGGGCAGATGCAGGCCACCTCCTATGCTCTCCACGCTGTACTGCCCTGAGGGATTGATTCATCCCTGCTCCAGGCACGCACAGGGATGGACGGCGAGCTCCTCTCAGCAAGCACTCGCTCCGATTGTTTTTTCTATGCCGTTGTTTCTTTTTTGCACCGCTCTGCCAGCACTGAGCCACAAAAAGCACACAAACAAACCACCAGCGTGGACCAGACCCGACAAACCTCCTTCGGATGCCCTGGACGGGCCTAAGGGCAGGGAACCTCCCGCCTGCTTTCAGAGGCAGCAGGGAAAGCCCGTCCGCAGCCGTGCGCGGCTCCGACCTTCTCCCTTCACCCCGGACGCCCGCAGTACAGGCTCGGGCTGCCCGGCCCTGTGCCGCCGCTGAACCTCCCGCGCCCGTTTCCAGCTCAGATCAGCCCCAACTTCGCAGCAAAACAAGCTCGCGGGCAGGATGCTGAGCCACCTACCCCCCAGCCCCAGCGGAGCCGGCTCCCGGGGCAGGCCGGGCCTCGGCGGGGTGCGCGCGGGGCTCACCTCGGGCTTGGCCCGGTTCTGCAGCAGGTGCTCCAGGTAGAGGTCGGAGAGCGCCGTCCTCATGCTGCCGCTGCCCGCTCCGCCGCCGCGGCCCGATTTCAGCGTCATGCCCCCGGCCCAGCGAGCCGCCAGCAGCCGCAGCCGGTTCCGCTGGCTCCAGCACAGCGGCTCGGCCCCGCCGCACCGGCCCGGCTCCAGCACCAGCAGCTCCGCGGGCGCCGCACGCTCCGCCCGGCGCGGGGCGGGAGGAGGGCGGAGCCACGGGGCCGGCGGAGCGGGGCCGCGCCTCGAGGGGAGCGGGCCCGGCCCGGAGGTGTTGCGGTTCTGCCGCGGAGGAGGCGTTGTCTGAGGGCTTAATGAAGGCGGATAACCCGGCAGCCGTTCGCACGCTACCCCCCCCCCCCCCCCTTGGCCTGGTTTGCTGCCTTCCCCCGCCCAGCTGCGTGAAGTTATGACGCGCTAACAAAGCATCAGACGCTGCCGCCGCCATCGTGGCTGAGCTGCCCCGCGCTGAGCTCTGGCTGTAACCTGGAGTTAAACTGCTGCCCAAGCCGAAGGCCTTCGGAGCCTCGTGTTAAGAGTTAAACCGCTAGTTTCCGCCGCGTGCTGAGGGCAGCAGGACGTGAACCTGTGTCTTTGAACGCAGTCAGTCTGCATGTGGTGCTCAGCGGCAGGGTTGTTAGGGCAGGATGGTCAGGTTGAGGTTGGACTTGGTGATCTTGAAGGGCTTTTCCAACAGGAGCAGTTCTGTGAGTCTAACCCAGGTGCTTTCATTGAGCTAAAGCCTTCATCTAGGCAGACGGGCCTCGATCTCATACAGTTCCAGTTAACAGATGCCACTACCTCTTGGCTCCCGCCTTTCAGACCCCAGCACACCTCTAATGTGTGTCAGTGAGTTTTGGAACCCATCATAGGAAGACGAGCTGAGCCTAATGCATCAACAACACTGGGGGCTGGCTCCACGTAGACGTGGCCTGACCCCAAAGAAACCCAGCACTGAGGTGCCTCAGGCTTTGCCAGAGGGACTGCAGTCCTGAGAGGTCCAGCGACAGCACAGTGCAATACGTGATGTTAATGTGCCTGCTGAAGGATGTGTCCCGGTGCTGGATGCCTTAAGGCTTCACTGGTGGAATGAAGGCCCTGAGAGTAGCCAGCAGCCTGGCGTGATGTATGGGGCTGATGCAGATGCTGTGTGGTGTGTCCCAGCGCTGGGATGTGCCAGGCTTCATCAGTGGGACTGAGGATCTGAGAGGTCCAGTGGCAGCAGGGTGCTACACGGGCACTGAGGAATGCACGGGCGGCTGGTGGAGAGGCTGAACTTTATTTGAGGGTGGGAAATTCAGACTGGGAGTATCTTCTTTAAAATCACCTGAAAGGAGGAGGAAAGTGGTTCTGCCCCTGACCCTTTCACACTGCTTTGGGGTTCCTGAGGTTTTGGAGGTTCCTTTCAGCTGGGCTCCATCAAGGCATCAGGATGTTTTTCAGTGTAGCCATGCTGCTTCACTCAAAGCTCCCCAGGTCACCTCACTCCAGATTTACCCTAAAAAAACACAAGGAGAAGGTGGCTGTTCCAAGGAGCACCTCCTCCCTGCTGCCTTGTGCAGGGACAGTGGGCATTGCAGAGCTGTGACCCTGCAAACAAGGCTCCTTGAGAACAGAGCACCAGGGGGTGTGCAATGTGCACACGTACGTGAGGCAGCAGAGGACGAGCAGGATCAGCACAGTGATGGGGAAGATGTACAGGACGACGATGGGGAAGTTCTCGGAGAAGTGAGACCACACGTCACCCAGGTATTCCGTCACCCAGGACCGACGGACACCTGAGAAGAGACATGTCCTTGTGAGAAAGAGAGCAGAGGAACACTAGTAATACCAGCGTGTTTTTCCTGGATTTGAGAGTATTTCAAAGCAGGTTCAGGGCTTTCTTCCCCCATGCTGCTGTGTACTTACGCTGAAGCACCTGGTTGGAGCCTTCCCCCTCCTGTGTACGAGGAGGGACCTTCAATGAGTCGTCCGGGTAACTCTCCTGGTGTCCTGCCAGCCTCATCCTCTGCGACACCCCGGTCAGCTGGAAGGTGTTTTTCAGCTTGGAGGCATCCGGGCAGAATAAGGCAGTCAGCACAGCGATCAGGAACAAGACAGCTCGCAGGACCATGGCCTTGTGCAGCTGAGCAGTGACTTTCAGTTGAGCCTCGTCTTTGTCTGCAGGGCTCCCTGGGGAGGAGGCCTGTAAAATCAAAGCACTAAGAGAAAAGAATGACCTAGGTTGAGCACCTAGGGAGTTGCTCTGATGGCATGGAGCACCCACAGATCTCCCCAGGAGGTTGGAGGGCTCCACTGGGACTGTCCTGCCCCCAGCCCTGACTGTCTGGCCAGGAGGCTTCTGCAGAGCACCTGGGACAAGGCAGAGCACTTAGCACTGCTTCTCTGCACAGAAACATCTGTGGGTCAGGGAAAGCTACAGTGCAGCTGAGAGCTGCGTCATGCCAGGAGGAAATGGCATCTGCTCTCCATTCCCCAGAAGATAAATGTCAAGAGACACTTCCAGTAATGGATGCCAGAGCTTGGCAGGCTCTGACACAGCTCCCTGCAGCCCCATCCCAGCACTCTCACTGTGTGCCGGGCGGCTGGAGAGCATCCTGAGGGCTGCCTGGCAAAGGCTGCTTGGTTGCCCACAAGGGCTTCAGCTGTTGTTTCCTCTCTGAAAAGTGATCCAGAGAAGGCCCTGGTGTGGGCAGCATTTATTCTGCTCTAATCCTACACCACTGGACTCTTTGCTACAGCAGAGCAGCTTGTTTCCAGAGGTGGGAGGCTGATACTGATGGGGCCAGTGACCATTTTCCCACTGCACAGAACAGCCAGTCCTGCTGCTATAGGACTGCATCTGATCCTGTTTCTGGGAGAGCTTGTGGTCCACCTGATGGGTATTTAAGCTTCAGATGGTCATGTCCAGCCTGGCCTACTGAGGTAGCCACGGGCAGAAGAATTCTGCCTTGACAAGGGCCTGAGGTGGCAGGTTCTGCCCTGCTGTGCTGAAGGAGAGACCTTTCACCGGGTCCCCTGGTGGGGATGCTCCCTGTTGAGAAGCTTATGGTCCCAGCTCCTCCCTCCAGGCCGGCTCACACCAGACAGCGTATGCTGCCATACGTGCCTGATTACTGTCAGAATGCAATTAAGCCAAAGGGTAATTGCATCTCCTGTCTGGGGCTGTAATGTAATCATTGCCAGGGCCGTAGTAAAGGCTCCTTGTACAGCAATGCATGAGGCGGATATGTGGGGATTTCAGCACCATCAAAACGTCAGTTTCTGATCTGCATTGGGTGGGGGGGTGGGGACAGCCTGGCCTTCTCCCACCCTCGTGACTCACAGCACAGGGGGCGGATGGGCACAGCCTCTGGCACACCAGTGGCAATGCCGTTGCTGCTGCAGAGAGGTATATAGCCCCCCAGAAATGGACCCCACCTGTCCCACAATGCTCTGGACCTTTCTGAGGCATCATTCTAGAACATTCACACCACCAGACGTCATGGACTCCCCCATAGTGGAGCCATTGTGACCATTGCTGGGGTGGGAGATGTCTTCCAGCAGTACTAAGCAGGGGGAGAACTATCCATGGGGCTGCGGAGCATGGGAAGGGGGCTGCAGCCCACAAAGCCCTATGGAGAGGAGTGCTGCTGCTGTGGCTCCCAGCACCTGCCCCGTGGTGCTGTGAGGAGCTGGGTCCTGCTGGGGCTCAGGCGGGTTTTGTGGGCATCTCCTCCTGAAATAGAGCTGCAAAGGGGACAAGAAGCAGGCAAAAGCCATTCTGGGGGCTCCAGGAATGGATTCAGTGCTGGGGACAGAGCAGTGCTGTCACCTTCACTGCTTACAAGTGTGGGAAGAGGGGTGCGAGATCATCTGTCCAGCTGGCACCACCTGGCCAGGACTTTCCTGTGCTCTGGGCATCCTTGCCATGGGCAATGTCCCACCAAAGTCACCAATGCATGAACAGAGTTCTTCCAGTCAGAAACAAGGAGAACATTGCTGCAGCCAGCCCTGAGGTGAGCCCCGGGGTGGCATCTAGCCGTGTCAGCAAGCATAGGAAGGAGATTAAGGGAACTGAGGGCCAAAGCCCAGTGCTGAGTTGGGTTGTGCAAGCACTGCCTCCAGGCGAGGCATCCGGATCCCCACTGGTTGTGAAACACGCACTGAGGAGGGGAGCAGGGCGTCTGCTCACAGCCCTTATCTTTGCCACTGCCTCCTCCAGGGCTGTGCTTGTGGCAAACAAAGCTGAGGATCACTGGGGCTCATTATTTAATTACCAACTGCTGGTAACACTGACTTAGTCCCTGAGGACTCCGAGGTTGGAGGAGAAAATGCAGAGTTACTGGAAAATTACTGTTTAATTCTTCAGCATTACGTCTGACTATATGGCATGGGGTAGATGAGGAGCAGGAAGAGAGTGATGACAAACAGTCCGCCCTGTCAGCAGAATCCATTAACACAGCACTGGGAGCAGAGAAACCTCTGCTGATGCCGCCAGCACCTCCTGGACACACGGGGCCAGCTCCATCCCCAGTGAGAGTTCAGTGGGTCCATGGGCCTGCACTGCCCATCAGTACTCCTGCTGGGTGTCACAGCCGAGGAACTCTGTCCGCAGGGCGATGTGGTTGTGCCAGTGGCGGGGGTGTATCCTCACGTAGCGGGCAAAGAGCGGCGGCTCCAGGCTGTTCAGCACTGTGGTGGTGTAGTCTTGGTTTGCCCTGAAGATCTGGAAAGGAGAGAGGAGTCTGTGGGGTGCTGGCTACATTGCTGAGCTCTGGTGCAGAGAGCCCATGGCTTAGAGACACAACCGACACAGACAGGAACCTCTTGGGAACAATTTAGAGTGGAAAACAAAGCATAGCTTGTTTAGCTGCTGTTGCTGAACTACTGTGGGCATGTTTGCTGCCCCGGAGCTGCCGCAGTTGTGCCTACCTTCTCCTTGCCATCATGCAGGACTGGGCTCCAGTGCACACCATCCTGGCTGCTGGAGACAGCAAACTCCTTCACATACATGTGAGTGAAGATAGCCTTGGCACCTTGGGTTATGATTGCAGTCACCTTCTTGGTTGCTTCAAAGTCCACCTGCAACCACTCGTTGGGGCTGTTGCTCTGAGGAAAGACACATTGCCTTTACCCTTCAGCATCACCACCAGCAATGAGAAAAAATTAGCAGCTGGAGACAAACTGGCCCTGCATGCCACCCGAGGCTTCACCCACCCCATCAGGGTTAGAGCTGCTGGGGGCGACCTGCCTGCATCTAGTAAATGTGGTTGAACTCAAGGTGCCCTGGCCCAAGAGAGACGTGAGAACCCAGCCTGCTTGTTTCATGTCCCAGCTGCCTGCCTGGGGTCTTCTTGCTGGGCTACCTTTGGTCTCCACGCATTGGTCCTTCCCTCCAGGTTCAGGCGTGCCTTGGAGGGCGACCAGCTGGAGAAGACGTTGGTGCTGTAGGAGGATGCGGAGATGCGCTCATCGGGGATCCCTTTGCTCTCCATTCCTAGGGGCATGGAGCAGCCTGGAAGAGAGAAGCAGCTTGTCAGAGGGGACAACAGATACCTATTGTGAACATGCCTCCTGGCTGCGCAATTCTCCCTCTGCCCTCTGCATGTTTTCCTGCTCACAGCATCTCCTGTGCTTTGCGGCAGCATCACTGCGCTGCTCAGTGCCTCGTGGATCTGGCTGGGGAGTGACAGATGTCACCTGCCACTCCTCCCACCTTCATTTCTCCCTGGAGATCTTATCTAGGAGGAATCTGGAGAATTTGTCTATCTGCCAGGACAAAGCTGTCTCGAGGGGAAGGGCGGGAATACCTGGAAACACACTGCACACAAATGAACTGATGTGCATGTGCATCTGCCTGGTGTGGAGCGCCAGCACAGAGCTGCTGCCTGTAAAGGTCTGCCTGTCTGAAAGAGTCCCAGAGCACCTGCAGGCCAGAGCAGCCTGGTCTCAGTGAGACAAAAGCAGAGGAAAAGCCTACAGCACTCCTCTGTCCAGGTGGGACTTACTGTTCAGATCGCAGCCGACGAGCTCCATGCGCAGCGTGGTGCGGATGCTGTAGTGAGTGGGGTTGATGCGGATGTAGCGGGCTATGATCGGAGGGTTGAAGTGATTTTCTTTCACTGTGTTTGCATCCACATTTGCAAAGAACATCTGCAGCGAAGGAGATGAAAAAGGGGCTGTTGTGTTGGTGGAAAGAGCTAGACAGGGCAGGGATTAGCACGGACAAGATCATTACAGTCTGGCACTTCTGTATCTTATCAGCATCCTTACAAGAGAACAACAGCTCAGAGAATTCTTTTGAGGTGTGACTCAGACCAGAGAAATGTGAATGGGGCAAAACAGGGCAAACCACTGAGAAACGGAGGGGGAGAAACTCAGGGTTTGTGCAAATGAACTTTCTGTATATTCACCAAAAATATATTTTTAAAAATCAATCCTAGTACTGATCCTCCTCACCATCTGCGTGCTGGTGGTGTTGCCCTTGTATTTCTTCCACCTTTGCCCATCAAGGCTGTAAAAGACCACAAACTGAGAGACATAGAGACTGGAGAACCTTTGTCGAGCCCCTTGGGTCTTTATGCCATGAATGATCTTGAGATGTAAAAGGTCCACCTGGGAATGAAACACAGGGTTTGATCTGTGATGGCCGTGTGCGTGGGTCCTTCTGCAGGGTGCACCAGCTGGTGTGTGCCCTGCACTGTCCCCAGCAGCACCCGTGGGCACAGGACCCCTCTCACCTGGATCCAGGGGTTGCCTTCTCCGGTGCTCCACGCGTTGATGGAGCCGGAGTTGTGCAGCCTGGCCAGCTTAGGGGCCCACGACCCTGCAAGGAAAGTACACGAGGATGAGGAGCAGGAGGTGGTGAGCTGCCTGCCTGCAGGATGGGCCCTGAGCATCAGCCATCTCCTGAGGGGTCAGCAGCCTTGAGCAGGGTGACGTGGACATGGTGTAACGGGGAGGCACCTCCAGGTCCGAGGTGGGACCCTGATGTGGGCATGGATGGTGGGGACTTGCTCAAGTTCAGCTTTGACCACGCTTGTGATGTGCGTGCTGAACCAGACCCAGCCTCAACAACCACCCCCAAACTCACCTTCCTGTCCCGATGCCGTGATCTGGGAGTCTGCAATGTGGCCCGAGGCCAGCCCCAGCGGGTTCTGGCAATCTGCAGGCAAACAAGGAGAAAAATGGGGATGGTTGGTTGATGGAGGCCACAGCAAAGGTCCCACCATCAGTCTCTGACCACGCTAGTGCTGCTCTTCCATCCCAGAGCCCGTGGCCTCCTGTCCCCACGTCTGTATCTCCCAGCAATGCTGACACCTGGGCCTCACTCCTGGGCCTTTTTGTTGCTAGGCAGCATATTTTAAAAACAAATATCACGTTGCTAAAGGGGAACCTGCCAGACACTCCTGTCTCCCTTCTGCTCTGCTGAGCACAGGGCTGTTTGCCTCTTATAATAACTCTTATTATTAGCTGCTTGTCACATCTTGGCATCACTGCTGCATGACAAGTGATTCTGGGGAAAGACGTGCATTTTGAAATCTTAAGCAGATTTTTAAGTTATGGAAATGTTTGCTGGCTGACATTTACTGCTCTTTTAGGAAGAGGAGAGGGGCTGTCACAGTGCGATAAAGCATCGGCCTCGCTAACCACTTCCCCCTGCATTATTTACAGAGAGGGAGAAACGTGTTGTTCCGGGGCAAGCAGAGCCAGAGGTTTCCTGTGCACTTGGCAGTTGCTCTCAGGGATGTTTCCATCAGAGTGACCCGCCATCAGGCAGCATCACCCTCTGTGCCTCAGTTTACCTCTTGGCACGTACTCTGGGGGAAAATATTTGTGGCCAAATAAAGCTGGTCTCCAGCCTTCACCCCAAACGCACCTCCGCCAGGGGTGTGTAATGGTTGGCAAGGGCTGAAGTCAAAACATGAATTGAGTGAGAACCCAGGGGATGCTGCTTGGACAGTCCATGGGGACAGGGAGCTCAAAGCGTGCTGTTCTGGGTACACAGGGGTCACTCACCCTGGTTGTACACGAGAAAGAGGGCACTCATCCCAGCCTGCAGGTGCTCCCCCACTTTGCACTCCACCCTCCAGATCCCAGCGTGCGAGGGCTGCATCTCCACCGTCCCAAAGACACCTGGCCAGAGCAGAGCAGAGGGGATTAGCCAGCCACAGCACAATGCAGTGGTGCCGAGTGCTGTGCACACACAGAGCCTGACACTTTCAGACCCGTTCACCATCCCTCCTGTCCCCCAGCACATCTTAAGAGGTGCAGACATGAAGCTGTGCAGGCAGGGTGTGCGTGGTGTCATGCTGCATCTCACCAGGGTAAAGGTTGTAGACTCCCATGCGATACTCCTGGCTCGTCCTGACGCTGAACATCTGCCCGTGAAAGTGGACGGAATGGATATCCTCAGTGCTGCCCATGTTCAGGAGGTGCCAGCGAACCCGCTGCTGCTGAGCCATCACCAGTCCGGGCAGAGTGTCCCTCACGTAGCCATTGATGGCTGGGGAAGGCAGTGGTCAGGAGTGGCTGGACTCCTTGAGCCTTCCCACCCCAGTGAGTTGTGGGATGGAAAGAGCAAGGGCCGGGTCCTCACCGTGAAAGGAATGGTTTCTCCTAAAGTCGGGGTTGTTCAGCTGGATGCGGCATGGTGGGCGGCAGTTCTTCCTCATGTTCTCTGGGAAGTACCAGCTCTTGGTCTCATCAAAGATGGTGAAGAGCAGGGAGAACTCTTGCACGGCCAGCTGCCGCTTGAAAGCAGAGCTCAGCACCCCACGGCGGCAGATGATCAGGGGCCCGATAAGGCCTGAGTGCAAGTCCTTCTCCTGCAAGACAAGTTTGTGTTAGGGTGGGATGTGATGCTGATGACCACCCTGGGCACTCTGATCATTGGCCATCTGTCCAACTTTGCTTCACTTGCACTGTGACCCAGGGACAAAATTCAACTGGTTTGTGAGCTTATGGGGCTCCAGAATGCAAATTCCTACAAGTTTCACAGAAAAGGCATAGGGAAGGGAAGGGAAGGGAAGGGAAGGGAAGGGAAGGGAAGGGAAGGGAAGGGAAGGGAAGGGAAGGGAAGGGAAGGGAAGGGAAGGGAAGGGAAGGGAAGGGAAGGGAAGGGAAGGGAAGGGAAGGGAAGGGAAGGGAAGGGAAGGGAAGGGAAGGGAAGGGAAGGGAAGGGAAGGGAAGGGAAGGGAAGGGAAGGGAAGGGAAGGGAAGGCAAGGCAAGGCAAGGCAAGGCAAGGCAAGGCAAGGCAAGGCAAGGCAAGGCAAGGGAAAAGAGGCATAAGTTCATCACAGCATTAGTCAGCTGAGAATCTGTGCAGCCAGCAGCTGCTCTAAGCACATAGGAAAAGCCTCAACCCCACAGACAGAGCCCGGATATCCTGCCCACAGTTCCCCACCCACCAGGTCCACGTTGGATAGGTAAGCCCAGGCCTTGCAGTCGAACTCCTGTGTGGTAGGTGCCATCTGGGGCAGCACCTTCCAGGAGTACTCCCGCAGCTCACCGGGCTGCACTGCTTCACCTCCCCGCAGCTCCTCATAGCCTTGCAGCGAGGAGTGGAAGGAGAAGGGCCGCGAGGCCAGGTTCTTGAATTTGACCTGCACCAGAGGGGAGGGGAAACAAAAGCTCATTACCCCTTTTACAAGGGGGTAAATTAATTAGGGGATCCCCTAAAGGATCCAGAGCCGACCAAGGGGAGAGGTCAGGGTTTATAGGAAGGACTCACCATGATGGTGTCTTCAACTTCTGCCCTGATGTATGGCCCGAGGATTCCCAAGTGTTCGTCCAGCTCTCCCCGCATTGCTGGCTGAGTGAAGGAATCATCCAGGTACTCTCGGAAAATCACCTTGCGGTACTGTCGGAAGGGTTTCCTCCTGCCACTCATGGGGTCCCTGCAGGAGTGGTGGCAGTGATAGTCACAGGCCTGAGCTCCTGGCTGTCCCAAGGTGCTGCATACATATGGAGCCATGCCATGCAGAGCTAGGGGAACACATGAGAGGCCGCAACACTTACGTGGCTTTTAGGAAGTGCTGGGGTCTCTGGTTCCCATATTCCCACATCACCTCCATTGCTGCAATGAAGTATTGCCGTATCTGCCCCTGGAAGGAGCGTGGGTCATGCTCATTTTCCCCATAGATGTCAAAATCCTGTTCTGTTTCACTGTAGTCATCGTAATCTGTGACGTTAGATTCTGACATCAAGAGGCTAGAGAGGGTCTTGTTGTTCAGAGCCAGGCTCTCCCTGTGTTCTGCTGCACTGCTCCTGTTCCCTACCGTGCTGCCACTTTCCCCATCCTCCTCAGGTTCTTCCACTTTCCCAGTTTCTCCAGGGACATCTTCCCTGCCAGGCACCCGTGGTCCATCCAAACTGGCTTGCACATGTTTGTCTGGTGTCTCAGCAGTGCTGTGGTTGAATGCAGGGCTGCTCAGAGACAGGGAAGTGTTATCCTTCACAGTTACTTTTGTAGGGATTTCATCAGGGGTTTGCCCAGAGGTGCTGTCAGACACAGCATCCTTCGTGATATTGGCTTCTAGATGCTGGGGACTGAACCAGGTCCTCTCCTGATCTGGCTGCTCCACAGCGTTCGTCTCCTCCTCCATCTGGCTTCTCCCCTGTGCCTGCTTGCCCCACAGAGCCCCCCAGGCAGCCCCTCCACCTGTCTGCATCGCAGCTAAAGCTGGGCTCTGCAAGCCCACAGCATGCCCTGCTGCCCCTGGAGAGACTGGGTCCCAGTTTGAGGCCGCATCTGTAGCATTGTTACCATCCTGCAGTGCTGAGCTGCTGCCTGCCATTGCTGCCTGGCTCTGCAGTGCTTCCTCTGTGGGAAGTGAGCTGCTTCGCTCATCCTGCTCTTCTCTGTTCCCCACAGAGGGGGACTGCCTGCTGCCAGAAATGGGGCTGGGAAGACCCAGACCATGCTCCAAGCCTCTGCTCTGCAGGGACCTGGCTTTTCGGGGTCTCCAGTCAGGGACACCCATGCTTGGTGCATTTGGGGACTGCCTTGTGTCACTGACCATGAGGTTTGATTCAAGAAGGACAAGGCTATCTGTCCCTGGCAGCTCCTTAGTGGCTGTAGCATCCTGAAACACTGCCTCCAGGATTAACTCATCCCTTTCTTCTGTTGTTACGTGTCTGGAAGGTTCAAGGTCATTGCTGTCTGCAAAGGTGGTTTCTAGAAGGCTTGTGCCTTGGGCAAGTCCTTTGGCTTCTTCCATGCTGCTGTTTGCAGGCAAGGAGTTCCTCATGTCTGTAAGATTTTTTTCTTGTACAGGTAGGTCTGAGAAAGAAACATCTTTCCCTTCAAAAGATTCATTCAAACCTTGTGAAACCACTGTGTGAAATCTTTTGTTCAGCCTGGCATTTAACTCACTGGAGGAGTGATTGCTTTCTGCACTGTGGCTCTGAGAAGTTCTGATGTCCTCTGTCCTGGCTGAGCGTCCCGAAGAGCTGTCTGATGTGAAGGAGGAGTTAGGGTCAGTGCCTAACGCTGGTCCTGTATTGCTTGTTCCATCAGCACCCTCTGAAGATGTGACTTGAAGTCTCATACTGTGCTCCAGGTCATCCTGTTGAAATGAGCTCCTGGTGCCTTGAAGAGGGGCTTTGCCAGCAGCAAACACAGTTGAGTTCCACAGACCATTAGTGTGACCCATGGCTTTTTGAGTGTCTGTTTCCAGCATCTGTAATGTACCACCAGCCTGGACCACTGTTGCTTTTACTGGTTCCTGTGCCTCTAAGACATTTGTCACCTTCTTTTCCAGCGTAGCATCTTCTGGAGCTGGCTTACCTTGGTGCAGACTTTCTGAACTCACAGTGCCATGGACCCCTCCGCTGATGTGTTCTCCAGATGGGAGTGTCCCAACACCTTGGTCCTGGCTGATGGTTTTTGACAGTTCTTCTTCATCTGCCAGGAAGGACTCATAAGACACTATGTCATAGTCTGTCTCTGGCAGAGGGGAGATGGAAATATCATCCAGATGTGGGCTCCCTGGGAATGCTGATGTGCTGTTGGAAGAGTGTCCGGAATTGGTGCCACCATGTGGGAGGGCGCCATGGCTGGGCTCTGTCAAGCACAATGCTGGTTTCCTTGTCTCATTTTTGGAAGAGGTGACATTGTTGGGCTGCTCACCCACACACGGCCTGCGCCAGCTCTTTCTCTTAGAGAAGCCCCTGGGTTGGAACTCAAAGTCGTCCTCCACGTACTCCTCATACTCTTCCTCATCAGAGTTTCCCTCAAGCTGGCACTGAGTGACTGTGAACTTGGCATGCATCCCTCGGTCTCTGAAATCAGGATTCATGCACCCCAGTGTCCAAACACCTGTCTCAGGGGAAGAAGAGCGCACTATCAGCCCCACAGTGGGGAATCAGAAGAGAATCAGAGAGGTTATTAGAAAGAATCATAAAGCTTGGAAAAGACCACTACGATCATCTGGTCCAACTGTCAGCCCATCACAGCCATCCCTTGACAGTGTGACCCACATTTTCTGGCTGCCTCTAGCTCATGCTAGCGATTTCGCAGTCCCCAGAGGATGTCCTGAGCCATCAGGACTGCAGGTGACATCAGAAATGAGCAAGAACCATCAGCGGGGCAGGTGTTTCCTGCCACAGGGCCTGGTGAGAAGTGATGTGCTGAGAACCCCCAGAACCTCCGGGATGATCACAGCAGAGCCATCACCGTAATCCACCCCCGAAGACACGATGGTGACGGCAGATACGCCTCTCCCCCAGACACAGACGTCACATCTCTCCCACTCAAGGGAAAAAACGATGAGAAGGCTGTGCCTTGCTCACCTCCCCACCAAGCAGTGTGCAGTAACACAGCTCTGACGCTGGAGAGAGCTGTCATCTGCTGCTGGCCTTCCTCAGGTCAGCAGTGTTTGGCTGTGACTTAGAGAGCTCGGCGCAGCGCTTGTGAGCAGCGTGCAACCGCGTCGTAAAGCCTGCTTCCTCCACCAGTGAGGAAATGGTGAACGGTGCCACATTGCAAACGCCAAAGGAAAAAAAAAAAAAAAAAAAAGCCAAGCAGGGGGAAACTATCAAACCCCAAATCCTTCCTAGGACTTCTCCGCAGCCAGAGCGTCTGTTCTTGCAAAGTGGTGTGGGTAAAGATGCCGTGAGCAGCACCAGGGGAATGTGATCACTGTCTTTCCCTTTGCTGCTCCAGCAGCTGTACATCCCTCTGCTTTCAGGGCTGAAAAAAACGTGGGCAGGTCCCAGGCCCTGCTGGACCTACTCCCTCCTCTCTGCTGTGGTGCTTCATGAAATAGCCCACATTACTCACCTGGCTTTTCCACACTCATGAAGACGGTTTCTCCAGAAAATGGGAAAAGAGTGAGCATGTCCTCAAAGACCATATTGTGCTTGAATGTGTTTCCAGAGAAGAAGACTGAGAGGAAATCTGTCTGGGCCCCAACGCTCAGCACGTACCAGTACACGACTGCGTGCAGACAGAGCTGCAGTTGCAGATTGTCAAAGACAAAGCCATTAATAGCTGGAAGAGAGCACAGGGCGAGAAGTTCATCAGGACGTGGAGCTGCCAGGCTGCACTCGTTTCCTGGGGCAGGGAGCAGCTGGGGACTCCCTGCTTTGCACTCACTGTGCATCACGTTGGAGGCATAAAACTGGGCGTCCTGGGTATCCACGTGGGCTGCATCGGTGCAGAACCTCCTGATGTTCTCCTCCAGGTACCAACTGCGGTTCTCATCGAAGACAGAAAACAGCACCACCCTCATGGCATCTGACATTATCTGAGAGCAGAGAGGGAAAAGAATGCTGCTGGTCCATCCAGGTCAGCCCCGGAGTATGGTCTGCCCAGATCAGCCTCAGCCTAGGTGCATGGAGAGCAGTTCACTGCTTTTCACTAAGGTAGAATGCAGGATTGGAGGGAAGGGAGGAGTGAGGAAGGCAGGGGGCTGGAAGTGATGGAAGAGTTGAAGACAATGGGACAATCACATTTGGTTTTACCCAAGTATTTCTCCCCCCACTGTTGTTTCAGCCTGTTAATGTGACAAAGCACCCACCTTGCTAAGGGAATGGGATGCTTTCTCTGCCACACCTGGAAGGAGGACCCACCTGATTTCCCCTCTGGTCCATGGATTCCTTGGAGCAGATCAGGAGGGGCCCAATCAGGCCTGAGGCTGTGTCTTGCACCGGGTTGATGGAGCTGTAGTAGAAGCGGGTGAGGCAGCGAGGATCTGCCTGCGTTGGCCCATCTTCCATTGTGACACTCCACCTGTATGTGAAGGACTGGCCAGGGGCAATGGGAATGTCCTTCACATCCTTCTCTGTCAACACACAGATGAGGGCAGATCTCTTAGTTCTGGGCTGCTCCTCCAGGGATCATCCCACTTAATAAAAGAGCACAGAAAGGTTTCCTGACAGCACAAGTCACGTAGAAAACTTCTTGAACCCAGGGCCAACTCAGAACATGGAGAGATGGAGGAACTGCCTAGGTTGAGTGAGGATGGAGAGCCATGTGCCTGGCTTTGAAAGCCCTTGAGACTCTCGGAGACTGGAAAGTTTGTCCAGTCTCTGGGCTGTCCAGGGGAGGTAGAAGGCAAAAGCACTGAACTGGGTCTGGAGGTCTCAAGCACTTGGATGGATGAGTTAGCTGGGCAACTCGTCTTACCATGGGCTGCAGATAGCTCTCCTGGCACAGGAAAATGGCACTGGCCAACTGATGTCCCCAATTCCCGTGGCCTGCCTACAGCTTTACCTTGTGAGGGCTTCATGGCATGGTACGGGTTTACGCTGGTGAGGCCATGAGGGTAGATGTTGTATGGTCGGCTGGCTAGATTCCTGAACACGATCTGAAACAAAGACGGCCAATGGGGATGTTGAGCTCTGTCTGGATGCTGT
Organism: Oreortyx pictus; assembly: GCA_036925125.1. Taxonomy (NCBI): domain Eukaryota; kingdom Metazoa; phylum Chordata; class Aves; order Galliformes; family Odontophoridae; genus Oreortyx; species Oreortyx pictus. The sequence continues at coordinate 18,169,588 of JAUPFR010000012.1, read as the reverse complement.
GAGCCCAGTGTAGGGGGAAAGTCCTGGACCCTGGTGCTCTGGGATTGGTATCTGCCTGTGCCTAAAAGGAGCCCAGACACGTGCAGGACCACATAGTGGGAAGCAGGATAGAAGAAATGACTGTTTCTATACCAGTCTGCTCTGCCCATCTTTCCAGGAGGTACCCACTTGTTGGACATTTTGGGAGGGCAGGAAAATGTCAGGCTTACAAAAGGCAGGTTGCTATCTTTAGTCTAACTTTCCATGTGAGACAGAAGAGCTCTGTCAATCCAGGAGGCCCCAGAGGACCAAAACACAGCACACTCAGCAAGCAACAGCCTCAAAGCACTCCCTGCTTTCCCGCATGAAGCCCTTCATTAACTTCCTTAAATAGCTCTACTGGGGTTTCACCAAAGGTGTTCACCTCCATGCCCACAAACACACAGGGAACTCTGAGGCAGAGTGCAGCAATGCAAAGCTCCTGAAAAGCTCTTAGTAGCAATAAAGAGCTGTTAGAAGGAGCAGCACCAAGCTTTCCAATTGTTTTCCTTTTCTATCTCTGCGAGGAAAGCAATTTCTCTTACCTTAAACTGATCTCCAACCTCACCCTTTAGGACAGGTCCCAGAATTCCCTGACCTGGTTGGGACGACACCTTCCGCTTCTTGAAGGTTGCATCCTCGTACTCCACAAACATCACTTTCTTATACTTTGAACCGATCCGCTGTGGGCCAGCCTCCAGGAACAGGCTGCTGGTGTTTCTGCAGGGAAGAAAGAGCAAATGGCCGCATGCAGGATGCTGCCAGAACCACAGCAAGACCTCCACCTTCCAAGGACCAGCTCCCAGAACCTGTCGGTGCATGGAGAGGGACACCCATCCCTGCAATCTCAGTGTGCATGCTGGGGAATAACACTGCAGGTGATACTGGCAGTGCAGGAGTCCCAAGGCAGCCCAGAGGTGGACCAGCCAACTGCTGGACAGAGCCAACACAAAAAGGCAAAATGGAATCATATAATCATAGAATCATAAAGGCTGGAAAATACTACTAAAACACCAAGTCCAGCCCCAATCCACCCCACCATGTCCATAACCACATCCCTCAGTGCCATACCTCCACATTTCTGGAATACCCCTCCACTCCCTGGGCAGCCTGTGCACTGTGCCAGTGCATCACCACTCTTTCTGAGAATAAATTTTTCCTAATATCCAACCTAAACCTTCCCTGGTGCAACTTAAGGCAATTACCTCCTGTCCTATCTTGTCCTACCTAGATATTCTCATCCCTACAGGACACCCCTGTGCCTTAGAGGAGTGTCCAGCGCTTCTTCTATGGAGAAAACCTCAGCTAGGCTGCACATGGGCCCACACTGCCCTGTAAGGAAGGAAGTAGGGACTGTGGCAGCTGAGAGTGTGGCAGAATAGGATAGGTTGGGAAGAACACAAACTTCTGGGGAGAAGGGGAAGAGCTGGCAGAGCTGCATCCCTGAGGAGCAGCCCCATGGCCACAGGAGCTCTCTCTCACCTGTCCAGAGACACTGGCTTCACAGGGGCATAGTCCCAGTCCACTTCCTCAGCTGCAATGTAGTGGGTCCACATTGCAGGGTCCTTCTTGGCAGAAGAGCGCACCTGGATCACATGATAACCTTCCTCATATTCTTCAGGCTCATCCATGTACTCTGGCTCATCTGAGGGCTGCCCCATCTTCTGTTGGAGCTCGTCTGGGCACTCTTCCACCTTCACAACAGCCTCCATGCCAGCTGGGCAGGAAGGGTCATGCTGACTTACCTGCATAGGTAAGTCCCCAAGCCCTGCTGGGAGATGGTCTCTCCACTGCTATCCCCATCAAATGTACCATCAACCCTTGACATCCTGGTCAGGGACCAGGCTGCACATCAACAGAACAAGACTGAGCAGGAATGGCCTTGGAGATACAGCACTGCAGAGAGCCCAGCCTGTACCCTGAGCTCCTTTTCCCCTTAGCCCCAAGGTTACCTTGCTGATGGGATGGTATCTGGCAGAATATCCGAAATGAGCCAAGTGTTCCTGGCGTGGTCTGGGCTGTGAGATATGTGGCAGGGGAGATCTCTAGGCTGCTGAGACGGTGGCCCCTCACCAGAAATGTGTGGCCTTCGAAGAAGATGGAGTGGACTTCTGGCCCAGTGCCCAGGGCAATCACGTGCCAATGGACCTGCTTCTTGTGGCACAGCGTGAGACCTGCCAGCGGGAAGGACAGCACCCAGGAGTCAGCTCCGTGTCCCTAACACTAGCCCTAACCCCACACTCTTGGTGTCAAGGATGTTGACTCTGGGGAGCATGGAACTGGGAAAGGGGAAGTATTTGTCTGATCATAGCACTGGTAATCCCAGTGCTCCAGCAGGACAGCTGGGACAGGGCTCCAGCGCATCTTCAGCAGGAGCTGAAATACACCAGAAAGGGCAGGGAGAGGTCACTAGAATTGTTTGAAGGCTGGGGAAAATTCCTTCCTCAGACTGATTCAAAGAGCTCAGCATGCTTAGGAAATAGGAGAAAAATTGACTTGTAAAAGGATTCTCCTGGGGAGAAATCACTGTTTGCCAAAGAGCTCTGTAATCTCACGGGGAGGGGAATAATGAGAACGAGTTCCTGGAAGCTGAAGTCAAACAAAGTCAATTAGAGTCAAGCACTTTGTTTTAGCACTGAGCACCATAAGAGACTGGAATAGGTCCCAACAGCCAAAGGAGAGACAGGGTGGAGGCTCTGCGAGGCCACCAGCTCTCTGTTGTCACCTCTCCATCATGACCTGCCCAGCAGGATATGTTCCCACAGCCAGGTGGGGGCTGCTAGTGCAAGTGAACACTTTCACGAGGGGAAGACTGTGGGGTCTGCTCAGCTCTGAATCCCTGTGGAACCACGATGCCAGGGAATGCAGGGGAGTTTTGCTTTGGCCTTTTATTGGAGAAAGGCCAGATCCAGGTGGGAGGTTTCAGGGAGGGGTTCACCATGGAGTGATTGCTGATGGTAACGTCTCTCCTGGTGATATTTCCCAGTTTGCCTTGGAGATTCTTCACTACAAAGCATCTCTAGATCTTCTTGACTGTTGAACTAGATTATCTTTTCCAACCTGAATGTTCCTGTGATTCCATTATTCTTCCAGAAGAACAGCAGAAACTGCCATTTTTTACATTCACTGAGGCTCCAGACAGCCTTTGCTTTCCCTTGATAGAAGCTTTCCAAACCCTACAGAGGTGATACCAGGGCCAGGGCAGTGAGAGCTGGATCCTCCGCTCCCCTACACGGGGCTAACATCCCCCAGCATAGCTCATAAGACTATAAGAGTTGAAACTCTTTGCTACTGGTACAACTCCTGGAGAAATCCAAGGAGGGCAGCTGCATTTGGTAACACACACAGCAGGTCCTGCCTCACTCTAACTGGGCAAGATAAAGAAGATGCGAAGTGATGGTCTGTCTGCTATTCCAAGTGCCACCTTCCCCCTTGGTCCCTGTCCCCAGCACAGCAGTGCTCACCAGGCAGTGAGCTGTTGATGTAACCATTGATGGTGTGCAGCTCCGTCCTGTTGTGGGCTGGGGAGCTGGGCTCTGAGTACCAACTTTTCCCTGTGGAGAGAGGAGGATGTAGTCAGCTCTCGCTTGAGAGTATTTCAAAGAAAGACGTGACCTTCCCACCATGGTGAAACAGTCTGAAAGCCGAAATCCAGGGAGCTGTAGTGCTTGTTGGACGTTCGCAGCAGGCCTGGCCATGGCTTTGCATGAGTGTGACAGTGAGCACTGCACACAACAGGGCATTACTCCCTTCAGCCCATGTGAAGGGAACGAGTGGTGGGAGCAAGTTTGGGGCGTGGAGAAAGGAGATGTAGGAGCTGTACCTACATCGTGGCCAAAGCACACCCTGCAGAGCAGGCCGAATGCAGGTGACACCAACGTGCTCAGCTCACTTTGCTTACTTACCTTCGTCAAACACTGCAAAGAGCATCACAAGGTCTTGCTGCATGTTCTGCATCCCATCTCTCACCAGAGTCCCTACAACAGGACATGGGATGGGTCTCTTTACAAGTCAGCAAGTACCGTGCCCATGCTTTCTGCCCTCCAAGAACTGGGAAATCAAGACCAGGCAGTCCCCCAAACCCTGTGGCTGTGCAGTAGCTGCCCCCAGCAGGCTCTGAAAGGTCACTCTGCCTTGCCTTCCCCTCGCTGGCTCTCACAGCACTTAGTCACCTGGAAGAGCCCGTTTCATCCATCCCCTCTGTCATCCCCATTGTCTGCACTGCTCGTCTAGACACTGCTCCGTCACTGGGGGAATTGAGGAGTTGCTCGTGGCGAGTCATTGAGCTGCAGACAGCACATGGGAGCTGACTCGCACCCCACAGGTGCTCATTCCTCTCTGGTGACTACAGAGGGGTCTGGACAGCTACCTACGGGAGATTGCTCAGCCACGGAGAGCCAATCCCACGCCAAGATCATTATTTGATGTCCTAAAGAGTGTTAACAGTCAAGATGTCATCTCTGTGTTCACCAAATGGAAGAGAGCAGGCACAGATAGTGTGGCTGAGGCAGCGTCCCAGGTGTCCTGCCCCTCCCCTTGCTGGCAAAACTTCTCTTTAGGTCTTCCAACTAAACCCTGTTTGGCAAATTGCCTCAGCTGGCAATAAATAATTGTAGATTGCTGAAGCTCTGAAGGAAAGACAAACATTTATACTTCCATAGGTTCAGCTACGGGGCAAGATTTCATCTGTGATCTGAAATCTCACAAGGGAAAGAAGTAACCAGGTTCTCTCCAGCAAGGAAATCCGAGAGCGTTTGTCCATCTCATCAGTAAGGAACTCTTTGGGGAAAGGGCCAACCCCCAAAGTGCTGCTGCTCACCCCAGCTCTGGAAGGGATCTTTGGTTTTTCTGCCTCTCAGGTCAGGACTGTACTTGGCCCATTCCCTTCCCTTGCTGCCCTTACCAGGCCGGCACACAAGCAGGGCTCCCATCAGACCGGAGTTGGTGTCCTTCACGCTGTTGACATTGGAGGAGTAGGAGTGTGTCAGACACTGAGAGTCACCATCCGTGGGGCCTTGGTTCTGCTGGATTTCCCAGATGTAGGTGTGCATCTTCCCTGGATCCACCCTGTCACCCTTCTTCTCTGGCTGGCTGGTCTCATCCTCATACCCTGCGCCTGCAGCCAGAGGAACACTCTAATTTCTCCAAAGTATCATCTCCAACACAGAGTACTTCTTCCCCACCCCCAGCCCTCAGCTAGACCAACTGCTGCAGGCCATGGCTGGTTTCAGGGCAGTGAGCAGAGCCATGCTTGCTGGGGGCATGTACTTTCACCTGCCCCAGTGCTGGAGGATACGTGATCCTACTGGTCCTGAGCATCCAAACTTTGGTTTAACCAATGTATTACCTCTCTGATCAATACAGTTTGCATTGGACTGAGCATGGTCTTGCTATTCCCCGGGCTAAATCAACTCTGTGCCAGCCTGTCCTCTTGAGGTATGTGGGCACCAAGGTCATAGAATTATATTATAACGGCTCGGGTTGGAAGGGTCCTCAAAGATCGCCTAGTTCCATGCTGGAGGGGATGTGTTCCCTTCTTGGGGACAGGCACAGTGTGGCTATCACCCAACTCACCCTCTGACGCCTTCCAGTAGGACACCCCAACGGCATGGAGGTTGTAGGGGCGGGACGCCATGTTCTTGAAGGTGATGACCACCGTGTCGTAGACTTCTGTGCAGATGGTGGGACCCAGTAGACCTGGAGGGGGAAAAGGGTGGGGTCAAGCAGCAGGGCTGGCACAGCCACCCACAGCCCCTGAGGTCCTGTTCCTGGATGAGGAGCTGGTGGCCTTCACCAGCGTCCACCACGAGCCTGGCCACTGCTCTTACCCATCCACGCTGCCTTGGGCTTGGGCTGTGTGAAGGATGCATCCAGGTACTCCACAAACACCGCCTTCCTGTACCGTGGGAGGGCACCAAGCGTAGCGGGACGTGGTTCTGTGGGCCCTGACACACTGCAGGAGGAAGGAAAAACCAAGGCTGAGTGTACGGACCGGCTGCAGCCATCCTCTTCCTCTCTTTCCTGCCTGGGATTGCTCACTGTCCCATCCTCTCTGTTTGCTGACAACCACAGGTGTGTTTGGAAAGGACTTTTTCAGCTCGTGGATGCCAACGTGGCAGTGATTAATGTCACAGCATTCATCACAGTGAAAGAAGACAGGGTGGTTCATGGCATGGTGCCATTCGGGGCCGCTCTGCCCCACAGCCCCCCTTGCCCTGCACGTCCCCAGCACCTGTACGTGTGGCACACATCACGCATCCTCCCCAGCTCCCCCTAAAAAAACTGCAGGGCAACATCCCCACATTCCTTTCTTTTCTGCCCAAAGTGGCATTTCCAGCCAGACCCTGAGAAAACACTCCTTGGAACAGGAGGATGAAGGATGCCTGAGTGTGCTTCACACCCCACTTATCTCCACTAGCCACTTTCGATCTGTAAGCAGCTTAGCAAATTCATTTTCCAGAAGGAGTCCAGCACGTTGAGCGGGATAACAAAGCCTCTCCTTTCCCCAGGGATTTCAGAGGCTGCTTATCAGCCCCAGCCCCAGCACCGAGCCCATTTCCAGTAAGCAGACAGACTGCCTCCAGCCCTGCTTTGTTTGGAGCAGGGTCCAGGTGGTGTTCTCTTCCCCCTGAAGAAACAGCAAGGTCTGAGCCCAGGCAGCAGTTCCCTGCCTGTCTCTTCCTCGAGGGGAAGAGGAAGGAGCCAGGGTGACTCAGAAATCGAGGACAGCGCGATGCACACCCCACGCTGCTGTCTGGAGACCCTTCCTTGCCCACCCTGGGGCTGCATCCTCAATCTCTATCTCACAGAAAGCCCAGCGTGGAGCCCCCTCTGAGATCTGAGGCTCCAGGGCTCAGCACGGGGTCCCAGCTGGGGGGCAGAGCCATTGCAGGGACCCAAGGGGCCGTTGTCAGCTCAGGGACGTGTGGCCTGACTGCTTTGGCAGCTCCCTGCACTCCAGTCCCTGCCGACTTCCTACCCTGGGGCGGCCGAGGAGCAGAGAGATTCCTGGCTCAGCCGTGCTGCATTGTTAGCAGCACTATCTCTTGGAGCCAGGAGACAGCCAAAGGCAACACCCCGTGCTGCTGGAGCACTCAGACAGGTCAGGGCTACGTGGCCGCCAGCGCAGAGCCCGAGCTGGGACCCCCAGGGCCACTCTGCTTGCACTTGGGAGGAAGAGGAGACCTGGAATTCATGGGGACGTGCAGGCAGCTCAGCGTGGAGGGTCACAGTGACAGCAGATGTCCTCCTGGAGGTGCACCCCCGTGGATGCTGTGGAGTGCTTCTCCCACGAGGGAGGAGCAGTGGAGCAGTAGTTGAACCGGGCGCAGCTCAGAGGCACATGGCTCACCTCCCCGTGCCCTTTCTCTGGAGTTTGGGTATTTTCCTGTGTCCGTCTCCATCCCTCATTGGTGGGGCAAGGCTCATGCCTGGGAGTGGCTTGTGGCTGTACAGGGGTGTTGGTGGAGCAGCATGGGGCAGAGCCCCCCACCACACACAGCTTTGGCTGCCCGTCAGCTCCAAGCACTCAGCCCATCACACAAGCAAATGGAGCAGGCACCAGTTTGAGCCCCTGCAGCACCTCCAAGGGGTACGGATGGACCCGCACTGGTGCAGCTCTCATCTCTGATCTCCATCCCGTGCTCAGGGAGCCCATCCCCTGAGGGGACACACAGCTTTCTGTCTCCAAATACCACCATCTCGATGCCCAAACAATGTGACAGACACTTCTTCCCTCTGCAAAGCACTCAGGCAAAGCCACCATACCTTCCTCCCTCCTCTCGCTGCATACCAACATCTTTTAATGCCCAAACACTTGAAATTCTATTCATTCCCTAAAGGGAAAAGCCTCATCCCCAGCAATGCAGTGCGGGCAGAGACAAAGAGCTAGAAGCTGGGGACAGGCACAGCACAGAGACTTCACGCTGTGAGCTACAGCATGGGAACACCCCTCCCCGGGCAGAGGGGAATGGGGTTCCACCTCTGCTTCTATCTCACCAAAGCAGCTGAGATACAGAGCAGAGGAGGGAGAAAGTGCAGCTGGAATGGCAGCTCCCAGCACAGAACTGAAAGCATCGTGAGCACAAGGCGTTAAAGCGAAGCAGGACAGGTCTATGTTCTCCCTGCAGCTTTATCCTGTCCCAGGTGGGATTAAGGGATGGCATCTGGGGGTTTCCTGCTCTGCCCCATGTATACCCACCCAGACCCAGCACCACGTAGGCCAGTAGCCCTAATGCAGAATGGCAGCAGAAAGAGCTTTACCCCGTGGGTGCCTGCAGTGTGGAGAGCAGCTCACTGTGCACGTAGTCCCAGGCGGTCTCCACGGCCCCAATGTAGTACCTCCTGACCTCACCGATGCCCTCCCCGAGCAGGGAGAGGAGCACGAGGCAGCGCAGGGCTCCTGTCGGCATCGTGGGGTCTGGTGAAGTGCTCATCCAACAGCTGGAATCCAGCAGAAGGTGATTCCGAGGCGGCACCCGCAGAGCTCCGTCAGCGCGCTGGAGCCGTTCCCAAAGGCATCAGGGGGAGAATCACAGCGCGGGTTAATGGAGCGTGTGAGCACGGCCTCTCCCTCTCTTCCTCCAGGGTGGCAGTGACAGGAGGAGAGGAAAAAACAAAGGGAAAGGGAGGGCAAACACGACGCGGAGCTCGGCTGCAGGACCCAGCTGGCTCCACGTCCTGGCCCACGGCCGGCAGCGAGGTGAGGAAAGGGAGGGTTGCAAGAGGAAGGGAGATTTAGGTGCGGTTTCTGCCTGCTTTCACCTTCCCTCTCACTGCATAGGGCAGAGAGGAGAGCAAGTTTGGGGACGTGGATCAGCATGGGTGAGGCGGCCCAAGGGACTGGTAGCCACCTCCTGGACCTGTGAGCTCCTGGTGCTCAAGGAAAAGGCAATTTAGGGTAAGACCCCAAATGGCAATTTAAGGTTTGCCATTAGGATGCAGCTGTAGGTTACTTGCTGCTGAAAAGCAGCAGTAGCCCTGTGCCCCACATACAGCAGGTGGGAGATGCTCGTGTGCGTGCAGCAACACGGGTATCTCTCTGCCCTCTGGGTGATGACTTGGCACCAAAACCTCACCTTGAACCACATGGGAGGGAAACGATGGGGAGACACCAGGGAGTCCCCTCCCAGCAGCTCCTCTCCCTCTTCTCTGCTCCCAGAATTTCACAGAGAAGCTGGAAGACGATCATGGCAACTGTGGGATAAGGGAGGTGGGAAGCACCCCATAAATTATTGCAGGTGAGGGCAGCCCCAGCACTGCAGAAGTGTCCATGGGATGGCTCTGGGATCAAGCTGGTGTTCGGGGCACACAGATGGGGGTGATGGAGGGGTGAGTGTCTTGGGATCTTGAATGGGGGATTAGCTGTGGATAGGATAGGAGCTGGGGGCAGTGCCCTGGGCAGGGCCTGTCCAAGCAGATGAGGATGGGGAACACACCCTCAGTGTCATTCCTGGGGCTCCACCATCCCAACCCTATCCCTGTCCATCCAGGACTGGAGACTCCTCCCCATCCTCATCCTCAGTGTGGGGCCATTCCTCAATGGGGACATTCCATCTCATCCCACCTTCTCCCTATGGCAGCCCCAGGGGAAAAACATCCCCAGACAATGTTCTGGGACAAAACAGTGTGTCACAGGTGGGTGCTTTGTACCTGGCCCCACAGCCATGTCCTTGACTGGGGCTGTGGCTTTCCATGACAAACTCTTCCCATCCTTCCACCACGGCAGTCATCACTCACCCCTGCTCATGTCCCCACGACTTGGAGAGAGACAGAGTGGGGTCCCTGCTCACACAGGGGAGCTGTCACACTGCTCGGGGAGTTATAATGGGTGCTGGGAGAGAAAGAGCCGCCCCCAGGTCCAGGAGCAACGGGCAGAGGGCAGACAGCAGTGCTGCTGGCACCGCTCCCCACTGCATGGACGTGACTCCCCTCCAGTCGTCCCGCCTGGGAATCTCCCGGTGCTGCAGGACTGTGTGCTCCCGGAAAGGCTGGAAGGGAACAATGTCACCGAGCTACAGTGAGGGGGCAGAGTGCAGGTTGGGGTCAGGGATGGGAAGGGACGCTCTGGGCGCTGAGATCACAGAGGGAACTGCAGTGGCAGCATCCCAGACACAGTCAGAAGTTACATTCTTGACACAGGCAGGTGCTGACGGATTGATGGGTTTCACCATTTCCAGCAGAGCCCCAGATTCCCGTCCCAGGGATGGAAGAGCGAGCAGGACATGGGGTCTGATAAGGACCAGAAGGAATATGCAGAAGGAATATGATCTGGAATATCAAGAGGGGATCCAGAAATGAGACCGAAGGGCACTTGGGGCTCTGCTGCTGCCAAATGCTTTATGTGATCTGCAGACAAAGCCCCAGGAGGGTTTGTCTGAGAGCAAACAGAACTTCTATTTGCCATGAGTAATGCAGGGGCACAAGACAGGGAGTTGCTAGGAACCACCTGGCTGATGTGGGAAGGGAAGAAAGGAGCGGCCCCACCACTGCTCAGCATTCCCGAGGGCTCTGCAGAGCCACGCAGTGCCACTGCTGAGCATCAGTATCACCTGCACAGGGATGGGTGATGCTGGAGAACGGCATCGGCATCACATCCTGCCCGGGGTGCAGTGTAGGGCACATCCAAGCACCCCAAGCATCCCCAGGAGCCACTCCGGGGCACCATCCCGCAGTGCAGATGGGACGGGGAAGCCAGGGCTGGCTCCTGGCACCAGGAAAACGCTGCTCGGGGTGTGCCAAGGACCCACGTGCAGGCAGAAAGCGCCGGTTGTTTCCCCGAACTGCGCACTTCTCAGGGCTGGGGCGGGTAGGAATGACTCAGAACACGGCGCGCGGTGTCTAATCTCTCCTGGGACTTTTCGTGTGTGTCTGCGTGTGTGTGTGCGTGAGTGTGCAAGTGACTCACGGTGGCTTCTCGGGAATGCAGAGCAGCTCCGCTGCTCCCACGGGGTGCTCGTCCTTCCCGGCACTCACACGGGCAGAGGTGAGCACGGTGACAACGAGGGACCCGAGGGTCGTGGCACCCGTCCCTCCTCCTGCGTGCCCCGTGCACGAGCACACCGCGCGGGCTCGCGGGTGCGCGCTGCCGGCTGGAACGAGCCCAGCGCAGTGGTCATGCCCTCCTGGAGCTGTGCCTCGCTGACTCACGGTGCTGCACACCGCGGAGGATCCCCGTTCCTCAGCCAGAGCAGAGGAGATTCCGACCTCCTCTGTCCTTGCGGGGAAAACTCCTTCCTTTAGCGCCAAAGCTCTGGGTTATGGGGTAACACCGGGTCCTCCCGGTGCGCTTGCTGTCCCAGCCTCAAACGAAGGGATTGCAGCATCCCTCCCACGGCTGTGGGAGCCCACGCACCCCGCCCCGAGCTCCCTCCACGCAGCCCCGCAGAAGAGATGCTGACGTGGAGCAGGGCCCAAAAGCAGTTCCCCCCCCCGCCCCGCTCCTCCCCCTGCAGTCAGCGGGGCGGTGGTGCGGCTCTCCTCTCCCATTTCTCGCACTGGAGGTGGCTCTGGATGGCTCAGCACTGTGGCTGCGCTCCCAAAAAGCACCTGTGGAGCAGAGGGGGGACATGCATCTAGGGGGAACGTGCATTTAAGGGGGGATGTGCATTTAGGAGGATCTACAGCCAGAGGACGCTCCTGCAGCCTCTGCCTTTGCAGGGATGGTGCTGCACGAGCTCAGCTCTGGGAGAAGCAGAGCAGCCTCCAGGCACGCAGTCCTTCCTAAGTCACCTAATTACCTTGGCTGATTAAATGAAGCTCAGAGCAATTGCTTTGCAGGATGCTGGGTCAGCCTGGAGATGGGTTTACATTCACTGAGCTCTGCAGGTTTCGATGCTCAGATCACCCCCACAGATGCCAAAATGGGAGGCTGAACTAACCGCCAGACCTCCAGAGATGGTCGGATTCAGCCACACATCCCCTCCACCCCACAGCAGCTGTGCTCAGGACCCGGCAGTGCCCTTCCTCCCCGTCCCCCAGCGCTCAGCACCGCTCAGCTCAGGCATCCCCGCACCAACACAGCTCCTGGTGAGCCACAGACAGGGCTAAATTTAACAACAGCAATTGAGCGTCGCTCCGCGGGGATGGCTGGTTCAGAACTGTCCCAGAAAAATCCTCTCTCGCTCACTGCAGAGAAGAAGCAGATGCACAGAGAGCTCCAGCAGAGCCTGAAGCCGCTGCCCATCGCTGGGATGCAGCACGCAGCACCACGGGGGTCCCCAGTGCCCAGTTCCATCCTGTGGGATGGAGCTGCCCAGAGCCAAAAATCCCCACAGCAGCCGTGGGGGAGCGAAGGAGAAGGGTCGTCGCCCCTACCAAAGCAGCACGAAAAACCGGAGCCTGAGTTTGTTTCATTTCCAGAAAACGAGAAGAGAGAACGAAAGGCAAGGGCAGAGATAGAAACCCCGCTGAAAATCCCCGTGCTCTTGCTCTGACGGGGCCGGGCTGCAAATTTCCTTTGTGCGCACTGCAGCGTGCCCACGGCCGGCCGCGGGGCCGGGGCTGTCCCCGCGCAGCTGTGTGACACCGCTGCGGACATCCCAGGCGGAGGAAGGGGAATTCAGCCGTCGCTTCTCGCCGTACTAAAAGCAGTGTCTCCATTGCAGCCTCAGCAGTGAACGATGGCCACGAGGGTGGTGGCACCTGGGTGTCCCCCTGAGCTTTCTGCGGCCCCGTGTGCTGGGGACACGTGCTTTCAGAAGGAGACCACGGTGTCTGGTGGAGATAGCCAGGTATGGTGCAGCAGTGGGGGGTGCTAGGATTTTGGGGGGGCTCTGCAAGAGGGGGCTTCCTGGGGGATGATGGTTTTGTTGGATGCTCGTTGCCCAGTGCAGCTCATGCAGAGCATTGGGTCACCCGGCCACGCGGGCTGGGAGGTGGCAGTGGCACTGGGGGGGACAGGAAGCATTTGAGACTGGGAATGACTTTTAGGTCTGCATTTCTCGGGCGGAGTGAGGCCGGTGGCTGCAGAGTGCCCAGGTGCCACTGCCACCCTCCATCCCAAGCTGGAGCACAGGGACCCCCAGTCCCAGCAGCACAGCTCCTTTCCCACTGTGGGAGGAAACCGAGTGCCCACCCTGGGCCATGGTGCACATGAGTGGAAGGACAGGGCCACACCACCAGTGCTGGGGGCAGTGGGGGCCTCAGGGACGTTGAGGGATGACCCAGCTGGGACAAGGTGGGAGGAATGAGGACAGCTATGCCTGGCCCTAGGAGGCACAAAGCTAGCAACCACATCCCTGTCATGCAGGAGAGCATGGCGCTGCCTGACATAAGCGCTGGTGTGGGATTTCCAAGCTGGAATGCAGCTAGAGAGCTTCTCTTTGCCACAGCCATCCCTCTCCTCGCCACTGCCCTGCCTGGAGCCAAGGACTGAAGCCCCAGCAGAGACACGGTGCCCTTGGCCGCTCAGTAGTCGGTGTAGGATCTGTCCGACAGTCTGGCTAACAGCTACATCTGATTACTGGGTCACCAAAGGGCCGCCACAACGCTGCACGCACGGGAGCTGCGCTTGGACGTGGGACGGATGGATCTGCTGGGAGCGTGGGGGGGGGGGAGGGGGGGGGGGGGATGCAGAGCAGTGCTGACGGGGCTTTGGCACCCGAAGAGCACACGCAGGAGCTTTGTATTCGCAAGAGAGTGAATAAACCTTCACAGAGCGCTGTCTTCTCTACGCGTTCACGAGAGCGCGGTCGCTGGGGGCACGGGGGGGCTACCTGCCCCTCCCCCCACCTCGGCACCGCGTGCGCGGAGCTCAGCTGCACCCTATGGAAAGCCGCTGCCCACCGTGTCTCCCAGCTGCGTCCCCCACACCGCCGCGCCCGCGCGTCCACGCCACGGCCACGTGCTCCCCATACACGCAGGATCTGCGGTGGGCGTGGCTACGCGAGTCGGGACCTCGGAGTGGGCGGAGCTAAAAGGGGGACTCTGGCTCGCCGTATGGGCGGGGTCACGGAGTGGGCGGGGCTACGCGTCGAGACGGGGATGTAATGGGGCGTGTCCGTGCGCATGCGCGGTGGGGCCGGGCAGCGGAGCGGCGCTATGGCTGCGTCGGGCGGAGGTGGGCGGCGGCGGCGGCGGCGGGCTCCGTCCCGCTGCGGCGGTCCCTCCCGGTGCCGTGTCCCGGCGGTTCGGTTCGGGGCTCCCTGAGGGCCGCGGGGCCTACGAGGCGCCGTTTCCGTTGGCGACGCCTCGGGCGGGCGGCGCGGCCTGCGCCGGTGCGAGCTGAGTGAGGCGGGCCCAGGAGCCCGCCGCTCCCCTCAGGGACACCGAGCGCGGGAGAGGGGGAGGGGGGAAGGGGGAGAGGGGGAGGGGGGAAGGGAGAGAGGGGGAGGGGGGAAGGGAGAGGGGGGAAGGGAGAGAGGGGAAGGGGGAGAGGGGGGGAGAGTGGGGGAGGGAGAGGGGGAGAGTGGGGGAGGGGGAGGGGGGGAGAGGGGGAGAGTGGGGGAGGGGGAGGGGGGGAGAGGGGGAGAGTGGGGGAGGGGGAGGGGGGGAGAGGGGGAGAGTGGGGGAGGGGGGGAGGGGAGAGGGGGAGAGTGGGGGAGGGGGAGAGTGGGGAAGGGGGAGGGGAGAGGGGGAGAGTGGGGAAGGGGGAGGGGGAGGGGGAGGGGGGGAGGGGAGAGGGGGAGAGTGGGGAAGGGGGAGGGGAGAGGGGGAGAGTGGGGAAGGGGGAGGGGAGAGGGGGAGAGTGGGGAAGGGGGAGGGGAGAGGGGGAGAGTGGGGAAGGGGGAGGGGAGAGGGGGAGAGTGGGGAAGGGGGAGGGGGAAGGGGGAGGGGAGAGGGGGAGAGTGGGGAAGGGGGAGGGGGAGGGGGGGAGGGGAGAGGGGGAGAGTGGGGAAGGGGGAGGGGGGGAGGGGAGAGGGGGAGAGTGGGGAAGGGGGAGGGGAGGGGGAGAGTGGGGAAGGGGGAGGGGGGGAGGGGAGAGGGGGAGAGTGGGGAAGGGGGAGGGGGGGAGGGGAGAGGGGGAGAGTGGGGAAGGGGGAGAGGGGGAGGGGGAGGGGGGGAGGGGCTCCGGTGTTGAGCTCCGTGCTCGCCCGCAGGAAGGAAAGAGGACTCCTTCAACGTGCTGGACCTGGCCGAGTACACCAAGAGCCGGCCCTGGTGGAAGAAGGTGTTTGCCCCCAGCTCCGGGTCGAGCGCGGAGAAGTACAACGTGGCCACGCAGCTGGTGATCGGAGGGGTGACGGGATGGTGAGTGGCGGCTGGGCCCGGACCGGGCGGTCTGTAGTTCTTGGGGGGGGGGGGGGGGTAGCGGTGTCCCCGAGGGGCATGTGTGCGATGGGGGACTGCACCGACGCCGATCCTGGGAGTGGCTGTGCTGTGCTGTGCACACAGGCGCTGTGGGCACGCTGCCTGGGCTTCAGGATGCTCTGAGGCTTGTAGCTCTGCTTGCAGCGTCAGGCTGCCCCTGTCTTTTCAGAGAGAACCGTTTAAAAGTGTGTCGTGGGTCAGTTTCTCTTAACAAATCCAAGCTAGCAACTTCTCAGGTAACTTCACCTGGTGTTTATGTTCAGAAATGGGTAAGAGCAGGTTGCTGTGCTGTTCTGTGGCGTTGATGGGGAAACCGTGGTCAAAGCAAAAGCTGCTTTGGGTGGCTGAGTGATGGGGTGCTGCCTGCTGGAGCTCCAGTGGCTGAAAGTGTAAAACTCTGTTTGAAACTGATGTAGCTGTGAACCACTGCTGTTTAAAACTGTACCCTGCCAAAATCATGCGTTTTCCAGTTAGCTTTTGGAAGAGCACTGATATCTAAGAGAGAAGAATCGAAACTGTGAAAGCCTGAAATGTCAGAGTGAGAAGTAAAAAAGCTGTAAAGCACTTGGCTGGGCACAGGCTCTTTTTTTGTTTTGCATGAGTTTTGTTTGTGCAGTTAGTCATGCTGTCCCTGAGCCCTGAGCAGTTAGCACTGAAGGCAGAACTGCCTGTGGGACGTGTGCTGAGGGGTGTGAGTGGCATCCTGGTCTCCTCACTGGATCCTGGTTGGTTTGCAGGTGTACTGGATTCATCTTCCAGAAAGTTGGAAAGCTGGCAGCAACAGCAGTGGGAGGTGGCTTTTTCCTGCTTCAGGTGTGTATGAAGGATGGGCCAGGCTTCCTGAGAAGTGTTGCTGGAGGGGAAGGGCTGTCTGTGATGGCTGCTTGTTGGGACTTGTGGGGTCTGTTCCCTACTCTGCCAGCAGCTCTGCACGGCTCCACGTGCTGTGGGTGCACGTTCCTTGGCACACACTGCAGCCCCATTCCCACAGGTACTGTAACCAAAGCATGTTAGAACTGGAGCTGTGCTCTGATGCTGCTTGTGAAGTTAATTAGAATGTTTGGTTGTGTCTGTGATAACATTACCTGAGGAGTCAGGCTAAAACAGATGAGGCTCTTTGTCATGCGCTGAGGAGGAGAGAAACTCTGTCCTCCTCCTGGTTTCTAGGAACTGTGGAAGTGAGGGGAGCCTCTCAGATCCTGAAATGCAGCTTGGACCTCCCACAGAGGGCTCACTCAGCAACTCTTGGTTGTTTGCTCCCATGGTGCTCAGTCTCACTCTTCCTGTTCTGCTTGTTCTGCTGAAAGCCCAAGGCTTGCTCTGAGCCCAGCGAGCTTCACCATTAAATCATCCTGACCAGATAAAATACTTAGGGAGGAACGCGCTATTAATAGCAGAGTCCACCCACAGCAGCACAAGAGCTGCAGAGCGTCCCAGCAGTGGCAGTTGTGAGGGGGAGGGGATGCCAGCTTTGCATTAGAGGAGGGGCTGAAACGGGCTAAGCTGCAGTGTGCCCTTCTTTGAGGGATTACTGAGGGAGACAGATGTTGTAGGGCAGTTAATATAACCACGGGGTGGTGCTTTGGCCACTGTTTGAGCTTTTGTGCTCATCTTCTCTCAGCCTCCTGGTCCAGAGTGTGGGATGGGGTTGGTGGGTAGACAAGGGGGTTCTGTTCAGCTAGAACTTCACTCCAGGCTCTTTCTTTCCACCCCTTGAAATTCTAGATTGCAAACCACACAGGATACATCAAAGTTGACTGGAAGCTCGTGGAACGTGACGTGAACAAAGCCAAGCAGCAGCTGAAACTTCACAGCAGCAGCAACAAAATGTCTCCAGAAGTGAAAAGCAAAGTGGATGAGGTGAGACAATTCTTCCAGGATGTGTGCAGGTATCCTGCTGGAGGGACAGCAGGGAATGGCGTGGAATCCAGGGTTCTTCTGTCAGGCACATGAAAAGGGGGAGTGCTCGTGTCAAAACAAAACTAGTGAGATGGCAAACAGTGTTTGAAGCGTCTTGACATGACGCCAGCTCACCACGTGTTGTGGCGGATTCCTTGGGGTTGGAAGAAAATGTGCTGGGATTGCAGGAGTGGGGCGGGAGACTCGAGAAGCTTCTGCTCTGTCTGAGAGGGAAAGCTAAGCAGATCTGGCAGCAGAGTGGCCTGTTTGCTCTGGGCTCTGCTGTACTGCAGTCTGGCACGTGCGTGCTGTCAGCACCCTTCTCTCATTGTCACAATGCACTGCCTGTGGCAGAGCTTCAGGTGTCTGATGCGGGGAGTATGTGGGCTCTCAGTGTGGCAGCTGTTGGAGGGTCTGGGCTGTGCTGGGGCTGTGTCATAGCTCAGGAACTGTGTGTACAGTGGGAAGCTTGGGAGGGCTGAGCAGGGGCAGCTCTCCGAGTGTTACCCGCCTCAGAGAACAGCTGTGATGTATGAGGAGGGTGGGGGAGAGACTGCTGCTGTTGGGGAACACACTTGGCTCTTCTCTCCCCTGCTTAGGTGATCATATTTCTGAAGAAGAATGTTATCCTGACTGGAGGGTTTGCTGGAGGATTTCTGCTTGGAATGGCTTCCTAGGAACTACGGTCGACTCTCTCATCATGCCCAGCCTCCCCTGTCCTCCTTCCTGTTCCCTCCAATGTAGAAGTCAGTGGTAGTTTCCAGCAGGTTCAGCCCATATGCTCACAGGTCCCAGCCCTTATTTCTTACAATGCTGCTTTTGATTTCCAACTTTTACCTGTCTGGACTGTTTGGGTGCTGTATTGGCCTGAAAGCTTTTGACTTCAGTGTATCGTAGCAATTCCTTTCTCCACTGAATATGCCTAGCCCCAAGTTCTGGGATGAGTTGAAGCCTCATAAACATGTAGTGGCAGAGAAATCTCTTAAACATGCTTCTTCCCAGGTGCCTGGGACCTGTATACACTTGTCTGCCAGTATATGTGTACAACAGCTGTCAGCTCTTCACTGCTGTTTAGCCTGTACTTTCTTTACCCTGGTCCCCAGAAAGCCTGTGCTTCCATCTGTGCAGAGCTGGTGTGTGAAGTGCAGCTGTGCTTGGCTGTCCTGGTGTGGCTGCAGAGGTGCTGGGGGACAGCGTGGCTGGTGGGTAAGGAGCACATTCATGCTTTGTGTAGCAGTGGGGGTTCTCTGCCCACCCCGTGTCACTGCGCTGAACGTGGGTGGCTGTTTGGCTTTCCCTCTGCTGCTATTTATAGCCCTTACTGGAAGTGCAGCTCTGCTGCTGCTGGTGGAAACTGAGCACAGCGTTTGGCTCTCTGGGCCCTCTCCCTGCTCCATACAGCACCTTGCTTGGTCACTAGCTGCCAGTTTCTGAGGTGTACTCGTGGTGGGCTGGTCCCAGGGTGCTCCCCTGCCTGTGGCAGGCTGGCTGGCACAGGCAGCACGTATTTCTGCTGTGCCACTTACTGTAAACCACCTTGGGGCTCAGACCAGTGTTTCTAGGTCTGCTGTGACCTCCTTTGACTGCTTTGAAGTTGATGCTCTTAAAGCTGTAACTGCATGGGATGGGATTGCAGGTGGGAATTGTATCCCTGTTTAGGGGATGTTGTGCTGATCCAGGATCCTTTGTGCCAGCGCCATTGGAGTGGAGGGGGGAGGATGTGAAACCTGGTGCTCGGAGCACAATCTGACCCTTCCTGGTGCTTAGGCCTAAACTGTTAGGAAAACCAGGGTGTGCCTCTGAGGGAGTAGACAGTTTCCGTGCTCTTCACCCTGGTTATCTTCCTTTCTTCTTTGAATTTACTGTTTTCCCCTCCAAAAAAAGAGCAGCTTGCTTAATCCACTTGTATATTTCTGACAGCTGTAGCCCTCTGCAGGTGAGGAAGCAGCCCGTGTGCACGGCTCAGCTGTTTCTGGGAGCTCTGTCCCAGTTGTGTGCAGAGCAGAACCCACAAGAAGAGTGAAATAAACGTATGCCTTGGAGGTGCTCTGTGATGGCCGTGCTGGATTTGGCATTAGCACTTCACAGAGTGTGGGGGCTGCAGGGTGATGTCCTTCAGCACCACAAGGAGGTGTTCTCCCCCAGGACATCTTTATGTGAGCCAGCACACCCTTCACAGGGAACGTGCTGGAGGACAGCGATGTGTGTGGGTGCAGCCCATCCCCTGTGTTGTGTGATGCCATTCTGAACTTGCATGGCTGGCTCAGAACGGGGACTTGTCCCCAGAGAGCTGCTGAGAGGGCTGGAACTGTGGGTTCAGCCACCAGAGGTTTGGGATTTGCACTGACAGCTGTTAGTTCTGTTCTGCCTCTCACTGAGGTGTCATTGCAGCAGCAGTCTGTTCTAGGTGGTGCTTCTCTCGCACTGCAGGTAATCAGGAAGCAGATGTTGGGATCTTTGCTCCTGTCCTACTGTGGCTGGGGAGGAGCAGCTGGGCTCACAGCTTTCTGATACTGACATGGGGGGGCTGCAGGATTGATGTGATGCAGCAGCTAGGTCCTCAGTAAATTCATGGTTGGGAGTGGAGTGACAAAAAAAATATTATCAGGTTTTTATAGGAAAATGCATAGCTGAATGTGCTTGAATTAATACGTTTGTATCGCAGGGTATCTCTCGTTCTTGTAGGGGAAGTGTTCCTTCCCCTGTGCCTGGTGTGCTGAGTAACCCAACTGGTATGCACTGTTCTTCACAAATGTTTCGCCAGTGACAAACTTCAGCCTTAGGGTTGCCTCCAGCCTCAGCTCGGGCACGGGGGAGGAGGTACTGCGTTGGGCTCCGCGGGGCCCTGAATCCCTGCTGCAGAGGGGAGCGGCCCAGAGAGGGAGCCAGAAGGTCTCTGTAGCTGCTGCGAGGGGAGGAGACGCGAGGAGGAGGATTCCTGTTGGGTGTGAATGCGGGCAGGGGGCGGACACGGAGCTGGTGGATCTGCTGTGCCGGTGTCAGGCTGGGGGCTGCCACTGGTGGAAGCTGTGTGCCCACACTGGGAGTTGTGGTGCCACATCAGCCCCTGGAGATGCACTGTTGTTGTTCAGGTGCCAAGGTGAGGTGTTCCCCACCCCCCCCCACCACACACACACATCCCTTTCGTTCTCGTGTCAGCCACCTCCGTAGCAGTACGGAAGGTTCAAAACACACTAGGCTTTTTAAAGTCTTTTTATATATTATATGTAAATGCTTGTTGAAGTGATATTTTATTAAATGGTTTTGCTTTAATTCCTGTGTGAGATCTGCTGACTTCTGACCCTCACGGCTGAGCAGGTTTGCTCCTAGAACTGGGCACAGAGACAAAGGTTTCCTTCAGATGGGTGCAGCAGGAGCCGGAGCAACTCGGCTGGATGCGTCGTAGTGATTTTACTTCCACTTCTCCTACTCGGATTGGGCAAGAGGGGAAAATGAGCCACCTGTGAAACGTTTCTCACCGCTGTCATCCTTTTCCTCCACTTTTCAGGAGTGCCATCTGCCCCTTCAGCCCCGTTTTGTCATCACGGTCAGTTTGTCGTGGGGTTGGGAGGGCAGAGCTCACCCTGAATTCATCTGAGCCCGAGCTCGGGTTGTAAAAATACCAAGCAGCTTCTATTTCAACCTGATGATATCACACAGCTCTGGATGCTGAGCAGCAGCCAAGCTGCCCGGCTTGCAGCTGCGCCGTGCCCTCAGTAAACAACCACACTCAGACTGCAGATAGTTCCAGTCATTTATTTCGTGTTATGGTATTTCAGAGCAGCGAGTACAGATGGTTTTGCCGTTCTAGGCTTCAATACACTCAACTATTGTGCCTAGACTACAGTGGTCCGTTGATAGAAGCTGTATTTTGTGGTTAATTATCACAGCACAGAGTCCTTTACGGCTAGATCTAATGACAGAGTTAGGAGCCTAGTGGGTTTGGAGTCTGGTGTTTGGTGCCTGGGCCCTGCGGTGGACTTGGCACCCACTGAGGTGCCTGGACTGCTGCTACAGTGGACGGAGAGACAGAGGCAGCACTGAAGGGTGATGCAGGAACCTGACTACCGAGCTCATCCTACAGGTCACAGGAAATTCTGCTGCACAGGTGAGAGAGTTTGTGAAAAGCCATCTCTCCCTGGGCTCCAGACACAGACGGGTTTGTGTGTGAGTCTGAAGTGCTGTACTGACAGAGGGTGCCTACGACTGCGTGTTCAGAAGTGGCACCTAAATCAGGTCTTGGATCTAGCCCAGGGCTTTGTGATAGGCCTCTGGGTTCCAGCGCACCGCGGCACGCTGGGTTGGAAACATATTGCTTAAAGGTCTTCCATCGTACAGAAATCTATAAATTTTATATCAACAGTCAGGATTTCCAAACAAATATTGCTTTTTTCTTAAAAAAAAGAAAAAAAAAATCCTATTCCTGTAGCAATCCCTGAAGTAATGTTCCTGTAACATCTTTGTTGTCATGCAAATAGCAGCGTGGAGGCAATCCCAATAGAAAGGAATCTGAACTCTGTCCAGTGGGAAAGTGAGGCACTTAGGCAGAGTGACACGTGGTCACCGTGAGCTATGCAAGACCTAGGAACAAAGCCCAGACCTGATTCCCATTCTTGAGCTTGGACCACTGGACAGGTGAATGTTGCCTGGAACTGCTGCCTGGTGGCAGCAATACCTTTGCTGTGTCAAAATGGACTTTGTGTGTCACGCTTAATCTCACTCTTAAGAGCACATTTCCTGTACCTCCCCCTCCAGAAGCCGGAGTAACTTGGTTCCAGCCCTCCATGTTGAGAGCAGGGATGGGTTAGAGTAAGGTAAGCATCCTAAACACATCAGACTGATTTTTCACAGACACAGATGCGATGCGGACACAACGTAGATGACGTTTTGGTACGGGAAATAAAGTCTGGTCACCAGGCCATCTCTTGGTACTGCGTTGTACTTTTTGGTGCACGGTGTGTGCTTGGAGCCCTCCAGCTTCCCACAAAGTCTAGAGAAGGCTCAGGAACACACACGTGAGCTCCGCAGGTGAGTCCGTGCTCTGGCACCTGCTGGAGCTGCTTTGTGTTACTGAGGTGGTGGGGGAATTCCTTCCGAAGCAGCAGCTTGACGTTTTTCTCTCTCTTCCCTCTCAAAACCTGAACAACAGATGGATCTGCCCTCGGGGTACCGGGCGCAGCACTTCCTCATCTCTCGCAGCACAGCTTCGCACTTTGACTCCATGTAGTTGTTCGCTGGAAAATAAGGAGAGGCCAAGTGCAAAAAGCAGTTGATATGAACAGGGACAAGTGCAGCAGGGCTGGGAGAGGAAGGGGTGGGGCGTGTGGCTGCAGCCCTGCTGCCATCAGCCTGCTGTGGGCAGGATGTGGCTCTGCACAACACCTGAGCTTGCAGGAAGCCATCCTGCTGCCAGCAGCTATGGGGAGCCCTTCTGCACTGAGCTCCCACCTCACGGAGGCCTTCAGCTGCATCTCAGCACCTTCACCTCTCCTTTCCTTCCCAGGAGCTTGCTCTCAGACACTAGGAGATGGGATGAGCTGCTGGCCCTGTGCATCTCCGCTGCTTTGCACACTCACCAAGGGCAGCCCCACGTGGAGCGCTGATGCAGAGAAGGGCCTGCATCTGCCCTGGGCAAGCTGCACACCTCCTGCGTGGCTGCACTCAGCCCCACTGAAGGTTTATAAGGACTAAAAAGAACAGCAGTAACTCTCAGTGAGACAAATACAGCACCCAGCAGAGAGCCCAGAAAGGCAGTGAGTGCCATGCGGGCAAAGGCAGAGCAGGCTGCACGTGCAGTGCAAGCACAGGGCACCCCAAGGAGAAGGCTGCAGTGATGACACTGCTTTGTGCAAGGCTGAGGCTGCCTGGGGCCCTGACTGGCCCTGCTCCTCCACTCTGCTCTGAGCTCTCAACAGCAGCAGGGCTTGGGACTCAGTGCTCTGTTTCTACCACCGCACCCTGCTACCCATCAGGGAT
Organism: Oreortyx pictus; assembly: GCA_036925125.1. Classification (NCBI taxonomy): domain Eukaryota; kingdom Metazoa; phylum Chordata; class Aves; order Galliformes; family Odontophoridae; genus Oreortyx; species Oreortyx pictus. The sequence goes on along the minus strand of JAUPFR010000012.1, from coordinate 18,146,446 downwards.
CACTCCAGAAAGGCACAGGGGTTATACTCATACAGTGGATGACAAAATGCAGAATGGGTTTATGGCTTACAGTGGGCATTCAGTCACACAGAGGGAGCAGGCAGCATCTTTTGGAACGGTGACCTGCTGCAAAACGGCTTTGAGAAGCTGCACCTCCCTGCTCCTGCCCTCATCCTCTGCACCATCCGCGTGCACCAGTCGCTTCAGGCTCTGCTCAATTTCCTCTATTGCATTAACTCCTGCAGGAAAAACTGCTTTGCTGTAAACTCAGCTGCTTCATCCACGCGAGTCGGGTGTGATCACAGCACTCTGAAATGCTGGCCACAGAAGTGGTGGGGCAGTGGGACATGCACACAGCAGAGGAAAAGCTTCCTTGCACCGCTGAGCCGCTCAGATCACGCCTGTACACGAACCGTCAGGAGCAAAGCACTTGGAACAACCTCCGTGAACGTTATGAAAACAGCACTGTCACAATGGGACCAGAAGAGGGCCAAGCACCAAAAGCAAAGCAGGCAGCGTGTTTACAAGTGCTGGGGACGCATGGATGGGATTACTGGAGCCCTTCATCTGAGCTGAACACAGCTTCTGAAACAACCATCCTGGGAAACACAGATATCCACCTGGCTGAGGGCTGCTGCTCCCTGCTTTTCCATGATGCTCCTCCTGTTCCCCAGCCACGGGGGGCTGTTACTGCAACCACAGCACTAGCTGCAGGCAGCAAAGCCATCCATCCCTCTGCTCCACTTTAGCTAACCTGCCTGCTGCCGCTAGCACTGCTGTCACCCTGTGGGCTCTCAGCCCTGTGCTAACAGCCAGTCACCCTCCAGCAAAGCTCCTCACACGTGCAGGGCTCTGCTGGGTGAGCCAGGAAACAACGCTCCTCCTGCTGTGGCTGAGCCGCCTGGATACACAGGAACAGTTTCTCTTCTCCATCCCGTTTGAATCAACTAAATTGCTGAAAAGACTATTTTTCTCTGCCAGTATCCAACCTGCCTTCCCCAGCTCAGCCACCCGAAGCACGTGATCACATAACCTCCCTTTTTCCAACAGCTCTTTTGCTCACCC